>JASGCC010000208.1:0-525561 GCA_030067915.1 Hydractinia echinata
TATTCTCATGTGGACGAATGGAGGTCAGGCTGACTTGTGGCCATGGTTCCAAATGGTCTTTCACCTTTCGTCTTGAGAGTCTCAGTGTTAATGACCAGAGGAGCATAAGAGTTCAGCATGAAGGAAGGCTGACTCTATGTTCAATTACCTCACGTTCTTCATAATACACAGACATAAGCTTGTTTTTGGTGGCGCCTATTTAGTACATTCTCTTAAAATGTAAGAAAATATATCGTAGAATAGACATGCTTTGAAAATAAAATAAATAAATACACCGACTGGACCGGGTCAGTGCTGAAAACCCTTCAGCTGGTGATGGCAACATATAATATCTTTCAAGTCCAGCCTTATAATGTGACATTTAAAGCCAAATCCACTATAATCTGACAATGCCGAAAAAGTAAATCAGTCAGTCACCATTAACATTTAATATACATCCCCACCATAAATTTAAATTTGCATTTTTGAAAGTCACAATCTGCATTATTCTATACCTGCTGAAATAAAAATACAGGTAGGTGTACAAAAAACTAATAAAAACTCAGAATATCAAAATATATACTTGCTTCGCTCGTGTCAAAAGTACACCAGAGAAACAAGCATACCAAAGGCATTCAAAAACCCTAACAATTTTCTTAAGTTGTACAAACACTGCTGTACTACTACTACTACTACACATTCCAATCAGCTATTTAGTCTATTGCTACAGCAACCCTACTAAATATTTGCACAAAATGTAAGAAATCAACAGTAAGACAACTAAATCAGTTACTTCTGTCTACCATCCTTTTCACAAGACATACATTTAAAAAAAATATAAATGATGATGATGATGTCAATGGGTGTTACCATTTTTGTCAAAAGTTTGTGACGCCTTCTATTGTGTTCCGCTGATTGCGATGATCAGAATACCGCATAGGATCACATGCTTTCCACGATTTGTTAAAGAAATATCATGATTAAAAGAATTTTTGACGCTGTCACAAGACCTTTCTATACAATTTTCCCCAGATTTTTATTACTGTATCATGTAAAGCTAAAAGAAACATTCTAAGAGACTCTTGTGATATTTAGTGGGTATATGCACACGTTCCAAGATGTAAAAAGAAAACAGTGCAAACTGGTAGACTGGTAGCCTTATGGTAGAGCGTTCACTTCCAGTGCGGGAGGTCTTGGGTTCAAACCCGGCCGAGTCATGCCAGAGACTATAAAAGTGTGAATCTATCCTTTCTGCTTAGCGCTCAGCATGAGAATAGGTCTAGTTGAGCGATGGCTGTGCTTGCACGACTTTCGTAGCTCAAATGGGAACTTTAAATGCACTAGGACCCCCTTCGCAGGACCCTCTTGGAAAGCAGTACCAAAAGGAACTGAAGAGGCTATCCTGGGTAAATAATTTCAATAATAATAATAATAAGTTCCGAGCGTTAAAGCAATGCAGCATTTTCATATTTAAGAATTAAATATATTTAAAATGAATGAAATGAATTAAATTTGTTTACATTTTGTTATGTTAACGACAACAACACTGAAACACCCCACCCTGTAGTGTTAAAAACAGTAACAACAGAAAACAATACTTTTTACAGCTTATATAAATTCTTCTCTATAAGGTCATACTGTTTTATTTAAGAACAGTGTTTTATGTTTTAGCCTCAATATTCTAAACTTTTTGACAAATATTATCCTCGTTATTTTTAATAATTCTTATCATGACTGTGGCCGAAAAAAATATAATTTTTTAATAAAATGGAAAATTCTGCTACGTCAATTGTTGCTGTGGAAGAATAAAGAAGTTTAGTGTACTTGATTTGCAATAAGAAAGTAAAAACAAACGATCAAGCTTAGACATATTCTTTGGATATCAACTGCTGACCCATTTTTCAGATTATAATCTTATTTCAATTACTAAAGTTGGCTTCGTTTGAAAGAGAATGGATTGGAAATGTATACAATTGTCTGGTAAATTTTCAACCAGTTCTCTTTGTAATGTTATATAATCGTACGTTCTTCTTTTTTTGAAAAATATTTCTTAAACTGACTTTTTTGTTTTAGATTCAAATTATATTCAAACGCGACAGAACACAAAGATAGAAGATAAAGAAGATAAGGAATTATTGCTTTAAGGTGAGAAGTATGTTTTTTACTCTCCAACACCTTACATTTTCTTAAAGGTTTTCAGCATAGCTAGCTGGCTATATTGTTTTTGTAATATGAGCTCATTGAACAGATTTTTCGTCTCAGTATTGTAAAGGTATTTCTCAATTAATATTTGTGTTGTTATTAGAAGCAAGAACTTGACATCTGGATAAGTAAGGTCGGTGAAAAATAAACAACTCTTCGAATGGCTATGAGGAAACAAAGTTTGTTGAGTGGAAGGTCATGGTAAACTATATTATTTTTAGATCCAATCCATCAGGAGACTGTCTATAGATGAATTCCGTTGTTTACATTTTCAGCGGTAAGCTCTTTCGTCTTTGGCATTTGCGTGGCAGGAAAAAAGATGGGGCGCTAGGTGAAGCAAAGTAATTATCACACAAAGGCATTCTTATGACTTTTAATGAATTCAAATAAATCAGAAGGCATCAACCTACACTCGATAATAGTTTATAACCCCAACGATGTCCCCGTTAGAAGAAATCCACAGTAAAAGACCTTTCTTCACTAAATCCTAGCATCTTTTTCCTGTCACGCAAATGCCAGAGCCAAGGAGCTTACCGCTAAAAAGTAAACAAATGACGTCACGCTGGAATTCATCTATACAGCTTAGCATCGTTGGTATTGGTAGGTGATAATTCCCTTGTTGATGTTTTGAGAATCTTGACATCCGTAGAACTTTTCTTGTATCCTTCCTTTTATTCCAAGCATCCTTGTTTTCAATATGCTTTTAAAAACCAAAAGGAAAATATTTTTATATCTGAAAAGAGTTTATTCAGATTTTTCCTGTCCCATATTGTTTGTGACATGATTCTTTCTCCTGAGGAGGCATACCCGTAAGACATGGTCGCCTTTTCTGTCAATACTTGTCTTGTCAACAATAATAAGAAAAATTTAACACAGATCAGCTTGTTACGGTTTCGAACTCTCTTTACGCAGTGTATCCACCCATCTATTTTACCTGATGGAGATCAGTTAAAAATTTTATTTTGTTATGAAAGTATTGTTAAGTCTGGTGTACACTCCAAACCAAATCATTACGTTCCCCTTGTTCCAGGTTGCAACCTTCTTAAACGAAAGTCGCACTTTCCTATTTCAGCCTGCAAGTGAACTGTATGACCTCATTATATATCGTTCCTGTGTATCTGAACAAATACATGGGTTGAGGTGTGTATGTATCATATCACATGTATGTACATTTCATGTTCATTATCCTGATCTTTCCATATTCTTATTGTTTATGTTATGTTTGTGTTTTATTTTGCTGTCCATGACTGGTGTGATCATTTGATTCACCTAGTCATGCTGATGAAGCCTGATATTGGCAGAAACAGCAAGAATATTGTAGTTAATCCCTGCTGTTGTTTTTTGATTGATAAACAGTTTAAGTTCTATATGTTAGCACATTTTTTAGCGACATTAGTGCTTTCATCTATCCAAAATATGACATATAATACAGAGTTGTTTCTTATAAAGAATGTTCTTAGGAGATTTTCTTATACCTCAGCGTTTCTTTTCGTTAATTTTAATGATAACTAGATGAATCGGAAGACAATTCCGGCGATTTTTGTACCCACAAAGCTCAAATTAGCGAAAGTTTCTGGGTCTTCGCCCCATACTCCACTTGGGGGGGGGCTTACAGCGCTCCCCAAGTAAACTCAAGCCTTAGTTCAAACATTGCTGCGCAGCAGCAATGTTTTGACTAAGGCTTGAAAAACTCTGGATCCGCCCCTGACTGTAGCATAATTCATCATCATCATCATTCTCGGCTTAACGTCCGTTTTCCATGCTAGCATGGGTTGGACGGGGTATATTAATGACCCTCTTCCAATCTGATCTAGACTGTGTTAGATCTAAACTAAACTTCCTCTGTATCAAGTCTGTCCTTATAACCTGCTGCCAAGTCTTTCTCGGTCTGCCTCTGGGCTTTGCCCCAGGAACTATCAAGTCTCTACACTTTCTTACCCAATTATCCTCCTCCATTCTTTCCAAGTGCCCCAGCCAATTCAATCATCTTACCTGGATAACATCTTTAATTCTACGGATACTTAGCCTGCTTCTTAGCTCATCTGAACTCTTTCTGTCTCTCAGACTGGCGTTACACATCCACCTAACCATTCTCATATCATTCCATTCAACGGTCAAGATCTTCCTGCTTCACTGCCCATGTCTCACTACCGTACAACATAACACTTCTTACACAGGCCTCATACAACCTACCTTTTACCTCAATTGACAAGACTCTGCTATAATTAACAAATGAAACCCCTGTTTTCTCGTTCTGTGGCTTACTTATTTTTTTTTAGTAAATTTTAGGGAAGACAATGTGTGAGCCATAAGAAAGTGACCTGTGATTGTGCCATGGACTAACATTAGTCACCCACACAAGCATATATAATATAGGGATAAGGTAAATGTGTGCCAGCATTGGTATACTTGTCGTTGAGTGCTCAACCCATGGTAACCAAGAGTTGCAAAAGATTTTTTAGAAGGGGTATCTAGTATTGATATGTGACATTTGTTAACCTGTGCAAGGCGACTCCACTAAAGGGGATTTACAACATACTGCATACCTGTACTAAAGCGTTTCTGCTGAGGTCCCCTGACTTGTTAGCATAATAAAAAGTTGAATTAACTAAGCTACGTGTGATGTAAAGTTCTAAGTGTTATATATTATGCACCTGTAAAGTTTTGTATATATGATGCATGCCCTGCTTGGTCTAGATGGTTATGACACTTAAGTAAGTAAGAGATGGATCTCTACTTACATAAGTGTCATAACCTGGTGGACAGGCTAGAAAAATATTTCACCTACAATAAACCTGATATGATATATATAGCTATATATAGAGAGATAATAGGTAATCTTTGAAAGTGTTGAATTTATGCACATTTTCACTACTTTTATTTTACAGCTAGGGCACAAAAAATGCACTATGTTAAGAAAAGGAAGCCATACTTGTGCGTCTTGGTATGTCTGAAGGCATTGTTTTTAAAGGAGACTGACTACAAATTTATTTGATTGCAAACCTAGAAATGTCTTCTTAATCCACAACGGAGCTGTCTTTTCTAACAATTTAAACAGCTAAGAATTTATATAAAAACAAAAGCTCACCATACTGGTTGGCCCCCCTTCTTTTTTCAATAAAGCACGCGACTGCTATTTATGCATGCTGCCATACACTAAAAAAAGCAACGCTACGAAGTAGCTAAATCAACCAATCAATAAAGTGATAACAAAATTTCACCCAATTAAATAATGTTTTTATATGTAAAGTGCCCGTTGCTTAACGTTACTGAGTACTACATGTATTACAAGTATATTACAAGTATTACAGTGTACTACCAAATACTACAAGATATTACCGTATATTACTAAGTACTACAGTGTATTACTGAATACTACAAGGTATTACAGTGTATTACCGAATACTACAAGGTATTACAGTGTACTACCAAATACTACAAGATATTACCGTATATTACTAAGTACTACAGTGTATTACAAGGTATTACAGTGTATTACTGAATACTACAAGGTATTACAGTGTATTACTAAATACTACAAGGTATTACAGTGTACTACTGAATACTACCTTATAGTCAGAAATTTTCGCGACAACTAATTTTCGCGATTTTCGCGATTTTTGGGCATTTTCGCGAAATTAAAATGCCGCGAAAAAAATTTAAATGACGAAATCGCGAAAATAAAAACCGCGAAATATTTTCTTTTTTTCTTCATTTTTTAGACTCCACAGGGTAGTAGACGTAAAATTTTCGGAACAAAATAATTCTGGTGATACCAAGTTTGATAAAACCCGGGAAAATTAAGGAAGAAGAAATGCACTTTTAAACACAATTTTAGAAGGCAGTTTGCCTGTTAACCTAAATGGCATTTTGTGTTATAAACATCTACTTTACAAACTCTTATCGAGAGTATATTTTGTTTGTTGTTTTATGTTACATCATTGAAATTCACTTCAACATTTACCTATGGCAGTGGAGAAGCTTCGATTTTCAACCGGTATAGGCACATTATTAACGTCAATACCATTATTTAGGCAAATGCCGAGGCGAGTTTGAAAGGTTGTACTATCCTCGCTTGATCAAAAATAAAGGTTCTTCCGCTACCTTATTGATTATAACATTGACCTTTTATGAAAAAAAGCTTCCTTTCACAGATATCATTATTAGAGTAGAAAAACGTAGTTAAAAATCATATTTTGTTTTTCCTCAACTCCGTAACTCTATGAAATTCGCGAAAATTAAATGTCGCGAAAAAAATTCAAGGCAACGAATCGCGAAAATAAAAATCGCGAAATTGTCCCAAAATTTTTATCGCGAAATTAAAATGTCGCGAAAATTTCTGACTATAAGGTACTACAAAGTATTACAGTGTATTACTGAATACTACAGGGTATTACAGTATATCACCGAATACTACAAGGTATTACAGTATATTACTGAATACTACAAGGTATTACAGTGTATTACTAAATATTACAAGGTATTACAGTGTATTACTAAATACTACAAGGTATTACAGTGTACTACTGAATACTACTACAAAGTATTACAGTGTATTACTGAATACTACAGGGTATTACAGTATATCACCGAATACTACAAGGTATTACAGTGTATTACTGGATACTACAAAGTATTACAGTGTATTACCGAATACTACAAAGTATTACAGTGTACTACCAAATACTAACAGGATATTACCGTATATTACTAAGTACTACAGTGTATTACAAGGTATTACAGTGTATTACTGAATACTACAAGATATTACCGTATACTACTAAGTACTACAGTGTATTACCGAATACTACAATGTATTACAGTGAATTACTAAATACTACAAGGTATTACAGTGTACTACTGAATACTACTACAAAGTATTACAGTGTATTACTGAATACTACAAGGTATTACAGTGTATTACCGAATACTACAAGGTATTACAGTGTACTACCAAATACTACAAGATATTACCGTATATTTACTAAGTACTACAGTGTATTACAAGGTATTACAGTGTATTACTGAATACTACAAGATATTACCGTATATTACTAAGTACTACAGTGTATTACCAAATACTACAAGGTATTACAGTGTATTACTAAATACTACAAGGTATTACAGTGTACTACTGAATACTACTACAAAGTATTACAGTGTATTACTGAATACTACAGGGTATTACAGTATATTACCGAATACTACAAGGTATTACAGTATATTACTGAATACTACAAGGTATTACAGTGTATTACTGGATACTACAAAGTATTACAGTGTATTACCGAATACTACAAAGTATTACAGTGTACTACCAAATACTACAGGATATTACCGTATATTACTAAGTACTACAGTGTATTACAAGGTATTACAGTGTATTACTGAATACTACAAGATATTACCGGTATACTACTAAGTACTACAGTGTATTACCGAATACTACAATGTATTACAGTGAATTACTAAATACTACAAGGTTTACAGTGTATTACTGAATACTACAAGGTATTACAGTGTATTACTGAATACTACAGGGTATTACAGTAATATTAGCGAATACTACAAGGTATTACAGTATATTACCGAATACTACAAGGTATTACAGTGTATTACTGAAAACTACAAGGTATTACAGTGTACTACTGAATACTACTACAATATATTACAGTGTATTACTGAATACTACAAGGTATTACAGTGTACTACTGAATACTACTACAAAGTATTACAGTGTATTACTGATACTACAGGTATTACAGTGTATTACTGAATACTACAAAGTATTACAGTGTATTACTGAATACTACAAGGTATTACAGTGTATTACTGAATACTACAAGGTATTACAGTGTATTACCGAATACTACAAGGTATTACAGTGTATTACCGAATACTACAAGGTATTACAGTGTATTACCGAATACTACAAGGTATTACAGTGTATTACAGAATACTACAAGGTATTACAGTGTATTACTGAATACTACAAAGTATTACAGTATATTACTAAGTACTACAGCGTATTACCGAATACTACAAGGTATTACAGTGTATTACAGAATACTACAAGGTATTATAGTGTATTACTGATACTACAAGGTATTACAGTATATTACCGTATACTACAAGGTATTACAGTGTATTACCGAATACTACAAAGTATTACAGTGTATTACTGAATACTACAGGGTATTACAGTATATTACCGAATACTACAAGGTATTACAGTGTATTACTGAATATACTACAAAGTAATACAGTGTAGAATACGGCATACTAATAAGTACTACAGTATATTACTATGTATTACAAAGATATTACACTAGGCAGTAGTATGTATTAACAACATTACGACGTTGATAAAGTGCTTAACGTCGCGTGTCGGATGCAGTTGAGCTGTCGTCGGGGCGAAGAATACGACAATGCCGGGTCCAGTTGAGGTTGTGTTGAGGTTCAAGTATACGACATAGTCGGGTACAGTTGAGCTAGTGTTAAATGGAGTCAACGCCATAAAATGCCTGCATTTATAAGAATTACGTCATTATAACTCTCTGCGGAGTAATAACTTCCCCATCCTCTTTGACAGTTACTTTGGCGGTAGACATCTTTGTGTGTTTATATTCCACTTAAAACACGTTTTAAGAGGACTTTCCTTGTTATACTGGCTTAAATCAGGATTATCTGATAGTTAGGTAAGTGTAAATATGATTAAAAATTATATAACCAGGGTTTTATGTGGCTTTGCTAGCTACCAAGTAACCTCAAACTGAAAAGCTAGCTGAGACGTATTTTAACCATGTGTAGCTAGCTAACATTTAGGTCTCTGGTTCAATAAATGAAAGTCAATAAAGGCTTTCTAGCTAGCCCCATCAGCATAGAGCTGTTTTTTGTAGTTCTCAAATTTTTCATGCCTGTATTAGCTATCTCTATAGCCATATATACAGTCAGCTAATAGTCAAATCTTTTTTGTTATTAGCTAGCTAGCTAGCTAGCTGGAACTCTGCATCTTTAAAAATGTTTTTTTCAGCAAGCTAGCTAGGTGATAACTTGCGTTGTGTGACACACTAGGGGTGCTACAACCCCAGTCATGACATAAATTAGTGGAAAGAAGGGTGGAAATTCAAAGATCATAACCACAAGCAATCGAGAAAGTAGTTTTTGTGTAAGTAACAAGGAATCCCAATATGATGTTCACAGCGGACTTAGGACTTCGGTTCTTACGTTATTTGGTACACTTTTAAGCTATACGCCAGCTTTGAATTTTTGTTTCGTCAATACATTGACGTCATTTTGTTGTTCGTTGTTGTTTTGTTGACGAGGGTGCGATAAGCCGCATACGTCGTAAAAAGTGTGGGCGTTTTCGGGCGAGTTCGGCGTTTTGAAAAAAAGCAGGTATTTGCCCGAAAAAACCCGCATAGTCCCGAACAATGCCCGAAAAAAAAAAAGATTCACCACAAATGACTCTCGAAGAATTATTTAAAAAAGTATAAAAATTAAAATGAACTAACTATGTGATAGCGAAGTTCTTAAAAGAACTGTTTTTTATGATTTTTGATAAGATTTACTTGATAAATAACTTATATATAAACTTTATTAACTCCTTTCTCTTAAAACGCATTCTTTCAACTGTTGTCCGCCATGTTTATGTTACAAGGTGTTGCATTTCAGGACCCTCTTTTTTGTTGTTGTAAAAAAGACAATTCTTGGAACACAATATTCAGGACCTAAGTTACATATCTTCATGATCTTACGGATAATCAAAAAATAATTTTTGAACTTCCCCTTTAAGGTCAACGTATGTGCTGAGAAGTTTTACCACAAAAACAACCTGACACCAATAATTTTTCACATTTCATGTCCAGATATAAATAGGGTTAATATCCAGTATCCATTGTGAATGATTAGTCTTAAAGGATATATATCAATGTTGTCCCTTCCACATAATAAATCTTTGAAAATTAATGAGTGAAGTTTTCGGATCAATTAGGTAAAAACTATTATATCAACAATACCCCTGTAATAGTTTTAAACTTCAGTAATGTTAGTATTCACAGGATAATATATATTTTCCCTTTTATATATGTAAAGATTTTTATACCACAAAATTTCTAGCAATAAGAGTGTTTTGCTTCGACTGTAAAAAAATGGGCAACCGAACCGAATATATTTTGAATGTGTTGAAAATACTAAAAAGTTTATTGTTTGCGTTTTAAATATTTCACATTCCTTCACAAAAGTTTATGCCCTAAATTTTCAAGTTTTATAATGACTTTGTTATTTTTGAAGCAAGAAAAAAACAGTAAGCAAAGTTGATGTAAAACATCAACTTTGAACCAGATAAGGGTGCATCTGAGTTGTTAATACATGATGTAATGGCAAATGCATTAAATATATATGGTATCTTTTTCTACCAGGATGTTTTTTTATATATATGTTTCGTTATTTGCAATTGTGTATTCTATGCAAGTTGATTATTTTTCTTCAAAAATTTGCCAGAAAAAAATCCAAAAATTTTTGGCTCACCAAGTTTGTCTGTAAAAAGTTAGTTCTTAACGTACGTAAAAATATGTAATTTTTAAAGGTACATAAAATGACTGAAAGAGATGTCAAATATTTTAACAAATTACACAACAGTTTCATAACAGTAAAAAAAGGAGGCACACTTGTTTCCAAGTGCCAATTTTGTCTGTTAAGTGTAATGTTAGAAGTTCTTTGTATATTTATTATGACAACTTATTTACATCTTAGGACATATTACTATATACATTTATTCACAACGAGTTTAGGAAATTTTCGAGTCGCAAAGTTGGGGAGGTGGGGAGTTGCACGTTAGGGGGCAGGGAGTTGCAAAAGTGTACGATCGCCGATTTATTTGTCCGGCGAATTCGATTTCCCTGGCCAATTTCACGCTGAAAAGATTTAGGAATTTTAAAACAATTTAACTGCGAAAGTGCAACCAGTCAGTTTTTCCCGTGCGCAGTGACCATGCTGTTTCATTCCACTTTGCGATCCGGAGAGTAAAGTAAAGGTTCGTGTAAAACTTCAATGTATTTTTTAAGTTTTCAAGTTCAAATGGACAAAAGGGGAAGAAAGTAACCACATGAAGTTAGCCTCCAAGGTAAGATTAACAAGGTTAATCCGTTTTGTATGAACAAAAAAAGCAAGCTTGCTAGCTAGCTACAACTGTTTTAAAAAAATATATATATACCAAGTAAGAAAAAAAGGATTTTTAAAACGTACTAAAAGTCAGCTGGCTTAGCTGCTAAATCATGACTTTTTAAAAATGTTAATTTTTCAGGGCTTTATGGCCATTTTAGTTGTCTGAGAACTTCTTTGCTCATTAGGACACTGTAATTTATCTCTAAAAAGTCAAAGTTAAGGTCTCTAAATAAAAGTCTAGCTAGATGTATGTAATTTATTTACATGAATGCTATTATTTAGCTATTGTCAATGTTTTGATCAAACTTGTTAGTGGCCAAGCAAACTGCCAATTCAAAATCATCCAATGTAATATCCGAATCAAGAACTAAAAAATCACAAGGTTTCAAATTGCTTTGTTTTGGTATGTAATTAATGCATTTCTTGTCCGGACAGAATCGAAAGTTTGATGTCACGGCAAACTCCTTACCATCTGGTACATACAATCCACTTGTTACTACATGCAATTGTCCTCTACTAATATAAGGTTACCACATTTTACCTTTTGGGGCTTTCCCTTTCTGCTTTTTAAGCTTCGTAATTTTCCAGTCTTGTTTCGTTTTGTTGGCTGGATGCTTTGAAATATTTCTTCCATTTTGCTAGTTGTTTTTGGGCCACTTACATTTACGTCTTTGTTTGCATTCTGATACTTAATACTTTCAGGGACTTGTTTTGTTTCATTTTCTTGCAGGAATTCCAAGAGGTGTATCCTTGTTGATGCAAGATAATGTTGTTGGGTAAACAACCATAGATGTTAAGCAATATCCAAACGATGTGCTTACATATTTCGTTCAGATTTGCCAGATGGAATTGGCAGTCACAACTTGGTGAAGCATCAATGATTGTGGTATAGGTGCTCCAGAAGATATGTTTTTTATCACTAGTAAGCTGGAATACCTTCTTGCTCTTTACAGTAAATGATTTTTTTTTTGGAACTCTTTCAATTCTGTCAATTTTTATGTCATTTTTTTGAGCAATTGCCCTTTGCAATGTTCTATTAAAAGGTTTGCTGCGTTTTTCCCTAAATTTGCATGGTCTTTCTTGGTCACATGTTTCAACGTTCAAGTCAATGTCATAAGCACTCACATGTTTGGCTGGTTTTCGTCCTCTTTTTTTCTGCTCTTTTTCAGTATCTGGCCGATGTCTGCAATTTGAGTCTATGGAATAAGCGGTTGTTGATTCTGTTGAATAAGTGCTGATTTGATCTAGCTTGGTCGCCATACGTAGTGCGCTATCCTTTTGTTTCCTGTTGGAGACTGATATTTTTTCTTCAAATGATGGACCAGCTCCTGTTGAAGATGTTCCCTGTTGGTATTTTTGCCATAATGTTTCTGTTAGAATGCTTTCAGCAGTGTCTTCATGAGCTGCTTTCAGCAATGTCAGGTTTATACTGCCTCTGTGGGCAAACGAGGAGTTTACGACTTCTGCTTGATTTGTTGTTGGGGAGAACAAAGTAGCCTTGTATGCACGTGACCAATGCATCTTCCTGTTGTTCCACCAAGTAATAAAATTTGTAAGGTTTTTCTTTGCAGCAGTGGTGATGCAAAAGTTTTGAAGGACGCAAAGTGTTGTTTGATAGCCAGCTGGAGTTGCAGATTCCAGCCATTGGAATGCCAACTTTTTAAAATGTTGAATGCTTTTATCGTCAGCTGTATGAAAAGAAATATAATGGAATGATTTACATATGTCCCAGAAATGAGGTTAAGATTCTCTGTACATTTTTCCTTTAAGTATGAAAGATAAATAAGAAAAAATTTTATTACCTAGTGCCCTTGAGTGTCTGTTTACATTTTCCTTGAATTGAAATTCACAACTGATACTGTTGGCCACAATATCTGGGTGGAAGGTTTCAGATGCGGCTTTCCAAAATGCTCCAGCTTCATCACTTATTAAACCACAAGGGTTGAACTTTTCTGGCTTGTTGAATTTCTCTGACAATGCTTTATCCACTAATTGCCAAAATTTTTTGACTGCTATTGTTGACTCGCCTTCGCACTCCATTATTGCAAGTGGGATTTGTTTACGTAAGATAGGATGGTATACGCTGAGAACAAGGGTTGTGAAGTGTAAACATCTGTTCTCTTTCCCATCAATGTGTGCATACTCAGTTGATAAAACTTTATCTCCAAAACAGTCCATATCTTTGATCAATTTTAACTTGAATTCACTTGTTTTAAATACAAAGGTTGGTTCACCATTGAATTTCCGATCATTTAGTTGATATATCAAGAACTTGTCCCTTTTGTCTGTAGCTGTTTTGAGAATTGATACAGCTTCTATGTAAACATAAACATAGAGTTTTTAGTGAAAAGTAAATTTATTTAAAATTTAAAATATTTACTCAATTGGTGAATTTGTATACATACAAAATAGAGCATACCTAAGGAGTGTCCATGAGGTTGTATTTCTTTCAATGCTTTCTTCTTTAAGTTGTTGGTTTTTTGAACATCTACCAAGGACATAGATATTTCATCCAATTTGTCCCACTTCCCTTCTGTCATTGCTTTACATAAAACTGTGCTTGCTAGTTGACATGGTTTTAATTTGGGATTGTCCTTGAATTGATCAATGATGTTATTTGTTGTTGCTGTATCCAGGAGAGGCTTGCAAACACACGAGTGATTACCATAATGGTAGACCCTAACTTTGTTGTTATCATAGAACTCCCATATCTTCCTTGCTTCACAGGCAACCAATTCCCCTTCTAGTTTACAGTGGACACATTTAATACCCTTGAAGTGATGTCTATTACTTTCGTTGAATTCTTTTAAATAACTGCAGTTGTTGTTCAAACATTTGTAACTGCCTTTGCATTTGGCTAATCGTCTTAAGCCATGAAAATCTTTTTTTTTAGAAACAACATATTTCTGCCATGGTCGTCCGTCAATTGTGGAGGCCATTCTATCCAAAGGGTTGAATGGTAAACAGAATATTTTCTTGCCATCGATGTTATGTGGCAGAAATTGGACATCATTGATTGGTATGTCATCCCAAATTTCAATTGGTAGGTATACTTTGTTTCCAATTTTGAAACTGCCATAGCCCTGTAAGTTAATTTGATATACATGTTTTAAAAACAATGATTAAAACAAAAGTACCTTAAATAAAAAAATTGGCAATAACACAGAAAAATGTACTTCACAAAAAATTACCTGTCACATGTATCTATATTCTCCTTCTCAACTTTATGTAGAACTTCATGTATAGGCATCTCAGGATATAAACTGTAAAAAAAGAGAAAAGAATTGTGTACTTGTTAGCACCATGGCTTCTTTATGAAATCAATTTGATTAATTTAAAATATAGATAACAATACCTCTCTTGTCCATTGATAAAATCTTGGTAGGCTTTCAAATTTGGAAATTCTTGTATTTCAGATCTAAATCAATTAAAAATTTTATATATAGTTACTTGAACAAATTTTTTAGGTTATACAGAAAGGACCTGGAAATTGTTTTTAAAAAGTCATTCAACGTAAACATGTTTTTAAATTGTTGCTTAATTCGTCCTGAAAGTTACTAGGAATTCAAAATATTTAATAAAAAACAATAACTTAATTTTACCTTGGGGTACTGGTTCTTGGATGATGTGGTGAAGTATCAAAATATGTTGCACTGTGTTTTCTGTTGTTGTTTATCAAACTTGTTATTTGTATATCATCATCGACGTCACTACTGCTTGTATCTGCACTAAGCCAAGGTCTAAACAAAAAATCGTAAAGTAGACTTGGTCACACAATCTAATTCGGAAAGCTAAGTTCTTGTAAATAACGGTGTATACGAAACATCTTAACTCACCCAAATGCGGGTTTGGCAAGAAATGATTCGATTGAGCTATTGGATATATCCATACAATCATTAACTGCGTTGTCATTTTGTCTAAAAAAACAAAAAGTTTTTTAAATTTTTATATCAAATCTTCACAAAACCTAAGTGCATACATGATGTTTACTTTTATTTCTGTACGTGATTTATTTTTTTTAGATCGTCTGTGTGTATGGTATGGAGGAAGAATATTAGAAACTGTGCAGCACACGTGCTAATTTTTATGCTTGAAATGTTTTTACGAAAAGCTTCGTTCATAAAATCTTGTATATTTAAACAACAGTGTGTTAATTTTTTTCTACATTTATTCGACTTTTATTTGACGTGTATTTTTTTAGGAAACGCAAACATGTTTTTATGAGAAACTTCGCCTGGCTAACTTAAAGCATTTTGTCTAAAAGTTTTTAGCGTAATTAACCCCTGTATTACAGCTTTTAGCGATTCGGCGATTTACGGTACCTGAAACCCTAGTTTTTTATAAAACAACGTGTAGGTACGAATCCTACACAATACAATATTCACTTACTTTTCAATTTTTGTCTTTTTTTTTGTGGCGGCACGACGGTATCAGATGACGATTCATCGTCTGACAAAATGATCAAGGTATCCTAAATGTAACCGGAAAATAGTATGTTGCATCAAAACGTCCTATCAAAATTTTGGCTAAATACATCCCATTAGCTTATCGTTTAATTAGGCTGACAATAGCAAGCTTACCTTGTTCTCCTCATTTGTTAAATCAATAAAAAGTGACATATTGATTAGTCGATGTGTAAATTGCGTTTTGGTCTGTACGTCTTAACCCCTCAAGAAGTCAATCGAAAAGGAAAAACACGAGGGCAGGAGATGCTTTCGTTCTTCGATCCAGCAACGCATTTTTAGTCGTTCTCAATCCTTTTCATCCCTGTTTAGTCGGTCTATATGAGATCTTCTAGTAATTAATGAAATAAACCCTATTGCAGGTGGCCATGCCTGGTTACAGATTAAAGACGAACCACTGTAAACCATCCCAGCGGTTTAAAAATTACGCTTTCTACGACTTCGGCAGATTTACAACAGGAATAGCTATGCAGTTTATGTTTCCCAGGAGTTTACATCTTACTCTGATTCAAATCATCCAGACATGCGATTGTATGTCTGGGTGATTTGAATCAGAGCTTTGTCAATGCAATTTATTTTTCCAGATCTTACCAATCATGCCATGATCAATTTGCGACCACAATAAGTAAAAAAGACACTGGGGAGGAGGTTGAACTACTCTACGCTAGATTGTGGGCCCCGGGTTACTCAAAGCTAGAATTGGCCTTATTTTTCCGGATCCGTCGGCAAACGGGTAAATTAAAAAAAACAAAGATGGTCGATGCAACTCCCCAACTCGCTGCATCGCAACTCACTAACTCCCCAACTTTGCAACTCCCTGTGTAAGTATACTCATTCACAACATTATCAGCAACATTTGTGATGGCTTCAAGAATCAGATCGGTAAGTTGTCCTGGTCCAAACTATAAACATGTCATTAAAAAAAGGATATAATGTAAAGAAAAACATTCTTGCCAATTTTGAGGTTTCTTTTTCTTTTTTCTCTTATTATATGGCTTCGTAATATCACATTGTAACAGGGATTCAACAATATTTGTTAGTAAAATATGATCTACGTAACACATTTTTGAATATCTGTTACGTAATAGATTAATCGATCATATTGTTTGACCACACAAGATAGTTTCACAGTTAAGTGTATGAATTTAATGTGTATATATGCTTATAATAGCTTAATAAAATATCGGCTACCATGTGTTTTTCCCATAGAGTAGGTTGAATACCATTCAGGCACAAGACAAGGAGCTGGAAAAAGCTAGAAATTTTTGTGTGCAACAGGTAGATCAGGATGGTTTTACTAAGCATTTCATTAATGATGAAATTGGTATGTATTTTAGTCTCTAAAAGAATTTTTTGGATTGAAGAAATAAAGCTACATTTTCTAAAATCTTGAATGTATTTTTTAGGTTTTGGTGTGTTTGCTGCAACAGATTTTACTAAAGGAAGCTTTTTACTTGAATATGGTGGGGAATTGATTGATGAGAAAGAAGCGACAATTAGAAATGTGGATTATGAAGCGAAAAATCTGGGATGCTATATGTATTACTTTAAGGATGTTAAAGATTGCCTGTGGTGTGTATTTGTTCTCACTTATTCTTATGATTCTTGAAGAAAAATGGCCTTTTATAAATTCTGTATCCTAAACTTTATTCTGCTTGTAGTACAATTCTTTATAAATTTAAAATTTTATATTTTGATTAGATACTCATACTAATTGCAATTTTAGTGTTGATGGCACAATGTCTACACAGCTGGGCAAATTTATAAATGACTCTGTATATGTTAACAGTGTTATAAAGAAAATTGATGTCTTTGGGACTCCTCATTTGTGTTTATTTGCAAGTAAAGATATATCAAAAGGGACTGAATTGCGATATAATTATAATGACACTGGACTCCCATGGAGAAAAAAGGTAACTTTTATTTATCTTACAGTGTAAGTGTGAGAGGAAATGATTTCTTAAATTCTCACTTTTTCAATTTATCTTTAGGATTTATGCAAGCGACCGTTTCAAATAAAGGTAGTTACATATTTTTTTAATATGTAGACATCACTCTATAAACCATTTCCCTTGGGGGGACCAGAAATTTTGGGAATTAATTAATTATTACTTTATTAGGGGGAAGAAAAATTAATGGGGGGATGCATGATAATTGGAATATAGTTTGTATTTTTGACAGTTTGTAAAATATTTTTTATTTCTCATTAAATTATTGTACAAGTTTTGTTCAGATATATGTTTTTAGAAAATTTCTGTGTTCAATTGACATTTGTCAGCTTGTCATTTTGTTAACATGCACAGTCTTCTTTATCATTCCATATTTTCATAAAAATTACGACACGTTTTATTTTTATTAACATGTTTCGACTTTACCAAAGTCATCTTCAGAATATTATACAAAAGTTAGATACATACATTCTTTATACACAATTTTTTTCCAAAAGTTATTTAAATATTTCCCAAAAGTACAATTTTATATGAATTATACACAAGCTAATCAATATCCATATTTAAATTTGTCATGTCACTGCAAATATACAACTGGGGGGATGGGCTCTGAAACTTAATTGGGGGGACACCTAAACTGGGGGAGGGGTTAAAAATAAATGGGGGATGAAAGTGGCTTCATACTATGGTTCCTTATGTGTGCATGTATGTTTCATCATGTTTTAGGACATTGAGACTAATACTGATAAAAAAGTAAATGTAAAGAAAGTTAATCAACAAGATGATCAGCCTTCTAAACGGTTTAAGAAGTCAGTTGTTTCTGATGGTGGTGACCAACCTGTTGTGGATGATCAATCAGATTGTCAAGTTTCGGAGGTAGATTTTAGAATTATCGCATTTTTGTATTGTATTTTAACTAGAATATCACAGTAGAAAATTTCTGTGTTCAATTGATATTTGTCAGCTTGTAATTTTGTTAACATGCACAGTCTCATCATTCCATATTAAATTTGTCATGTCACTGCAAATATAAAATTCGCGTACAACTGGGAGATGGGCTCTGAAACTTATTTGGGGGTCACCTTAACTGGGGGAGGGGTGAAAAATAAATGGGGCGGGGGATGAAAGTGGCTTCACACTATGGTTCCTTATGTGTGTATGTATGTTTCATCATGTTTTATAGGACATTGAGACTAATGCTGATAAAAAAGTAAACGTAAAGAAAGGTAATCAACAAGATGATCAGCCTTCTAAACGTTTTAAAACGTCAGTTGTTTCTGATGGTGGTGACCAACCTGTTGTGGATGATCAGTCGGATTGTCAAGTTTCAGAGGTAGATTTTAGAATTATTGCATTTTTGTATTGTATTTTAACTAGAATACCGCAGTAACCAGTAAAATTAATTAATTTCTTGTTTAGCCCAATGATGTTTACTGTGTTGCATGCAAAAGTGTGGTGGAGACTGCAAATACTTTTTGTTCAGCAAATAAACATTGTGAAAATTTTTTGGGTAGCTTCTGCAGAGCATGTTATAATGAACATAAATGTAACGTGGTAAGCAAATGCTTTAAATTTTGAAATTGAAAATTTTGTTTTGAATGTTTAACTGATTTTAAACTTAAAAGCATTTTACTTAGTTCTGAATAAATTCTCTGTTCAGGTTGTTGATAAACATAAGAAGACTAACGAAGGTATATATACAAGTTTTCAAATTCCCCTAACATAATTTGTTTGTGCACTGTAGAGCATTATATCAATTACATTTAATATCTTGGCAGGTGTCGATGTCGATTTCAAATGTGATGAGGCTTCTTATTATAAAAATGGTGTCTTGAATGTTGATCTAGATCCTGACGCAGCTGCAATGGTTTGTTTTCTATCTTTTCCTATCTTATTAATTAAGAGCATTTTAAGATCAACACATCAGTACAGTATTGCCTTAAAAAGTAGGGGTGCCGGTTTGATCTTTCCATGTCACTACCCTGTATCATTTAGTCTGCTGCGTAGCAGTCTTAATGTTCTTTAATTTTGCTTTGTTTAGAAGTGTTCTCTCTGCTCCATTGCCACAACTGAAACAACAACCTGCAAAATAAGTCAATGTGCTGATCATTCCAAGCAGTTCTGTATGAGTTGTGCTGATGAACATGTCTGTCGTAAACAAGAGGTATATCAAATTGTAAACATTTTAATGTCCATAATTGGTTTAAAACCAAGGTAACTTTTTCTGATGTTTAAACTTTCTTGTAGGAGGAAGATGATACTAATGAAGGACAAAAAGATCTAAAAAAAGTGTAAGTAAAATTATTTTGTATTTAAACATTAACCAAAATTTACAAAAGAATTTGCTACCACAAACATGGTAATAACAAATCGCTAATATATAAAAAGTAACTTTGGCCTTAGCCTAGCACATCTTGGTTAAACAAAAAAATATTTTTAACCCATTGACGTAAAAGTAAAACACTTAAAACTCCTATTATTAGGGCTCCTAAAGATATTTCAGTTGCTGAGATTTCTGATATGGTTGTGAGTTTAAAAAAAAAGATAATGGATATATTTACTGGCAAGGTGACTATTATTTTGTTATGATGTCTAATTAGTTCATTTTTCTTTCAATTACTAACAAGTTCTTCATTATTTAGGCATCGTGTGAGAGAGATACTCGGTACAAAGCTGGCGGAAGAGTAAGAGGTATAAATTTTACTTATGTATAGCATTTTATAAACGAGTTAAGGAATTATACAAAGATTATTTATTCATCTTTCAGCTTCGTTAAACATGTCAGTTTGCTTCGGTGTTTTCACTGAAGAACAAAATAGTGCAATATGCTTTGCATTGATGAAAATGTTTTGTGTAAAAAAAATGACAGTAAGTTCTTTTCAATTTTTGAGTTTTGTTTATGGATTAGAAACACTACATGTTTTGATTACGTATTTTCAATTTACTTTAGTACTTTGATTATGTAATGAATGTACTATATCTATCTATCCTGTGAGCTGAGTTGGTAACTGAAATTTGTACGTAGAAAATTTTTTTAACATGTAACCAAAGCTTAAACAGAGGCACAACGAGGTTTAGTTTTATTTTTAATTGCTTTAAATTTCACTATTGTGTTAAATTCTAAGCACCTTTACTTGTTCAGGCAAACGATCTTCTTCTGAACGGACCGGATCTTCACACGAACACGAGTGAGTCCAGCCAGTCGGAGGCCGAAGTTGAAGCACCAAGTTGTGAGAAAACAGCAGCGAAAAAAGACTCGGGAAAAATCAGTTCAAGTCCCGCTCGGAATTTCAAATTAGTCGTCAAAGGAGATACAAAGGGTATAAACTAAAGCTCCTTTAGTTTACAGACGTAACCACTGAACCATCGTTTAAATTTTGTGCGTATGAAGCGAAAGGCTGTTGAATTTATTTCTAATATTTACATTTATTTTTTATTTATAGGTAAAATGTCCAACAAACCTCTTCGCCGTGCCAATGAGAGAAAAAGAATTTGTCCTGTAAAAGCTTGTGCAAAGGAGGTCTACGATCTTCCCCGTCATATGCGGCAGATGCACGATTGGTCCAGCGACATCTCTAAATCCGTTAACCTGCTTTATGAAAATCGAAAACCTTATCAATGGAGACAGTCTCCTCCGAAACGAACAAAGAAAAAGCCTGAACAAGACACGGACCACACAAGACCAAAGAGTCGAGATTATCACAAACCAACGAGGTGTCCTATACCTGGATGTTTCTCTGTTTGTAAACGGATTTATCAGCATCTAAAAAGAGTGCACAAACTGGATGCATCTAGCACGGAATACCAAGAATATCTACAGAAAGCGGTTGTTGTGAAAGATGCAATGAACAACATAAAGGAGTGGAAAAAAGAGACGCAGTATATGAGACGCGAAACTATTCGTGAGAACTGTGAATTCGCAGGAACTATTCCTGATTTCAGAGAGTCGGTCAGTGACAACTCCGTTACTTATGTCGCAGAGTCCAAAAAGGATGCTAAGGTCATTGCTTTACGAGATAAGGAGAAAGATGATGGTGGCAGCTCTGAAATTGCCGTTTCTAATGAAGAAGTATTAGAAAAGTGTAGGCAATTTTTGATTTCTGTGGATGGCGGAAGATTGGAGAGCAGCACTTCATCGCATGCCGTATCAAACATAAAAATTATTCTAAAAGCTCTGAAATCTGATGATTTATCAGACCTTTTGAATCGAAATAACATTCGAGATGAGTTCTTGGGAGCATACTGCGAAAGTCAAAAATATGCACCACTTACCATAAAAAAGTACTTGACGTCGCTCATGCACTTCTATGATTTTTTAATCAACGAAGAAATGGCATTAAGAAACTACACAGCCGACGATATAGTTCGTATGAAGGTAAACATCTCATTTGTTGTGTTTAGTTTTTCCTAAAAATACTTTATTTTATTTTAGTTACAACTAGTAGTCTCTATATAATAGCCGTGGGTCCTGTTAAAAATGGTTGCGTCGCAGCTTTATTGCGCCGGGCGAAAATCTGAACGCGAACCCGTGGATTTTTGCACGGGCTAACGACTAGTTCTTTTATAACAGGAAGAGCTGAAAAATAAAAAAAAATGAAATTAATCTGGTATTATATGTACGTTTTAGGTTCGTGTATCAAATTGGTCTAAGTCCTATAATTCGGCTGCCAGAGAGCACGAAGCACTGCAATATGAAGAAGAGCTAGAGGTTCTGTTAACACCAGAACAAATCAAAATTTACGAATCGTCTGAAGATACCAGGGAAGCGATTAAGCTATTCGGCGAATACTCATCTCCGTCGTACCCTACTTTGAGGCAGTCAGACTACTATACTATGCGAGAATATCTGTTGGTGCAGATTTCTTTACAAAATTCGCATCGATCCGGAGTTCTGTCAAACGTTACCTTGGATGACTTCAAGAATGGTCAGTTGGAAAGCGAAATGATTAGAGTAAAAGTCAAACAACACAAAACAGCGCGTAGTTACGGCCCAGCCAAGATGTACGTAAGGAGAAACCTCCATGAATACTTAAAGATCTTTGTGGAACGAGTCAGATCCCAAATAATTGGCACCGTCCCGAATCTCTTTGTGACTTTTAATGGAACGCCCATGGAGTCGGGACAAATTAGCAGACAAATAAACGCTACATGGCAAAGGGCTGGCGTATATGGTGAAACTCGGCCAAACAGAAATTTAACATGTACGATGTTTAGAAAGTCTGCGTCGACGGCAGTATTGGAGCACCATCCAGAGTGCAGCAAGGATGTGGCTGATTTACTACTGCATTCCGAAAGAACACAAAGGAGGCATTATGACGTACGGAGACGCGAACTTAGCACCTCAAGAGGGGCTAGTCATGTAGGGAATCTTCTTAGATACAAAAGCATTCATGCTAAGGAGGCTACTCCTAAAAAAAGTTTTAACGACACTCTTGAGCAAAGTCCAAGAAGAAAATGGGCGTCAGATGAGATAAACGAAATTGAAACACTGTTTTCAAGCAACATCGAGGAAGAAAACGTATCGATGGACACCGTAAGGGCAATGGAGAGCGATTTCCAAGACTTAAAAGGCATCCCATTAAAAAAAATTTACGACAAAATTCGGTCTATCTGCAATAACAGAATCAAAGTGCCGACGTCACCCTTAGACAATTTGAGGAAGGAAACTTTGTTGGATAAGTTGAAACGAATTTCTGCTGTATCAGAAGGAGATCACAACAACGCTGTTGGCGAACAATTAGAGCCGACTTCAGAAGAAAGGAAGCATGATGGCGATACCTCAAATAGCGATGAAGAATTTTTACCGCCATCCATCTCGAATTGCACCTCTTCTGAAGTATTGTTTTCCGAAAATTTAAAAGCCATGCTTAGGAGGGTGTGCAAATCCATCATTAGCGTTGGACCAATTAGCAGGAGTCGAATTAACGAGGTGCTTCAGAAAACAGAAGATGGCAGGCGTTGTCTTGTACAATTTTCAATGACTCAAATTCAAAGTCGCCTCAAATGGGAACGTAGGGTCAAAAATAGAAAGTGATTTTTACACGTATACGTTTTTTTTAAGTTTTAACATTTTTATGGGAAAATGCAAAATTATTTCATACTGACTTTCGTAAACTTACTTTGCACCTAAAAAAATTATTCCTGCATAAAGAAAGTATTAGTCTTAGTCAAAAATTAGTTTTCACGCGATTTTCTAATGAGTTGATGTACTATTTTTAACTGCATATTTTAACATTTTTTGGTGTGTGTTTGTAAAAAACGAACTTCGTTTCAATGTTGTCTTCGATTGCTCTCGGTATTTGATGTCGTTAGTTTTAAAGTTTAAATTAATTTCCTTCAGGCCCTGCTAAGTTTCACCAGATTCTTAAAAAATATTGTTAAGGTATTAGGCTGCTGTGAACAAGATTAAAAAACAATTTAGCTTTAAAATGCCATAAGAACAACCATACTATGATGATCCTCAAGTTTATTTGCAGAGTTAAGCCAACCTCGTTTCCAAGAGTTCTTGCCGCTTTGAAACAAGGCATTCTGATATCACGCAACTTGCCGTAGGGATGACTTAACTTAGATGCGTTTTCATATTGGACTAAGTTGTCTTTCCTCGGGTAATTTTCAGTTTAGTCGAAATAAATGTCGAAAGTAAATCGTAATTTTAGCTATAGATGTGTGAAATAACATTCGCGCATTTTATGTAAATTCTGATTGGTTTATGCAATACAATTTTGCTGTAGCTTTGTTTTGAACCATAGACGTTGAGTTATTAAAAATTAGTCCTTTGTTGCCAACTACGCCCTTGTTTCTATAAATAGCATACCCCTTCCCACAAAGCAAATTTGCTACAATCCGACATTTCCTAATCTCGAAAAATTCCGTGTGGCCGTGTTTTACGCCGCTTAAGGCGTAAGGGAACAAAAAGTACTGAATTAGCGTTCCTAAAAATAAGGCTTTCAGTGTATTAATCAATAACTACAGTTTCTTTGCCCTGATCACCTGCTGTTTAATAAAATTTCGTTAACTTGAAGACACTCGAAGTACTATTATTTGTTTTAGAAGCACTTAACCATAGCTGTTGTCAAAAAACTTTACTTTGATGAATATTTTTCTTGACTTTTTTTAATGAGCGCCCCAGCTTGAATAAAGGGTAAAAAAGAAGCGCCTCGGCGCTTATTCGGATAGTAACGGTAGGCAATGTTTCGGAATTTGGTGTACGGGAGTAACGTATTTTCCCTCAAAACCCCCTATCCTTAAATTTTGTTTAGTGGGGTTAATATTCAGATTAACTGACGTGTAATCAATGACACAGGAATTTCCAATGCGGTTTAAAACGTTATTTCATGGAAGTTATTTGCGTAATCATAAACATTTTTGCACGGCGAAACAAAAAGTTACTCCCTGATTTTCCTCCGCAAAACAACCCTGACCCAAGGGCTTCACAAAAATTTTGACTACTGCATTGTGTTAAAGACTCTAGAAAAGAGGCACTGAGAAAAGTTGCCCACAAAACGTATTCCGGAATTGTCACTTAGTACTGCATATAAGAATTAAAACAAATTCGAGAAACACTGCGGCAAACGTTACATTTGTTTAACAGGGCTGTCATTATTACTTACGTCGGTTTTATTTGTCTACTTGACAGATTTTGATCAAAGGATAACGTTTCTTTTTATGTAGGACTTATGCTAGCCTTTCACTTATGTTCTTTCTATAAAGTTATAAAAAGAACAATCCTGTGTAAATAGAAAGAAACCCGTCTTCCCAATTTTATTTTTGGGCACGAACAAAGTTGGTATAAATATTGCATTTCTAAAATGTACTGTCGTCCCTCAGATTTTCTTTTTACTATTCAAGAAATCGACCAAAAAAAAAGTTGGGCCACACCCATGTACAATAATGCACCGTTACCGTACTGGGAAGTGGTAAAAGTGCCGGGTTGTAATAATAGAGAGCGGTGGTTTTCGGAATAATATTTTTTTTCGCACAAAACGTAGTGTCGGTCATCTCACAATTGTAATATCTAGATGCATACGAAAAAATAATGTTGTGCCATGTTTAAATCGGCTGCTGGTTCTTGACAGTGCATTTCTCAAGTGTGGCACTTTTACCACAAAATCGAAAATTGGAATTTGGGGACTTAAGTCAATTTTTACCCGTCTAAATGTTTTTCAATTTCGTTAAAACTGTACATGAGGAAGACTCGGGGTACTATTTACTATATCCAAGTATTTAAAAGGCAAAAAAATAAAACGGAGTAAAAATATAAAGCAATTAATGCAAAAAAATTCAAAACGCATTTCGTTTCAAAACGCAAGCACGACGTAAAGACGAAAAACATTATGTTAGCTCGACTTTCCTCCGAAAATTGAATTTTATCAAAATTTCTGTGCAAAAAACATAAGTGGTTGGCAAAGGAGTATAAAAAGTCTGAAATGGTTCCTAGAGTTTGCCTCAAAAACCAGGAATTGACCAAAACCCTTTCCACATTACCGGAACCATCGCATAAGGCACTAATACCACCGCAAAAATTAAATTATTCGCTAAAATGTTAATAATTGGCCCGCGATGACAAGTAATAATGTACTTTTATTCCTAGCAGTGCGCCAAACATAAATGACACTCACCTATGTACCGCACGGCTACCTTAGACACATTTTTTAAAGGAAATTAACAGAGCGGTAAAAGTGCCTAGTCAATCATTCATCAGAGAGAGAGAGAGAGAGAGAGAGAGAGAGAGAGAGAGAGAGAGAGAGAGAGAGAGAGAGAGAGACAGCACAGAGCCCGGACGCTGCTAAGTTTTTGTCCAGGCTAAACGCTCGGAAAATTCCAATTTTTCGTAAGCTAATGAAGGTGCTTTATTTTAATCTCTGAACAGAGAGTGTACTCTTCGTGTGGCCAGAACATACCGTGTGCGGCCATGACTAAAAGTGCTTACATTTTGTTGGTCGACCCTTGCTGGTCTCTTTGGATTGGTCGTAGTAGCTTTATTGATGGGGAGCTAAGCACTATTTTTTAAATTCGTGTATTTTATCAGGTAAGAATTATTTTATATATAGCTAAGTGAGAAAGGTGTGCTGGCTAGCTAGCTATCTCAATTTTTGGTGCCGGACTTGGATCTCCTTTTGATGGTGCTGACATACCCCTTTTAATAGTCATGAAATTACTTACTTGCTAGCTAGCTATGGAGCTAGCTACACAAAATAGTGCTTTGATTAGAGTGCCTTTTTTTCTTAAAGAGCAAGCAACAAAAAACCTTTATCCTGCCTTGCTTAGTTCTTCCATGACTGGACACCCAACTCCTGTTCTTATGGGAAAAAAGGGGGCTAAAAATAACTTCCAAATGACACTTTGTGGAACTACTTCTATCAGATAAAAAGATATATATATTCGCACAGGATTTTTTTAATATTTTTTGCAGAAAGGTTGTCGAAACGTGACAAAAGTTTATTGTTGCTTGCACTGAGCAGTCGGTGAACTGATAATTAACCTGTAACAATATATAGTTAGCCGATGCAGGATAATTAGATGCTACGCCTAGTATAATTAGCCGTTAAAAGCTTCTTTGTGTTCTTTACAGCTAACTGCGTCTTTTCCATGTTTTTTCTTGAAATCAGAATAGTTTTGTTGTTTAATAATATATACGACATATGTACTGCTAGCTACAGTAAAATTATAACTTTTTTTGCAAAATCGTTTCTTGTTCTTTTTCTTGGTTTTAATTGAAGCACAACTTTATGTTGATCTATATAAATATAGATGGCTATGGGGAGATCGATAACGAAGAAAAGCGAAAATTTAATTAAAAAGATATATATCGTATAAGTAGCTGTATAAGAGGCTAATTATACTGTACGCACCGTATATATATATAAATATTCTGCATAGATAAATAGAATGTCTGTATATTTTATATGGCTAGCCTTACAAATCCTGTCTATTATTTCCAGAAAAGGCCATAGCTTAGATAGGGAGTCCTAGAGTAAATACTAATGCTCATTTTGAGCTACGCAGACCCAATTAGGGTCCCCGCTCTACCAGACAACTCCCTGTAGCATCCAACAGCCCACATAGTGTGTCATATCCCCAATTTCTCTCACATGGCTTGGGTTAACCCGGGGCTATGGTAGCATTCACTCACCAATATTGAATTGCCGCCAAGGGGAATCGAACCCCGTTCTCCCGCACAAAGTGCCAGAGTTATAACCACAACGGCTAACTATTCTGTTACTGGCTAATTATCAGTTCTCCTTGTGCCTAATTTGCTTGAAAATCTTTCTTGAACTCACCCAAAGTATCACAAAATATTTTTCTAAGATTTCTTAGAAAAATGACTTGATTTTTAAAAATCTCACGAAAAGGACCATCGATTTTTCAAATCCGCAAATTTATTGTGTGTGTACCCTTTTATGTTTCAACTTGTTGAATTCAATTTGTCAATTTGTCAAACAAAACAATGACCAATCAGTTTCCTCAAAATGAAAACTTGCAACTAATCCGACTCCCCGAAAGAAATTCAAATTTGAGAATTCGAATCAAAAAAGAATAATAAACAATCAGTTGAATTCAATAAATCGATTTCAACAAAATAAATCCAGTATTGTCCACAGGTTTCAAAATCATGTATCGCCTGCTTAATATGTTACTTGTTTAACAAAGATATCAAAAGCCGGCCTGATTAAATTTATATACATATTTATATATATAATATACCTGTGCATCACATCGCATGGATTTGTATCTTTGTATTAAATTCCCTTTTTAAATCAAAGAGGCAAAGAGAGGTTAAAGAGACAATAATTAAACAACCTGGTTTTAATGCAGTTTATGGTAAAATTGTATTCTTGTTTCTTATTTTTAAAACGTACTTTCTTTTTCAGATCAGCTGTTATCAAACCATGCACCATCAGCATTTTCAAAAACTTTTCAACGAAAGAGTAAATTTTGAAGGCCTAAATACTGAAATATACGGAAGCCGATAGGTGCAAAAAATCTTTTTCGAAATTATGTGAAAATGTTTTTCAAAATAGTAAAAATGTTATTCGAAATAGTGAAAATGTTATTCGAAATGGTGAAAATGTTTGCCGAGAAATAGTAAAAATGTTTCCCGAGAGATGGTGAAAATGTTTCTCTAAATAGAACTGGGACGAGTTGAGGTCTGGTGCCGAGTATAATGGCGGTACCCTCAAGTTCCCTTTTTTAGCGGGAAAAGGTAAAGTAAAGAGAATGAAATGGACAGTCCAGGGAATACTGCTAAAAATAAACTATATAATACTCTTTCTCCTAGTTCAGCTAGCTATTCCAATTAAGCAATGTAGTTTAATTGGCAGTATTCCATAGAGATAGAGAAATGTTCCTTCTGGCGCAACGCACATCTCGCGCACGCGCACGCCACAGTCAACCACAACAAATCCCTGATCATCCAAGACCTAGAGGGGTAAGTACTGACCATGCTGTGCTTAGTCATGCATATCAAGGTAAAGTCCCTATGATGCTGTGCTTAGTCATGCATATCAAGGTAAAGTCCCTATGATGCTGTGCTTAGTCATGCATAGGTTGCATAGAACGTGGGAAACGTAGATTAGTGAGAAGGCGTTATAATGTACGAGGACCGAACGATATGTGGCACGTAGATGGTTACGATAAGTTAAAGCCGTATGGATTACCAAATCATGGTTGCATTGACGGATATAGCCGAAAAATCATATGGCTCAGAGCAGTACATTCGAATAACAATCCAGAAGTCATTGCACGGTTATTTTTAAATGCCGTCCGAGAAATAGGTGGATGTCCAGAGAAAGTGAGGAGTGATTGTGGTACTGAAAATGTAACTCTAGCTACTATTCAATGTTATTTGCGGCGTAATCACGGTGATGAGAACGCAGGTACAAAGTCACATATGTACGGTCCTTCACACAGTAATCAACGGATTGAGGGATGGTGGTCATTTCTTCGCCGAAATAGAAGCTCTTTTATGATAGATTTCTTTAAAGAAATGGTTAATGATGGATTATATAATCCTGCTAATGAACTAGAGTTGTATTGCTTCCAGTACTGTTTTGCCTCCGTGTTACAGAATGATCTTGACGAGGTAACAGAACATTGGAATTCCCACCTCATTCGGAAGTCCAGGTATGACACGGTTTCTGGTATTCCTGATGAATTGTTCCATTTCCCAGAAAAATTTGAAGGGGAGAGTCGTCTGAAATTATGTGGTAGTGATGATTTGGATGAAATGGATGAACTCATCTCCGGTGACGATCAAGAAAATGAGGACGAGAATAATTACTATGAATACTTCAACTACTTGATTGATTTTCTGAGAATGTCGCAACCTGAGAACTTCCACTCGGCCAAGCATTTGTATACCGTCATGTTATCACATGCGGATAAATAAAGATTAACTTCTCTTTGTTTTACTTCTTTTTTAGAGTTAGATAATTGCATATTCGCCCATGTTGAATCCCTATTGACACTTTCTCCAGTAATAACTACTAGGAAGTTTAAAGGAGCGAAAAAGTCTCTAACTCTGTAATTTTGCTAAAATAGCTAATTTCTCATTAATTCACCTACCAAATACCAATTCGGTTGTATTTTCTGGAGATTATAGAGATGAGGTCTTGTACCTCGTTACCAAGCCTTTTTACGCCTTGCGGTCATAGCTTTTCGCTGTGTTCTTGTGGTCGATACAAGATAAAATACCCTGGAAACGAGGTTAAGGTCATGTATTTTGAGAAATATTTTCTCTTTTTTCGGGAAACATTTTTACCATTTTGAAAAAGATTTTCACTATTTTGAAAAAGATTTTCACCATTTTGAAAAAGATTTTCACTTATTTCGGGAAAGATTTTTTGCACCTATCGGCTTCCGTAGAAATATTCAAATGCTAATATGTATTTATTGCTGAATTAATAAACAATGAACTACTTCATCATTCAAATTGAGCTCGTTCAGAAGTTATTATATTCGAATCGTCAAGTTTCTACATAGCAAGATTTGTATTCTGGAATTTCCAGAATTTTCCTGATCACTTTTAAAAATATCCAGGTAAAGTTTTAACTGTTATTTTAGAATACTTCATATAGCTATGTAAAATTTTTATTTTTTTATTTATTGAGTTGTATTTTAACATTGCAGGTTAGTTACAAAAATAGTTGAGAATTGTGATACTCGTGATTTGTTTACCCCATAATTTTCCGTTTTCAAGGTCTACTTTAAATTTCAAAATCTTTCAGGCTAATGACGGAAATCTTAAAGCCGCAGGGCTTCTTGTTTTCTTTATCTTTACTCATGAATTAGTTTACTAAGTTTAGTAATGAAAATAAAAATATTTTCGTCGTGTTATTCAACTAATAGCATATTTTCTATTTTGATCTTTAACTTGTGTATTATTTTTTAAAAAACAGTGTGATCATCGAAGCGTGGCCATCACTGTAGCGAAAGATTTAATATTGTTTCTGAGTAACCACCACCAGTTTGGCAAATGTGTAAAAATACTGAACCATAAAATGAATGATTCAGCATTCAGGGATAAAAGTAAAAACTGGTATTTTGTAATAAACTTCTAATGAAGAGATTTTCTGGGTATAATGTGAGTATAATAACAAATTCACCTTTTTTAAACAAGCAGCTTTAATTTATTACCCCTTAATATAAAAACAGCAAATCTTTCAGCAAAACCATTTGATGCTAACTAAATATTACAAAAACTAAACAATTGTCAAGATTTTACGGGATATTCCAGACCAGCGGATCTGGTCTTTGAAATTATCTCAGGCATCATGAATTTTCAATCAGCAGCCGTGCCACGGCTGTTCGCCTCTCCTTTAAATACCCGATGCTCTTTTCTTCGGAAGACATAGCAAATGCGGAAATCGGTATAGGAACTTCATAAGCTGTAGCATCTTTCATAGGGGAAATTTCTTCGAAAGGATCTATGGAAGGAAGGTTAGATAGACCAAGGCGGATTGCATCTCGTATTCCTGCGGCTCTCCAACCACTTTCGATAACTTTATTTGATTGGTTGGTCATCTGGTTATAGAAATGGGTTATCTATTCAGCGTGTATTTTTTTTACAGTCGGAATATTTTTCATTCATTCATAAAATTTAGCAATGTCTTACGATAAAGTGATTGAGTTTACAGCCGCTGTTCGTGGGTACCATTATTACCGCAGGTTTTGGAAACCAGAACCTTCGCAAAAGTAGCTAGTATAGGGGGTCATTATAACCAGGATTTTCCAAAAACCACGGTCAAACTCTCATAAAAAATATCATACAGAATTTTGCTTGTGACGTCACAGCTGTTCATCACACCCCATCTCCGCAAAATCCGCTGACCATCACCAAAAAATCATCACAAGTCCCTATGATGCCATGTTTATTGATGCATATCAAAGAATGCTGCAAATGAGTAAATTCCCCCCTCCCCGCACACATACATCCGCTAATAATCATCAAAAATCAACGCATGCGCAGTAAAGATGTGAACAACTTACTTGCAATCTTCGGATGTTGTTAAAATCTGTATATAATAAAGAGAATGAGTTGGTTCAAGAACGCAATCAGTAAAATATACAACACCGTGTCGGCACCAGTGTCGGCAACTCGCGACGCTCTTGCCTCCCGACTACAAAGTGTGCGGGATACGGCCTTCTACTACAACAAGGCAAAAGAACATATTTCAGGGGGGACAACGCTTCACGACGAGATCGAACAGGAGGCAAGGGAGGACTACACGGAGGATATTCAGGGCCCTGAGGACGATATCCAAATGGTGGAAGATGGAAATAGGATCAAAACATGGCGGTTCAACAAGCATTTGAACCAACCCCTGAAGGACGCTATTATGCAAAAAATTGAACCCCACATGGAAATGCGCGTTAGGATTGTGTATAGCTTCGGGTGTAATATTTACCAAGATGGGGGGTGGTGTGTCTGAATATCACAAAACCAAGAGCTCCGGGTCACTATCAAGTATAGCGGAAATCGAAGCTTTCATTGAAGAATGCGAGATGAAGCGTCTCGATCTGGAGGATGGTGAATTTTGGACTAAGGCTTACTTACCACCTGTTAGAACCACCGAGACCCCAGGAGCATACGAGGGCAAAATTGTCTTTAATCACGTGCAGATCAAGGTGATAAGCACGCGTGAACCTCTTCTGGGATGCGGCCCTCTCCCAGATTGGCTGCGAAGCAAGAGGTGCATCTACGCTATGGATGGGAAAATAGAACGAACGGACAACTTATGCTTTTGGAGATGCCTAGCTATAAGAGAGAGGGCAGACGTAGTACAGGGAATAGAGTTTCTTACAAGGCCAGCCCTCACCTTAGCCCGGAATTACTACGAGGACCCTAAGCTAAAACGTAAGGACGTGCGCCCTACGAAGCTGGTGGATCTTGAGGGCGTAGCCAAACAATTCGGGATCAACATCAGAGTCTTTGAACCCAAGACAAACTCCGCGAAGGCACCATGGCGACTCATCTATGGACAAAAACAGTACAAAAAGGGTTTTGACACTATCAATCTTGGTATGCTGGATGGGCACTGTTTCCACATCAAGGATTTGGACGTGCTGACCCAGAAATGGGAATGTGAGGTATGCAAACAATTGTTTACCAAAAGCAGCCACCTATCACGGCATAAGAAGAATGAATGCGAGGGAGTCAAGACGACAATCATTTGCAAAGGAGGGAAGGTGAAACGTATGCCGAGCAAGGCGGAGAAGTTTTTTATGATGAGGGTTTTAGCTACGATGCCTCAAAATGGATCGAATACATGTCGAAGCAAACCGGAAGACATATTCATCATGCTTTATGTGGACATGGAGGCGAGCGCGTTATTCGTGAGGATAAAAAGGAGTGGAAAGTTGATGGCTACGAACCTATCACAAGGACCGTTTATGAGTACCACGGTGGTAAGTGGCACGGATGTCCCTGTCAATCAGAACCTAATAAATACCGGTACGGTGCAACCCTGTCTAAGGAAAGGTTGATAAAGGTTTTAGGCTACAACCTAGTCACGGCCTGGGAATGTGAGAAACCACCCAAAATCAAGAGGTACTTTCAGAAGGAGTTTAGGCCCTATCCCCACTATATCGTGTTTGATTTCGAATCCCTCCTGCACCCGTTAAATTACCGGCAAACCTCTGATTTGACATACCTTTCAAAACATATCCATGTAAGTGTTGGTATTGCTGATAGCTTGAATAACCACCCGACTTTTATTGAGCAGGAGGATCCCAAGGTCTTGGTTAAACAGTTTGTGGAGCAGCTGGAAAAAAGACATACCCTCAGTGTGGAAGAAGTTGAGAGAATGTACCCCAAGCCCGACGATTTCGACATGCTCTCCAAAAAAGGCCGGGAGTTGTGGAATGAGTGGGTAAATCAAGTAGCTGTAATCGGGTTTAACAGCGGCAAGTACGACATCAACCTGATCAAGCGGTATTTTGTCGAGGAGATCGCGCAAGGCGATAAGATCAGGGTGGCTAAGAAAGACAATGACTATATGTTCCTCACAACCTCAAGGTTTAAATTTATAGACATTAAAAATTTCCTTGCTCCCGGGCTGAGCTATGCCGGTTGGTGCAAATCGTTGGAATGTAAGCTCCAAAAGCTCGTGTTTCCCTATGAGTGGCTAACGAGCCACGACAAGCTGAACCATATTGGACCTGTCGCGCACGAGAACTTCTATAGCCGGCTAAGTGGGAAAAACCCGCTATCCCCTGAAGAGTACGGGACATTCTGCGCGGAGTTTTACAAACGAGGCTGTGTTATCATGATGGACTGGCTGCGCGAGTACAACCTAGCCGATGTGGAACCGTTCATTGAAGCCGTGGACAAGACGAGGTTGCAGTATTACGCCGACGAGATAGACATTTTGAAGGATGCGGTAAGTATCCCAGGCGTATCAATGCGGTACATGTTGAACAAGTCCCTACGGTTGAACCCCAAGCTAGAGCTATACGCTCCAGGAGACCCATGCAGACACAGGTGCGAGGACTCTTGCTACAAGGAAGGCTGTAAGAGATGTAAAGAGGTACAGAAAGCCTGTGAAAAATGTACGAGGAATGAAGCCTACGATCTCTTGAGAACGGGGATGGTAGGTGGCCCCGCGATCGTCTTCTGTAGGTACCACGAAAGAGACGTGACGGGCATAAGATCTCACGCATACAAGGAACCCCACACTTGTAAGACCATTCTAGGTTACGATGCAAACATGCTGTACTCAAGTACCTTGATGCAAGACTTTCCCTGTGGGAAGGAAGAGCTGATCAAGGTGACTACACCGACATCAGCGCACAACTTAGAGCTACTAACGCGAGGTGTGCTAGATGGATCGCTCTTTGGGTTTGCGCAGGTGGATATCGAGGTGCCTGAAAATCTGAGTGAAAAGTTTAGTGAAATGTCTCCACTGTTTGTCGTCAGGGAGATACCCGACGATCACATCCCCGAGCATATGCACGAGTACCTGAAAACTACAGGGCGCAAGCGCGTTCCGGGTACACGTAAGCTTTTGGGGTTGCTAAAGGCTGAAAAGATCTTACTGTATACCCCTGTGCTAAAATGGTACCTCGACCATGGGCTGAAAGTGACTGCTTTTTACCAATTCCTCAAGTACACTCGAGGTAGGCCCTTTGAATGGTTTCCGGAACAGATTGCCGATGCACGACGCCAGGCCGATAAGGACCCCGACAAGCGTATTGCTAAAGGGCAACAGTTTCTACGGCAAGATGATTGAAGACCTAGCGAGGCACGCAGATACTACATTTACACGCAATGAAAAGGAGGTTGAAGCAGCCCTGAGAAGCCCATACCTTGAAGATCTCGAAGAGATTGGAGATGCGTACGAGCTTAGAAGGGGCAAACACAAGTGTACTATCGATAGAGCCTACCAATGCGGTATCGCTGTGTATCAACTTGCCAAACTTCGTATGTTGGAATTTTACTATGATTTTCTCGACAATTACGTGGATCGTCAAGATTTTGAATACATCTACATGGATACTGACAGTGCCTATTTTGCCATCTCTGTGGAAGAGTTACGGGATGTCGTTCGCCCCGAACTGCTTGACACTTACGACAAGGACGTGAAAAACTGGCTAGTCACCGATAAGTACTCGAGTCGAACATTAGGATTATTCAAAGCGGAATTCATTGGGTTTCGGATGGTTGCCCTGACGGTCAAGTGTTATTTCATCGAGGGTAAAAAGGGTACGAAATATTCGTGAAGGGTATGTCGAAGAAGCAAAATGCTCTGACCTGGGGTAGATACCTGAGTGCGCTAGGGGGTGGTATGGACAGGGCGAAAAACGTAGGTTTTCGGGTACATGAGCAGGGTATGATCACGTACGAACAAAACAAGCTCGGACTCTCTGCTTTTTACGATAAAAGGTTTGTACATGACGACGGGGTACATACCTCCCCACTTATGTTGTAAGCATTTTTGAATGACGAGGTTTTCCAAAAGCTCTCCAAAGTTTTGTTAAGGTAGTACTTTACAAAGCAAGTACAATATGGAGGGGACCAGGAAATGCACACACTGTAAGCAGGCTTTACCACTATACAACTTCAAGGTCAAAGGAAATGGGCAACGAACAAAGCAATGTGCCAGATGCCTCGATATAAAGAATTCATCAACGGAACGCACCAAATGCCCACATCAAAACCAAAGACACCAATGTCCGGCATGCGATCGCCCCGTTTATCTACATAATAAAATTCTAACTAGGATTCATGACGCCTTAAATCGTGATACAGAGATAGCATCCCAGGAATATCTGGGATGTGATATTGTTACATTTATGAAGCACATCCAGGCCCAATTTAAAGGCGGTATAAACTGGGGGAATAGAGGGCAGTGGCAGTTCGATCACAAGATACCAATAAAATACAGGGGGGGTGGAGAATATCCTAGCGAAGAGGTGCAAATTGCAAGACTCCACTACACCAACATGCAGCCCATGTGGGTTTCAGATAATCAAGCGAAAGGTCATCGATATATCTCCGAGTAGAATGTAGTCTAGCGCGGTTGATCAAACACACTTGCTATAAATGGAAGTGTGTTTGTATATTGCTGTAATTTTACCCTATACCCTGATCGCGTTTTGTTTTTTTCGATATCGTCGTACAATAAAGATAATGACGGGGCTCGCACAAGTTTTCGACACAGCCGCAGAATCAACCTATGAGCATGTAGAGAAGCCCACGGATCAACGCCAAGCTTTAAAGGAAGCTCTGCGCAAAGGCAAGGGGCATCTCCTACCCCAAAAATGTACAGAAGGCTTTATCGACAGGGCTCCCAATGAGGCCATCGACAAGGTACATGCCGTGTACCTTCAACGAGAGCTTCAGGAGAAGGGGTAGAAGACCGCAAAAGCGTTAACTACCCATGTGGTCAGCCTATACGCGAACATGATTGGAGATGTCGTGGATATTGATTAGTGTCGATGATTTACGCAAGGATATTGAAGATGACCCCATTATCCGGGATGCCATGACAGACCTCGGGATCCTCGTGTACTGTACAATTGGTAGGTGCCTAGCCCCCATCCTAGTGATGGGTCATACCGCCCGGCATATGAGCAAAAAAGAAGAGGAGGCGGAGGGGAAGGAGGAAGATCCTTGAGGACATTGAAATTTCTTATAAGCCGTAAGACTTATAATAAATGACTGAAGAACAGATACAAGAAGAGAGAGCCATTACAAAACCAGTAAAGCATCCGGGAAAGGTTGCGCAGGGTCACAAGCTGGCGGCACTGATGAAGAAAAGAAAGGAAGAAATGAAACAACAGGAGGGTACTGTAGAACCTGCAGTCAAAGCCTCTTCTGGGACCAGTTCCGTACAGTCAGTCTACATGTATGGTGTGGGGACGCTGGCTGTGCTCGCAATAGGGGTTGGGGTTTGGTACAAATTTGGCAGGGGCAAAAATGATGGAGAATCTCACAAGCCCGCCCCCGAGCCCCAGCAGGGCAAAGCTCAGCCTCGGCCTGAAATATTTAAAATGCTATAATAAATGAGTACAAGCAAAGATAGCAACGTTACACCGAAGGAAAAGGAGATTTTGGATATGCTGTACGAAACAGTGGTGGATCTATCTTTCACATTTGCCTACGCTCTGGCAGGTAAAAAATTCCTGGCCATAGCACGGCCCTCCACAAAAGTGGATACCAACGATGTCCTCAAGATGGTGGCTTATTTTGCTGCAGGTAGGGCTAGTCGCGAAATGGCGGTGAAGAAGCACTGGATCCCCGCGAGTATCGTGCCGAAACCTAAATAAATGGATGTTGTAGACCCCGTGAAAATTGATAAAGAAATTAAAGGTACCCAACAAGATCAAAATTACCTACGCTTATACACCCTGTTGTCCCACGATATTATACCTCGGTATATTGAACTGTTGAAATCACCAATCAAGATACCCTTCTTTTACCCCGGACCCTGCCCTGTACTGCAAGAAAAAGCGCAGCTTGCTGATCGATATCGCAAAGTATTACGTTTCCTGGAGGGTAGGCTGACATTTGATCCTCTACCCCTCATATACAAGACCATAGGCTGCCCCGTCTGTAATGGGCATCTTGTCAACAACCACAGCGGCGTGTGGAGTTGTTCCAGCTGCTTTTCCACCATTCCGAAAATAGATAAGAAAAAATGGTGTTATCAATAAAAATGCTAGATGTGGTCCTTGAACCCCACACAGCAATCTTTACAGGCCCGACAAGCTGCGGAAAAACGCAACTTGTTTTGGACCTACTTGAAAACGAATATAAAAAACACTATCACAACATAGTGATATTATGCCCTACCCTACGGTAGAATACCACCTACCTTGAGAGAGCCTCGCTCTGGGGGGACGACTATGTGTTCCTGATAGACCCCAAGGATCAACTCTTTGACTGGATTCAGAAATTGTCGTCGTTGTTAGCGGGTGAAGAGACGTTGTTTGTCGTCGACGACTGTATAGCTGACGAGAGCCTCGACAGGCGTCGACAACCTTTGCTTGAATTAGCTATTTCAGGTAGACACAGAAAACATACTTTGTGGCTGCTGACCCAGAGCTACACTGCATTACCCAAGAATCTGAGGAGACAGAAGAAGCAGCTCTTCCTCTGGTATCCCCACGAAAGGCCCGATATGAGGATGATAGACGAGGAGACGAACATGATTTCAGACTGGGATGATATAAAGGCTGAATTGAAAAAATCCAAACATGCATGCCTATATGTGAGATTGGAACACAAGGCCTGGAAAATCCTCGAATGACCGTATAAAAAATCCAATTCTATCCCATAAGAGAAAAGATGTCATTACAAATTTCGCTTTTCAACGCAGTACCCGCAGGAGCAATTGAAACCCTATTCGATGAAGAAGATCAGCATCGTTTTAAACGTGCTGATCTTGGTAGGTTTCTAGGGATTGCCGATATAGCGCACAATTTTCAACATCTGGCTGAAAAAAATACAACAAGACAAGAAATTGTAGGACGGAAGGGCCAGGGTGCCACCCTACCCCTTGGAAGGGAGAAAAATTCACATGATGCCTTCGTGACGTTAGATGTTGCCTTGGAAATTGCTGCCAAATCAAAAAAAAACAAGGCTGTAGAGCTAATCAAATGGCTTGCGAAAAAAGGTGTCGAAAAATTACAGGATGAGGTCAGGGAGCAGCGCCAGACCATTGAAGAAAGGGACGTGGCCATTTCCATCCTAGAGGACGATATTGATGCCAGGGATGAACAGCTTGATGTTCTTAGGCAGGAAAACTCGGAACTACGGCAGAGGCATGTTCCACACCGATATCAATATGACACCGTGCTATACGTGGTTGATAAAAACGATCCCCACGAGCATGGAAAAAAAGGCGGGCATGATCACTACATGATCCGATGCCAAAGGAAGCAGCTCACCATGAGAATAAACATATTAAAAGCGATGTACCCCGATATGGCTGTAAGGAAACCGGAATGTGACGATCCTAATGCCGTGCATGCCTGGTGTAGGCTCAAAGAGGATGTCCTTACCAAGGATAATTTCTACAAGGACCCCTTCACTCTACCCGACGATGATACGCGGGATCTATTCGAGGTCATCTTTGACATTGATATGATGTCGTAGGCAGGCGCTAATTTTACTACTCTTGTGGGCAGTAAAATTACAGGTGAAAGCCTCCGCCGAACATTGCTATATTAGAAATGTCGTCGCAACTTATGTTTAACGCAGGAGCCATTGAAACCCTGTCCAACAATCAAAATCAACCTATGTTCAAACGTGCCGATATTGGTAGGTTTTTGGATATTGCAAAGATTGCGGAGTCTTATCGAGATATTCCTACCATTGCGCGTCATGATATATGGTTATAAGGCGATATAAGGCGTCGGTTGCGCGTCTTTTAGAGTCGTCATGCTCCTCTCCCGGCTGTAACAGATAGAGGTACAAGCCATCCTCGGGTAAGGGTTTTTCCTCGGGATAGTGCTGACTTTTTGCAAGTGGTACCTCTTCGAGTTTAATAGCCCTGTTAGGTTTTAGGCCAATCATGGCGGTCTTGGTATTGTTGAGAATTTTCACGATGGTATACAAGTGTTTCACCCAAATGGTACCAAGCTCCCCAGAGACCAACTCTTGCGCATCCTGGGGTTTAAAGAGTCTTTCCGCGAGTACCTTGTTGTAGCTCTCGACAAATGCCGTAAACGTATGGTGGTATTTGGTAGTGGCCCTCTTGATTTCCACCCCCTTGTCCTCTAGCAATTTTGTTACTGCTGATTTGAATTCAGAACCATTGTCACACTGAAAGATCTTGGGGTATCGTAAAGGTCCCGCTTTGTAAATGTCCTTGATCATATCCGGGACCTCGCTAGCCTTTTTGCTACGCAATGGCGAAGCCACGTCAATACCCGTGAGGATGTACTTATACGTATTTCCATACAGCTTGACATGGGGCATATACAACAGATCAAACTGGTGCATTTCGTTGGGTCTTGTAATGGTCAAATGGGGGTAATCGATACGTTTCGGGCCTTTGATGTGTATCAGCCACAAGAGTTGTCTACTCAACCAGTGGGTGACTAGCTTTTTGGATAGACCAGCTTCCGAGGCTAGTAATTTGATAGCTTTTCGTCCAGTCCAGAGATGTTCTGGTGTATAGTAAATTTTACTTAGTTTTTCCGCCTCCTCCTCAGTAACGATATGTGGTGATGCTTTTGACATGTTTATTACATGTCAAAAAACGTTCTTACAAATACTTGTGTGCCACAAAACCTAGCAGAGCCAAGGAGCCAAGGATGAAAGTAAATTCCCCATCTTGTTGTTTCTTAGAGGGTACATAGAAATCGGACAATTTAGGCTTACCCTCCTCTGTTGCAATATAATATTTATATAGGCTGTCGTCCAGCTCTCTCAAGCTCTTGCCGGCCTGTATTTGTAATTCCCGTTGCTTCTGGAACCAATCGATGTTACCTTGCCTATCCCGTACCCATTGGGCTTGAGCTGATTGTAATTTTTCCATTGCTTCATCGTGCCTTTTCCTTTCCGCCTCGCCATGCCCCGAGAGTTTAGAAAACAAGAAGTTGGTCCCGGAAAAAGCCAGCGCGTTGATTAATGCACCTCCGGCCATGATTGCCAAGGTTGCCATTTATTCTGTAATATATCGATTGCCCTTTGACATGTTTTCACTCGCCCACATGGGTTGCGTATTGGTGTAGTGAAGTCTTTTCGCCACCTCATCAAGCGATGGATCATCCCCATTTTTCTTATATTGAATTGGCACGTGATCAATGTGCCACTCCCCATAATAATCCCAGTTCATTCCCTTGGAAAGCTGCTTGTCAATATGGGCCCGCAGTGTAGCGATATCGCATCCAAGATACTCCTGGGAACTAAGCTCCTTGTTTCCCTTCAGGGCATCGTGGGCTCGATTTCTTACGATAGAAGCAAGATGGCCAAGGGGATCGCAAATGGGACATATTGCTCTATGTTTTTGATGGTCGCAGATGCTTCCACCTCCACAGTCTTTACACCGAGATCTCCGCCTTTCATGGTGGCAAATCTGACTTCCCTTGCATTCCTTACATTGTTACCTCAATTTCTCATGGTGGCAAATCTGGCTGCCTTTACACTCTTTGCAATAGCCCTCCGCCTTTCATGTTCACAAATCTCACTTCCCCCACAGTCCTTGCAGCGAGACCTCTGCTTTTGATGCGGGCACTTTGTACGCTCCATTGACGCCCTCCTAATATCAAGGCATTTGATGCAACATTTTGTTCGTTGACCAAAGATAAAAAGTGTTTACATATTGAGTAGCTCTTGGTTCCTTCCATATTGATTTGTATTTGCCCCTAGGGCAAATACAAATCAATATGGAAGGAACAGCAATTGTGGTCCATCAATACTCAACGCTGTGAAGCCGTATTTATTCCGAGTGCCTCCCCTTCGTACAGTCTTTGCAGCGGTACTTTATTTTCTCATGGGGGCAAATCTGACTTCCCTTACATTCTTTACACAGGGCTTTCCTTTTTTCATGGGGGCAAATCTGACTACCCTTGCATTCCTTGCACTGGGCCCTCATCATTAGATGTTTGCAAATCTGACTACCCTTGCAGTCTATGCAGCAAGCCCTCTGTCTCTCATGCTCACAAATCTGACTTCCCTTGCATTCCTTACAATAGGTCCTATGTCTCTCATGCTCGCAAATCTGACTGCCCTTGCATTCTTTACACTGATCCCTCCGCCTACCATGGGGGCACTTGTTTTTGGCACGCCGCTGTTTCTTTTTATCCAGACAAACCGTACAACTTTTTGTCGGTTTTCCATTTTTCATCACCCTAAATGCATCTAGGGTTAACACTTTTTTACAATTTGGGCAGCTCCTGTTTTCCATATTGACTCGTTTTTGTCCTTAGGGACAAGCACGAGTTATGGTCACTAATACTCAACGCTGTGGAATCTACCATCTAGGATGTTTAGCTGTGCATCTTGAAGCAGGTACACATGGCAGCGTATATCCCCGGTGCCGTCGGCTTTCTTGGTCATGTGCAACGTGATGCCGTCACTAAGGCGCTACAGGGGTCTTCCGGAACCATGCAGGATAGGATCAGGAGAGGTTCGGAAATCTATGAATAGGCAATATCTTTCATTGAAGAATTGCCCAATCGTCACCTTGGAATCATGGCTCCCAAACAGATTGACAGCCCCCTCAAAATGATCCTTACCGAGCATGGCATGTGAGTAGAGCTCATTAGGCTCACCCTGCACAGTGATGGATACCTTCTCAATCTTAGGGTTGTGGAACACCTCGTTTTTACCAGAGTAGGCCTTAACATCCGAAGGGTCTACAAACAGTAGCAAGACACCTTTCAGACTCTTGGCAGGAGTGTCAATTTGAAGGTTGTAACTCGTATCCGATTTTTTAAGGGTCACTACCTTGCTCCGGAGTACCCTTTCGTAGGGTAGTGCAAGACGGCTATAACGTGACATCATAGCACTCGCGAGACCCTCATGGTTGACCTTATCAAACTCCAATGAAATATTGGTGATCTTGTAGGTAGCATCCACCGCCTTGGCCGCGGTGGACCCCGAGACTGCCGTACCTCCATCTTTGATAACGTCGCCGTACGACGCGAAATGTAGGACAAACTGCAATCTGTCGTATAATCCCGCTTGATAGTACGGCAAGTCTCTCGTCAATTCGAACATCTTGCCAAGGGGTATACAAAAGGTATTCCCATACGCCGCAACAATGGCATTTTCTTCATCTGTCCCGACGTGGTCAGTAGCCTTTACCTGTAGGGCGCGAATTGTACCATCATTAGGGTTGATCCCCTCTAGGATAAGGCTATTATCGCGATCAAATTTGGATAGCCATAAGTCTCTGTAGACCGCGAGCGTGTTGTAGTCGCTAATATTATGTACCTCATTACCATTTAGGGTGATGCGTAAATCTCGCACCAACGCCTTTCCAACGTTGCTGACTAGGGTACGCTTCGTGTTGGTCCCTGTAATGACCAGGTCAAATAGTAGCCTGATGCTCCCCGGAAAGAAGACATCGTTCTGCCCCATGTTTGGCATGTCAACATAGAGGTCCTCATTCTGGTTAATTGTGGAAGGTACGTGGCTTACCTTGACGCGTTGCCGCCTCCCTTTAATACCAAAAAGCTGTTTCATTTCTGCGTAGGGGTCCAATGTAGTTCCAAATGCACTCATTTATTTAGAAGGATTTTTTAAATAAATGCCAACTAACCCGGTATATGAACACGATATTTATGATGATGATGGTGGGAAAGATGATAAGCCTGATGATACTACACCATCAACGCCAAAACCTCCATCAACGCCAGGGCCCTCAACTCAGGGAGAACAACGGGGTGCTCCAGGGTCTAGACTTGAGGAGCAGAGGAAAGAACTAATAAGGCCAAAGATCGACCACCTCTACGAAGTTCTTAAGACGGATCCAAGGTTGGAGGATGGCCCCTTGATGATTCCTTACGATGATTTTAGGATGGAAGGGGAACGTCTTTATTTAAAAAATATAGACCTTACGGTATTCATTACAAAAAACGAGGGTGAGTTGCGAGCTGTCAAGGAGATGATCAAGAGATTGAAGAAACCCCTCGTGCGGGCTACGGGTTTCCCGGACTTTGTCACTACTACACCCAACGGAGGTAGGGCAGCGGCCCAGCCACTTGGGCAACAGGGGGATGAACTTGTGAGGAAGGATAGGGGTGATGCCATTTCGATGCAATCTATAGAATCTATAGAAGAATTTGTAGATGCCACGGAGAGCTTTATGGAAGATACTTCATTTGGTGGCGGGCCTGATGAAATTATCACTGAACGTGAAAGAAGGGGGCTTAACCTCGATCTTCAAACCCTAAGAGGAAGCATGAAACTATTGAAAGCTAAGATGATCTTATATGATAGCGAGATTGACAAGGCGAAAGCGAAGTTAAAAGAATTCGAGAAGAAGAAGGCCGGGAAAGACGGAGGACAATGGAATGAGACGTACCTTAATGATGAAATGGCAAAGCTTAAGGAACAAATTGAAAAATTGAACGATGAAAAAGAGGCTGCGCAAGATGCACATGGTCTACTATCCTCCCAAATTTACAGCCAGCTGAGGACCATCAAGGAAACCCTGATGAAAATCGCCGGAGATGACACGTCTTTGCTTGAAAAGCTTAAAATCTTGTTCAAGGAGCAGGGTCTAACAATAGCGAGTATCGTGTCGGCTGTTGGTCTACTGATAAGCACCATCGTACTCGCCGTTACGGGAGGAAGTGCCGCAACAGGTGCAGGATGAGGAAGTGCTGCAGGAAAAGGATTTGTAGAGAAGCAGCTGGAAAGATTAGGGAAATTCCTCAAATACCTAGCAGGTAAGGCAGGTGCTGCACTGCCTGGCATTATGGGTACCGTAGTCTCGTTCCTTCTGAGGGTGGCGGCAACAATTATCGAATACGCAGCCAAGCATCTCTATATGGCAATCGCGGCTGCCGTTGGGTTTGGTGTGGTCTACGTTGGTAAGACGAAAAAGGCCTAATATGATCTATTTTTTAAGCCATATATAGGCAATGATGATGCCTACCCCGGTGGTAATCAATGCGGCCTTGGTATCCTCGTGCTTTTGTGGGGGTTCTCTCTGTTCGGGTGTAGTATGCTTGGGAGGTGTTTTGATAGCTGCCGCATGTTTGATGACATGCCCCATAGACCCAGGTGGTGTTTTGATGGCTGCCACATGCCTGATGGTCTGCTCCATAGGCTTGGGGGGTGATTTGATAGTATGTATAGGATGTGGTTTGATAGTATGTATAGGATGTGGTTTGATAGTATGCTTAGGGGGTGATTTGATAGCTGCCACATGCTTGATATCCCTCTCTATAGGCTTCACAATAGGCTTGTTATTCACGTCAACCTCGACCCCAACGCTGACATTGGCAGGTGCGATCAGGATGTTGTTATTGTACCCCTCAATTTTGCCAATACGCAGGTTCATATCGGAAGGCAACATGTAGACGTTGGGCATGACGGCAAAATTCACCGGAGTTCGGGCATATTGCAGCACCTTCTGAAATTGACTTATGTCATGCCCTACATTTTCTTCACTTTGCACCATACTTTCAAATTTTTGCATCAAAATCTGCCTGGCCGTGTAGTTGTCCGCACCGGAACCGATTAAGGATGCCTTGGCTCCTGCCTGCGAGCCAAGCAACAAGACTACGTGGACCCTAATACTTTCACTCAGCTTGGTCAGGCCTTCCGACGTCAGGCCTTGACTGGTTGGCGTGATGAATTTGGCCCAATCACCAGCAACCTGTGGCCACCATCTTCCGTTAGTTTTGAGGCACTTACTGATCCCGTCTTGTACAGGCTATTAGGCTCGGCACCATACTCACGACATACTTGTGCATACCCGGAGGTTGAGTAGGGGTTTTTGTACTGACTAAACCCATGATCGTAAGGCATGGGTACTTTCATTCTTGCTAGAATGCGACGCATGTGGTAGTATATACGGAATTTAAAGATCGAGTTGACAAGGGGTGCGGAGCCCGTGAGGTGCTTGGCAGATATGCCTAGAGCCGTGGTTGAGCAAGGGGTGGCGAAGTTAACCTGGATATTCCAGTAGTCCAGAGTTTGTCCCTTCCATCCCACTATGACGGGGTCATTGAGGTAGGTTGTTGGAACTTTGATGGGGTATTTGGTAAACTCAGGGAATACCACAGAAATGTGTGACCCCGTAGACACGTACAGGTCCTGATGCTCCAAGTTGGTTACATCATGGGGCCATTCTCCCCTGTTGGACTTGTACCTTGCGCTGGGGTTGTATGAGTAGATATTCATTCCTTTGTTGTTAGAAGAAAGGTATGAAGCAACTCTACATATCGGATATCGAAAAGCCTACACTGTTTGAGGACTACCTAGGACAGGACACGAGAATTGCCCTGAAATCGATAAGCATTCGACCCGTATGGTTGAATCTTTACAGTGACAACGAGCTCGTCATCCGTAAAATAGGGCCCGATCAGAGGGAAATTAGAATTGAGATCATGAACGGTCTGTATAGGATCGAGGATTTAGCGGCTATTGTCAATAGTCAGGCACAGGAAAGGATCAAACTGTTTGTCTTGAAAAATGGACTCTGTAGGCTCCGTGTCAGTGACGGGTACACAGTGGTGCTTCATCGACAGCTGCAAGAGCTCTTGGGCCTACCCTACGACCCCAGTAAAAAGTATTATCCGAAGGGTGACTATGATGCATACTACAGGACTGACGTCTACCACAGATTGAGACGAAGACGACTGCTTGCTTAACGGTAAAAAGTCCAAAATTCTGGCTTTGCTCACCACCAAAGAGTTGAGTGCTGGGGGGACATGCTGACCTGGAGTTTTGACACCCCAATTTACCTTCCTTTGAAGGGCTCTACGGATCGCCTCGAGTTCATGCTAACAGATGAATTTCACCACGACAAAAATGTTTCGTTCACTGGAATAACGATGCAGTTGCTCATTGAATAATAAATGAGCGATATAACCAAGCTGTATCCAAATCTTCCAAGTGCGCCTGCGGAGGATCCTATACAGGATGAAAGCCAAAATTTTAGACTTGCCGAGATAGGAAGGATTGAGGCATTTCTAAGGGGTGAGATTAAAGAGCGTGACAGGCTCTCCAAGAAATTCAAGATGCACGGGACCTGGGTACGCTACTGTGACCACGGACTACTAGGTGTTAGTATAATCACCTCGGGCGTAGGGATTGGGGCGCTGGCCTCGGGTCTCGGCGTACCCTTGTGTGTGGCTATGGGTGGGATCACGATTGCCGTAGGTATCGGGCAAGCCGGTCTGCTGAACGCCTCAAAGAGGCTTGGCGTGAAGTCGAAGAAGCATGAAAATATAAGGCTATTGGCGGAGTCCAAATTGAACTCTATCATCGATTTAATCTCAAAAGCCATCGGGAATGGAGTCATCAGCGACTACGAGTTTAGTCTCATTACGCAGGAGAAACAGAAATATATGCTATTGAAGGAACAGATGCGACAGCATTTCAATCGTATTGTCAACGCCATCAATGAACAGGAGCGTGCCCAACTAGTTGCGAAAGGTCGGGAGGAAGGGAGGCAAGACGTTTTAAAATAACTGCAATCTGTACAGTATGCAAGCGCTACATAGAGCCTCCACCTGTTTACAAACCCTAAGTATATTTTATAGGTCTTGTATGGCCTATAAAATATAGGTTTTTAATCCTCACCTAGCAGCCATTCAACTTTAAAGTCCTTGTACCTACATTCTATAACTTGCACCTGAGGGTAGTAGTTTTTACCTTGCACATACACCGATGATAGTGCCAGGATGGCACTGGCTTGGCATGGCTCATCATAGGGTACTGGCATACCGTGGAATTTAGTCGTGATCGCGTCCTTGTAGTATTTAAGCTTGGCGTTCACGTAACGGTCCTTTTTCACGGGCTACGTCGTCAATTTTTGAGATATCAACTCTTCAATCTTATTCCAAATTTGATGATATTTTTCAATAAAATCAGGGTACTCTTCGAAATCAAGACTCATTGCTGGTACTGCACTGGCGTTGTACCGGCTGACCCCATGCGGGGACCAGATTTTTGGTGTTTTTACCCTGAGGGCTACTATGAGGTCCCGTGTATGATACCCCACGATGTACCTTTGATCCTCACCTCCATTGGAAGGAATGGGGTCTGACACTGTCAGGTGGTCCACGTTGATATCATTGATGTCGGTAAAAGTAGTCGCAAAGTTGTAGAATTCCCGGGTTTTCACAATTTCATTTTCAAATTTCAGCATCCTTTATTGAATTTCAAACAAGGCCCGATGATTGCTTCACAGTCCTTACATTGTTCTTCCATTTATCTTAAAGCAGTCACATCTTTACTGCGCATGTGTTGATTTTTGATGATTATTAGCGGATGTATGTGTGCGGGGAGGGGGGAATTTACTCATTTGCAGCATTCTTTGATATGCATCAATAAACATGGCATCATAGGGACTTGTGATGATTTTTTGGTGATGGTCAGCGGATTTTGCGGAGATGGGGTGTGATGAACAGCTGTGACGTCACAAGCAAAATTCTGTATGATATTTTTTATGAGAGATTGACCGTGGTTTTTGGAAAATCCTGGTTATAATGACCCCCTATACTAGCTAAAGTTGAACTGTGTCTTTGAAGAGGGTAACCCATTCGACCCGTTTGCCATAAAAGTATGTGAAATTGGAAAAACTGCAGCTGTCGGACATCTTCCGAGAGAAGTTTCTCGGGCAACGAAGTTTTTTATTGATCGAGGAGGAAGATTATCAGTTACTTTAACGAGTGAGCATTATCGAAGATCGCCGTTGGTTCAAGGGGGAATGGAAATAGGCTGCAAAGTCACAGCTTCAATCCCTGGAACTTGCATTAATATTCTCATACTGAAAAAGTATCAGGATATAATAGAAGAGAATTACACAGAACCTAAAGAAGAAACCATACTAGGTTCGTATTTGCTTGTGGTAGATCAAGAAGCAAGAGTGCCCTCGACTGCAACAAAAACGAACACAAACAAAAAAAGAGAAAAAGTGAAATTGAGCGCACCAAAAAGTAAGGACATTCGGACATTTTTCAATCAACAACGAACAGTAGAAAAACAAAAAGAGAGTGATGAACAGCAGAATCGGCAGAAGAGTGAAACAACTATCGTCATTGATTAGTATTTTAGTTGTATCATTTTCTTATTATTTTTTGTTTACATGTAAATTATTATTTCCATATGACATTCTACATCATGGTTATGTCTCTTGAAAGAAAATCTAGATTAACAGCTTTAACGATTCATTCTTTATTTCAGTCTTTTCGATACAGCATTTGTTTGAATCATAATCTGGTCTGTTAAGCTACTCCGAAAAATATTACTCACATTTGGCAAGCGCAAAAGTTTTTTCCCGCAAAAAGGATTAATTTTCACGAACCACAAAAGTTAATTCCCGCAAAATGCAAAAATTTTGCGGTTCGGCCGAACCGCAAAACGTTCTTCCGCAAACACTTTCTTCCTTTAAAGTAATTCCACCAATCGCTGAAAAATAAAGGCGTTTTGTGCAAATCCTATCAATGCACTTATCTTTGAATCACGCGGACACACTAGAGCCTATTTCATCGATCCCGAACTTACAGTAGAAATAGTTTCATCTTACTCAGCTGCAGACCAATCTCGATATCGTCGATGCTAGTGCCATTATCTAGATATGTTAAAAATGCGACGAGTACCATTCGGTCAACCTCGTCCCCAGGGCATCTTGTATCTTTTCTGACCCCGGGACGGCGATACGAACATGGCCCTGGAGGAGGTTGATCCGATATGAAACCTGATTGGCGCGCATATGTCACATAATTATTGCGTCATAAAAAACATTTTGGCGAGGCGGCGAGTCTGTGACGAATAGGAGAAAGCTGTTCGTATTAAAATGGCGGAGGAGCTGTATCAGTATCATGTTTTTTTCAAAGTGAAAAATTTAATAAAAAACATTACTAAGCAATGAGAGTATAAAATAAGACATCATAAAGTAATACTGCTTACAAGGAAATATTGCAATAGCTGGGAAAGTTTAATAAAACTAGAAAAGTAGCTAGCTAGCACACTATATACCTAGCAAACTATCAAGATAAGAACAAAAGAAAGGAACTCAACTTGTTTCCAAGTGGCCAGGTTTAATTTGCAGCTTTATGCAAAGAATGACCTTACATAAAATTACTAGCTGAGAGACCTAGTGCCACCCATGTCCTTTATAGACAAAATAATTTTGCACAAAATATCGAAAATGTTTTTTTTACAAAATATATGTATCATTACGTTTTACATTATATCAGGTTGTTATTAGTGGGCATGTTTTATTACTTTATATGCTTTGGTTACCATAAAAAAATATAAAAAGCCAGTAGGTTAACCGTCGGAGCCATTTTATCATTGACTGCACATTTACCCGACCTAATTCAAAAAAATTAAAGTGCAATAACTTCGGTAAAAAGTTATTGATTTGAAACTTGTTATGGAGTACTTTTAGGCCAATTCGATAAAAGATAATTTTACACGAGGCATAAAAAAATTACACAGCCATTTTGAGGAAGAGAAAAGGTAGGAAGATTTTCTTAAACTGATTCTTGCTAGGCGTTTTTTAACACGCTATGAAGAAATTTCAGAAAATCGAACTCAATCAAATTTTAAGTCACACTTTGATTGAGCGCTCAATCTGGCATATGGTTAAATCCAGGATGTACTGAAGATAGTGGTAGATATTGAACAGCTCACCACTGTGATATATTATCTCAAGAGTTTTAATACTAATTACAAAGCAGTGAACATAAAAAAATAACAAAAAAAGTCTAAACCGAGTATATATATAGTTTATATAGCGTCCCATAACTTCAGTAAAAATTAAAATATTGATTTGAGATTTGGTATGATATGGTTTCAGATTGGTTTGATGAAATTGAGCCAAAAAATAGTTCTATTATCATCATACTTTCTGAGTTGCAGAATTTAGCCCTTTTCAGAGACGCCGATAAGCCGTTTTTGACAGCATATCAATTTTGACTAAGATACAGGTTCAGAAAATTTTAAAAGCTATTCTAACCTCAGAAATAGGTCACATAAGATTCAACCTAAAATTATGCCTGTAAACGAAAAATTTAGTTGCAAAGAATATCTTTTTGCTGATATATTTTTGTGATTGGATGCTCTTATGAAAATACTGAATTAATCTTCACGGTTAGCTAGTTTGGCATTTTAAATATATGCAGAATGATAACAATAAATAGATGTATATATCAATTAAAAATCGTTTTTTGAACAGCAGCAGAATTTTGATGAGCTCTAAAAAGTGCGACTTTATGGAACTAATTTTGGTCCAAAATCCCCAAAATAATTTCCTCAAAAAATTATTCCCCAAACATTACTTTGCTGTTGGTAAAGTCGTATACCAATTCTTTCTAAACTATTAAGGCAGTGATAAATGATTTGAATCGACAAAATAAATCACATGTGGACTTGTCGATTTCAATTTTCAAACCAGCATAATGCTTGTGATAAAATTTTTGGATTATTTATGTTTTAAACAAAAAAAAACTTGTTTTTGTATATCTGTGTGTGCAATAAAATGTGAGCTTGTTGAGTAAAAAATAAAAAAGCTGTAAGGCGTTTTAAAAACATGTCATTAGGAAAAGGAAAAGCAGAATTTATCAGTAATGGGTGGCTTTTTGGAAATGTTAAGGCCACAAAATGTAAAAGCAAAAAAGTCTTCTAAAGCAAATACTTTTTTGAAGCCTTTTTCACCCAATATAACTGCAAGCAGTGAGTCCACCATATACGAATTCAGTTTCAGTTAACTATTGTTTAAATAAATTTTGTTCAAAAAGATAATAAAATAGAACTTTGGGATTCGTACAGCAAAATCTTGGTCATCATGAAAAAGCAGTGATGCAGACACAGATATGAACTTTAATGAGAACAGTTAATGAGAATTCTAAAGTTCAGCCAAAATGAATAAAAAATGTAAATGTTAATATGAAGTTAAATTTCTGCCTAGCTACTTTCAGTCAGGCACCTAGAATGACACGACCATTTGAAAATTATGTAGCCATTAGCACCTTAGAGAACCAACGAAGTGCTATGGTCGTCTATGGTCAGGTGGGCAAATCACCAATTTCCAAGTTTTCCCTAGCTACAAGTTTTGCAACCCAGTGCTTGCTAGCCAACCAATTCAGTAAAATACACATAACTAAATTGCTTGAATTTCTTCAAGTAAACAGCCTAAATAACATGATTGTATATTTATACATTCAGAAAACAATCAAGGGCAATATGCGAGCAGTTTGTGTGTTGCGTATGAGAGGAATCAAAACAAACTCGCCGCACGTATCTGTGACGTAAAACGCCGAGCTCGCTTAGCTCTGCAAGGTTATATATAAAACTTTGGTTAATTGAGACAAATCTCATTAAATATTACACACAGAAAAACTGTGTATTGGAGGGTCACGTGACGAGGCCTCCTCCAGGGCCATGTTCGTATCGCCGTCCCGGGGTCAGAAAAGATACAAGATGCCCTGGGGACGAGGTTGCCATTCGGTGAATTTTCGTTTCAAAAAGCTTTTTGCGTACCCATTGACCGTGAGATCGAGTGGTTGGTAGTATTTTGTCATGTTGGTTGGAACGTTGACGATCAGGATGTTGGCTTTTTCGTACGCATCGATTACTTCTGTGGTCATCTGACCAGTAAATACATCCATAATGACGAGAACTTTTTTATATTCAGCACATTTCAAAGCTTTTCTCATCTTCTCAACATACAGTTTAATGATATCTTTCAGAAACTTTAAAGATTCAGTAGTATTGGAAAAATGTTTTGGGTTGACGCTTAGGAAAAATCTTTCGGAAACTTATACCTTGGTAAAGATTGAGCAGTTTAACTCCATAAATTAATTGAATCGGTAAAAACTCACCATGCAATGTTATGGCAAATGTTCCTGTAATCATTCGTTTATCTGCGCTTCCCTCGATAGTAACTCTGCGTGAAACGGGTCTGAATACGTATGTTTTTATCTCCGTATTATTCCGTATTAACACAAAAATACGGAACAATACGGCATTTTTTAATCCCGTATTAAATCAGTATTCAAGTTACGTATCATCCCGTATTGGGACTCTGAAAATACGGAGGTAACTATTTTCCCGTATTCACGCAGATGTGAATACTGGCGTATACGATCATATCCTATTGAATACGGAAGTTAACGGACTACACGCATTCTAACAAATACGGGATAGTAAATTACGTATTCTTACTTATATTGCAAATAAAAATCCGTATTCTTACTTATACGAGAAAATAAGAACCCGTATTCTCACTAATACGGGATAATAAATGCCGTATTCTTATTAATACGACAATATTAAATCCCGTATTACTTATTATATGCCAACCTCGACTCCAGTATTTTCGTCTTTATGATAATTTAGGACAGCAAGAACAAGCCTTAAAAATCCGTATTTCAGGTATACTGGCAAACCTCCCATTTTGTTAGGGCTCTGTTGTATGTGCATGGGTTAAGGATGTAATAACAATCATAAAATAATAACTTTTTTATTTACATCCATTATATACAATCGTTTTTCTCCCAGTTAAAAATATCAAATATTAACAATATCAATTATTTTTTAAAAAAACAAAATAATCAGATCAGAACTTAATAGAAATCAGAACTTAATAGAAAAAGCCCACAGATCTAATCAGATTAGGACTCATTAAAGCAAGTAAGAACTGTACTACACAAGAATATTCTCAAACTATGGAGGAAAAAACTGAAGATTAATGGAGCTAAACACAGTTTAGCTCATGTTAATTGCAGTTCCCAATACTTGATAGTTGCTATGCAGATGCATCATTAAGGGTACACAAGGTTGTCTTGCTCACCCAAGGCATCTTTGTCTCAATTAACCAAATCAAAGCTATGTGTCATAACTTGAAGCAACTTTCTTGTTGTTGATACTTTAGAGTAGGGGACTAAAGGTTTGGGTATAGTCTGTCCATATTAGGAGGTTCTAAGTTAGCCAATCAACAATCCAGGGGCCCTATAAATAGGAGAGAGTTACTCTGATTTAGCTTCTCACCAGTAGTAGCAATAACTTGCTTAACTGAAACTAGAAATTAAAAAAAAGGTTGCGAAGCATTACGCAAGTTGCAAGCAAAATTGAAACTAGCCAATAGTTGTCCCTAGTGCTTTTGTTTCTCTTTGATATAATATGGCGAGGTGCTTACATCTTACTGCAGCTGATATCTGGGAATACACCAAAACTGAATATCATAGACGTAGAAAACCCTGGGGACAAGGTTGTAAAATAAACTCACCGAGGAACAACAACAACTCGTTGCGCAAAAGTAGTGATTTTTTGGCAAAAATACAATATATATATGCGGAATATTTCTTTTCAGAAGGTACGAGAAATTTAGATCGCGCGAAACTAAACAAAAACGATTACTGAGAAATTTCGTAAAACCTCTTACCACAGAATTATAAAATTAAATATTGATAATAATCACAATATTGTCAGTGTTGGCCGACGTAAATCCAACATTGAAGTTTTTAGCGCCAAAAATCCATGCAAAGTTATACTTTTATAAAGTTAAAACCCTTATTCTGAAAGAAATGCAATACATCGAGTTGTACAATCCGTAGTGTGCGAAAATGTCACGAATTAAGGGGATGCGCGTCGTAAGGTACACTCTTTCAACCGGAAAATAATACCCGGAACGCAGATAATAATAGACACTTTCGCGTTAACGATTTCGGAGATGAGAAGGCGAACGAAGCAGCTTGTGGGGTCGTAAAAATAACGGCACTAGTTATGAAAACCGATTTCTTGAAGCCACGGAATCCACAGAATCTGCTGCAATGAATTTCGAAAACTCACGGGAAACAATAAATAAAAACAAACAATCTACAGAAACGAAAACAATTTATTAACTTTATCAAGATTTATAAAACAGCTTCAAATTTTTGACAGAAAAACAATAACAACGCGGTGTGAGGTTTCGCTTTCTTCTTTTTATCTCACGTATTGAAAGATAACATCTCTCGCTCTCATTGTACGCAATCTAAAAAGAAACAGAAAACATTTTTATATAGTATATTAAATTATATATATAGTAAAGTCTCTAAATACATTAAAATCCAGTGCCTTTGAGGGACGATATTCAGAGCTAAATTTCTAAACTACAAATATATATCATTTTTTGGGACAGAGTGCTCAAAAAGTGTTTACTAGATACAATATGCTTGATATAATTAATAAAGGCATGCAAATCTGTTTACTTTAAGGGGTTGGTAGTTCAGTCGGTAGAGCGTTCACTTCATATTCATATGGGTTCAATCCCACATAACAGTTGTTGCTTATTGAACAGAAATTTAAAAGGTTTTTGTAACTCAAATGGAAGCTTTTTAACACTCTAGAACCGTCTATGTTGTCCCTTCTGGAAAAAAAATGACAGGGTAAATTTATTGGAATTAATGAGGCTAACCACATAAAATATAGATCACTACTTTTTGTGGCCAAGACAACAAAATTGAAAGCACTGTTGAACACAAAAGTTACGAAAAACACAAAATTTGATTAAGGTCTATTATGTGGTTTCACATTCTTAAAGGGTCATTCAAGAGTAGTTTTTACGTATCATAACTTAGCTATATACCACATTATTGTAAGCTCATGAAACACAATGCAAAAACATAGGGTAGTAAAGAAAATGACGAAGCCCTAAATATCTTTATATATGTCCAACCTTAATCTTCCAAAAACAATAATTACATTAACGGTCGCCACAATTATCGAACAAAAGTCCACTTGGTCATTCGTGACTTCACACGTCGTACATAGCTCACTTCTTGAAAAATTTATTGCAAGATTCGAGTGTTGAAGAATTTAACATGCGAAAGTAGGTAAACAAAGTAGAACTTCCAGGTAAAGGCACCGTTTGATAAAATAGTTTATATTTAGAACATACATCAGTAAAAAGAGGCTAGTACAAAAGTTTTTAACCACAAATGAGCAAATATATACCTTAAAGAATGAAGAGGTATATTTTCCCGTTAGTTTTGGATTGGTGACTTAAATTTATTTCCACGATGCAACAAAAAAAAGAAGCAACTTGAGTTTTAGGAAATATTTAAAAATTGTATAATAAAATTTAAAAAGAAAGAGTTTTGTTAATACTTTACGGATTGAATTTTCTTCTTCTGACTGTAGCTAGAGGTAGCTAGCTAATGATGCAATTGAAGGATGACAGCAAAAAATATTTTCCATGGTGGTCACAGGCACCAAAAAGTAATTTAGTTAGCTAGCTAGCTACATCAAACCAAGGAAAAAACGTAAAATAACTTTCAAATCATCCATACCTTCGCAACTCACTTTTCTTCTGCTGTATGAAAAGGATACCACAAACATGCCAATTCAAGCTGATAATTTGGTACTTTAAAATCTTCTTTTTAATGAAGCCATAAATATAACACGTTTTTGCGCATTATAAACGTTCAAATTAATATAGTGTGTCTTCAAAGAAAAGGTACAAGCTTTCCAACTCGAAATATTAAGAGAAAAAGCAGGCCAGCAAAGCCAATTATTATCAGGACTTGGTATAAACTATGTATTTGTGTTAGGTCTGTAAAATACACGATAATTCAAATTAACCGATAGCCGTTTTCTGATTGCTTGAGTGTACTTCCCAGTCTTTCGCTTCCGGCAAACGGAAAATCGGGAAATAACGGGGGGGGGGTACGAAAGACGGGGGGTAGGGGGGTACAAAGCCTATTTATTGGCATTTTTAGCTAACTTTTATTACAGCTGCTCGGTCCAAACTTATTTGTTCTAGTAGAGAAAAAAATAACCTACTCTTTTGTGAAAAAATATCAGTCATATTTCCTTACGCTGATTTTATATGATTTTTTTTCTATCGAAATTTGGAGATTCTCGATAATTCTCTTGGTATACCTCGCGTGTAGCAAACGTGCTCCACAATTTCGCTTCGCTCGCTTCGCTCGCGAAGCTCAATTGCTTCGCAATAATTTTCCCACCCACCCACATATTTGGTTAATTTTATTTTATTTTTCTCTTTATGTGACACACTTGCATCATCGCCACACTATGTTGGAACGATAACGGATTATCTACAATCGAACTGGTTTATCGAGGCTCATAACGTCGTCGAGCGTAAAGAGATGTCCAATTGCTTTAGCTACACGGTTTCCTTGAATTGGCGCAGTTTGGCTTAGTACGACCAACAAGGTTTTAGTCCAGTGGTGGAAGCAATTGGCAACTTTACTCAATTATGTCAATGTGTTAAATTTAACTGGTGGGGGTGCTGGGCTGCCCTGGGCAGCCACAAAGTGTAGAGATGTGCGTGTACCCCTGGAAGAGTATGGTGAATTAAGTACAGGTGCGAGGAGATGAACGACGGTGCACCACGCGAGCAGGACAGATGACTGGGGAAATAACAGCAGGGGGATGCGGCGCTGACAGTCAGAGGTGGGGCACCAAGAGGTTAATAACAGGTGTGAAATGCAAAAGAAGCTAGAGCTCATAAAGAGTAGGTTCTTGTGAGGTATGATAGAGGAAATGGAATCACAGGAGAGGAGCTCCGGATGTGATTGAGAGATTAGTTAAGCCAAAAAACACTACTAGGAGAAGAGCTCCGGGATGTAGTGGAGAAGAGCGAACACTACTAGGAGAAGAGCTCCGGATGTAGTGGAGAAGAGCGAACACTACTAGGAGAAGAGCTCCGGGATGTAGTGGAGAAGAGCGAATTTATTGGGAACACGCACGTGAGCTTGAGACAATATCTTCTCTTCAGTCTAGCATCCTCACCCGATTCCGCCAAATTATCCTCAGTTTATTCTTACAAAATTGAAATAAATTTTCTACTCCAAGTTTGTGTTTTTATTGGGAACTACAGCAATTAACACCTAACAAATATTATAAAACATGTTAAAAATATATAATTAAAATGACACTATCCACAGTCTACTTGGTGACTTATCACAGGGGAAGGAACTTTATAAAATAGTTATAGTACTATCCTGCTTAAAACATATGTAAGATATTAAAAAATGTTTTGCAATATAGTAAAAAAAGAAAGTTTGTTATGTGCACAAAATGCTTTTTTTTCAATTTAGCCATAAAAAGGTTGGATATTTTGTATGTTTATTATACATGTCAATTTGTAACACCAAGAATCATCTTAAAATAAAATAAATCTCAAAAGCATATATAACTCATGTTAATTTTAGTAGAAAACACCTACATACTTATATTTCGAAGAAACACTGTCTTTTTTTACTTCAAATGTAAAAAACAAAAATAAAAATATATATAATAATGCATATGTACATTTAAAAGAAGATAAAATATATATATGCAGCCAAATTTTCATTGTCACTAAGCGTTTGGCTGTATGTTTTCATCATTGTTCAGAATGTTCTGATTGACAAATTCCAAACAATGAATATTTGGTTCCCTTTCTGAGGGCTCTCCATAACGCCTAACAACACCAAGTGCTGTATCGCATCTTCGGATTAAATCTGTGGACAATTCATTACGCCATGGAAGACTTCTAAAAATCTTCTGCCCATTCTCGTCTTCCTCCTCATCTGACATTGCCCAAACATTGAGTCTTTGCCACTGTTCCAGATCATCATCTCCCTTTTCAACTCTTTCTAGCATTGCAAACAACTAAAAAACAAGCATTGTTAATAAAAAGATGGTGACCATGCTTTCAAATAGAAATGCATTAAACTTTTGTGGTTCAGCTTCACCAGTAAAAACAGAACAATTTTTTTTCTGCAAACACCTTCTTCCCTTAAAGTATGCAATAACGGCTTCATAATAGAGATGGAGAACTGTTAACATTGTATTAAAATATTCACTCTATGCCTGGATGTTATCATGCGTCTATTTCTTTTCACCATCCCTTGTTCTTCTTCACTTTTTAGCAGTAATTTGTGCTTTCTTTTTTGGCTTTCAAAATATCGATTCACTGCTCCTGAAAGAAAGTGCACAATTCAATTATTTCAAAATGTAATTGCTTCTGGATTATTAGTAACATATCAGGAGTTGGTGCAAGTATAAATATTTATTAACTGTCTGACAAATCCATAAAATTTTGACAACCTATTAATAAACCTGTAAATTATTATATACATACTTCTCTGCACTCTTTTAGATTCTGAGCATTCACCATCTTTTAAACCCTGTAGTATGGTATTTGTTACCGTCACATTTTCTTTGACTTTATACCTGAAAGTGATCAATAAAACATAATATGTTTTTTAAGAGTTCCAGGTTTGTGATAAAGTAAAAATGATATTTGCGCTTTTGTGCAATCCCAACCACCTTCCTCCTCATATTGCAGATACAAATCCCGGATCATTTGCTGTGTAAATAAAAACATTTTACATATGAATGTGTTTCTATATTTTATTTCTCATAAAAGTATAACATGAAATAAAAAAAATTACTGAGAGCTCCACAGGAATGCTAACTTTTGTTGTTTCTTTAAGTGCTTTTAAAATTGAAATTTCATCTCTGAGGGTCTGAATTTCTAATTTTAAATCGTCAACCTCATTTCTGTAAAACAATTTTACGTCCTCTAGTTTTTTCGTAAACTTGTCTTCCATGTTGTTGACTATGCTTAAAAAAACATAACAATAAAAAAACACTGTGTGCAGGTCTTCCATGTTGTTGACCATCCTTATCGCACAGGTATTTCGTAGGACTTTAAATGAATATAGCTAGCTAGCTATATAGTTATATATCAATGAGAAAGTTTCAAATTTAAGCAAAATCACATGCAAGCCGTCTTAGCTCGAAAGAAATAAAAAAGTTATTTGAAAAGTCGCCAACTCGCATTTGCAGCTGATATTGGCACTTTTATGTCTCTGACTGTTGTGTTATATTCTTACCTGAGCAAGTTTGTGCTGTTATTGCTCGTAGAAGTAGACAAAACTGATGACTCAAAATCAGTTTCATCCACAGAAAGATCTTGTGTTGGGTTAGATCTAAAAGTATTTACATCAGCAAGATGAGCAAAATATGCAAAAATATGGGTTAATCTAAGGAATAACAAATTAGCAAACTCACTTGTACAAATTTCTGTTGCTCGTGGAGCTTGATTTTGGTAGTAATACCCTCACACCTTTAGGAGTTGTAAACTTTTTATTGAAAAAACTTCCACTTGATGCCATTATTTGATTTTTGAATATTATATATTTGTTTTGATATATAAGGTAGCTAATGAGAAAATGTTTGCCAGAAAATATATTTGCTGCAGATGGAGAAGAGAATGGAGAAGAAACATCAACAAGATGGACAATGTGAGAAAAATCGAAAATTGGCGCCACAAATATTGCCGGGGGGAGAGATGGTTAAAACATTTAAAATATCTATATATATTTTTTTTCAAATTTTGTAATAAACGCACGGAATATATTTTATTTTGACAAATTGACTAATAAATATTTTATATCTCCGAATATTTGTAATTTTCTAACATTGGGGGTAATGGTTAACATTTAAGTACCCCCATTGTCTGCTTATGCTATATTTTATCAAAAAACAGGACCCAATGATAGACTGAGTTTTGATCACTTTATATAATTATTCATCAATTAATTAAATAAGACTTGCATGTTTGAATAAACTAACGTTTAAAAATATAATAAAAATTTTTCTATCCCCCTTAAAAAGCATTTAATGTTCCATTTAATTAAAACATGACAGTCCTGGAAATATACAAAAAAATATTCCTCAAAAAATAAAAAATTTTTCGTGGGATAAGCTTCTTTATCTGAAAACCATGGCGGCGGAAGCTGTGGAAGCACGAGCTTCAAGAAAGTTGTGCAGCTTTTGTGGTCAAAGCGTTTCAAAAACGAATTATTACTTAAAACATAGAACAGGAAATTGCATCAAAACTAAAATAAAACCAAGATATTGTCTCAAGAAAACCAAAGTTTTACTGCGGGAAAAGCATCATGACGTGGATGAAATGAGTTTGGATAATGAAGAAATTAATGCAAGTTGTAGCACTGGTGAGAGGTCAGAAGGAGAAAGTGATTTGGAAAACACTCATTCGAGAGGTGAGTACTTGTTATAAGTTAATTCACTGTCAGCAAGGTTGACCTTTCCGTGACATGCTTCAGCTAGCCACGGCTGTTTCGTAGCGGACAAAAATGCTACGAAAAAATAATTCGATTTACCCTCTCAGCTAAAACAGGATATCTCAAGAACAAAATAAGATTTTTATATTCTGTAAAAAGAATAATAATCTTAGATAAATTTTCCATATTATTAAAAGAAAAAAGATTTTGGACACCTGTCCGAAATTGGTAAATTTAGGCCAAAATGTCTAAAAATGACTTAAAAATTATCATTTAGATGAATGTCTTCCACAATATCTCTGGAATAAAGTTAAGAAAACATGTTTTTTATGGTCCACAGGTTAGGTTAAATATCTGGAATGAAAATTACTTAATTTTATTACTGTCCGAAATTGTCCAAAGGGTTATTTTTGGGCCAAATGTGAGAACTATGTGAAAAACGGCCTTAAGAGCCTTAATGTATGCTTAAAGTTCGTTTATTAACTGAATAAAAAACATTACTTTGGATTCTAAGACCATTAAAGATGATGTAGATGAAATATTAGTCTGTCCGAAATTGTCCAAAGGGTTATTTTTGGGCCAAATGTGAAAAAAAGGGGAAAAATGGCCTATAGAGCCTAAATGTATGCTTAAAATTTGTTTATTAACTGAATAAAAAACATTACTTTGGATTCTGAGGTAATTAAAGATGATGTAGATGAAATATTTAACTGTCCGAAATTGTCCAAAGGGTCACTTTTGGTCCTAAGGTGTTTCGGGCCAAATATGTGACATCTATATATTAAATAAAACGTCATTCAGAGTCGACGGTTTCAACATTTTAGTTTATCATGCTAGAAAAAAATACCTCAAGTTGTGCATAAATATTTTATTTATTATATATATACAAAGCAATCATTTTGTGTTTCTTTATAAATTGTATAAAATAGCACCCAATCTTGTGATAATAAAGCAAGATTAGCTAGCTAGCTAGCTAGAAACATCTTTGAATTCAACAATTTCATCTTGAGAAAGCCCACCAAAGTCTTAACTAAATATAAAAAAGAAGTATTAAGTGACTTAGCTACAGAACACGATGCAAAATGCAAAACTGTAGGACCAAAAAATAGCTACTCTTTACAGAAAAATATAAAACAGAAGCAAGATTAAAAAAGATAACAATTAGCCACGCTTAAAGTTTTACAAGCTGTAAAACAATTTCTTAAACTTAAGGGTGCTCTAATAGCACAAAAATAATAATAAAATCCCTGCAAAATAAAGTAGTTTACTGTTTTGTCCCTTACCTCGTGCTCTGCCAAACTTTAGCTAGCTAAAAAATTACTAAGACACCGTTGTCTTGCTTATTCCAACATTTTCGAAAAATTCCGGTTTCGAACTAGGATTCCCGGGTCGAGCAATCAAGTCCAAGGTAAACACCACGCCGCCGTAATTTTTTTGGGAAAAACCATATCTAACAAAACATTAAATGGCATCGCTATGACTCTCTTAGAAGTTTAGATACTTATTTAATTAGACAGAAAAGGGACCACACTAATCAAATTCCCGAGCACCACTTTGGAAACTTTTTCTCCTCTTTTTTAGCGCCTGAAGAAGACTTTAACTTAAAATTTAAGTAGTTTATAGTTTGTGAGACGGACGGTGCACGGTACTGGCCGATAGAACCTTGTTTCCAGGCCCCCCATACCAATTGTCAAGTCCGTAGCTAGTAGCGCGGCGTTGCCACGAGGTTGGAAAGATGGTATACTTTCGCCAAAAATAATGTTTTTTTTTAATTTTGTGTGTTTTGTTCGACGAAATAACTAGAAATCCATAACACACATGTATAACATATTTATATATTTAAAAAGGAGAAAAGTAGATCGTTTTAATACTTTTTATTTCAGTAAAATTAAAACAATACAAAAAAAGTTTCAATAACTTAAAAAATGATAAAAATACAAAATTTCAAAAAAAATTGTGGAAGCCATTTTAATTTTGTCCGCGGTTTGACCGTAGCGAAACAGCCGTGTAGCTAGCTAGCTATCTAAATTGATTTGTACTAACAGGCCAAATTCAAATAACTTTTGTCACATATTGCAAACTTTTCCCGCAAATGTCAGACCCTAACAACCTTCTCCTCTTCGCAGAAAAATTTTAAAGTGTGGCAAAAATTAGTTGTTAAAAAAAAATGCCTGAGGTGTAAACTTTTAAAGACTTATAGCGTACTGCAATTGACGAGGCAAATACCGACGTCTTAACAAAGATTCTTGGTTTCACATATGCAAATTTTTAACGATGTGATTTTTCTTTTAAGTTGAACTTGAACTTACAAAAGTTTTGCTCTTATTTTCTTTCTGTTGTTCGTGCATGGGTGCCAGTGAATCAGTCAAATGACATTTCACATTGGCAGTTTTTTGTTGACATGAAAAATTAAATTAAAAAGGCTGTACTAACTTATATAAAAATCTGTGGTTGTCAATTAGGAAAAATACTTAATTTTTCTATTTATATTTTAGAGACAGGTGAAGTTGAAGGTCTTGAATTTGATGCAGAAGATATAGATCATTTTGATGACAGTGATAACATCAATGTTTATCAGGTATAAGAAATTAAATCTAGCTATCTATGTTAATAACTTCTTTACAATTTTATATTATGTAAATGTATTTTTGATTTTTTTTATCTAATTCTAAGTAGTTTTAAATATGCCTTTTTCTAAATTTAACTTTTTGTAACTCATACTTTTCGTATATTTTCACCGTAACTTGCCGTCAAAACAAAAAATCCATTTTAGATATATTATTCAAGCAGAAGTTACTTTGTTTTGTAAAAACAACTTAAAATAATATGCACTACTTCACAAAAAATAAACTAGGGGGAAAAGAGCTTTACATAATTACACATAGTCAGTAGGATTCCAAATAATCCTCTTTTTCCTTTTTTACTTTACTATATGTAAAATTTTGTGTCTCTGTGAAATTGTCCAGTCAGTAAACCTACTTGCACTGTGTTGTATCCTTGTTGTGTCTTATGTGTTATATTATCAGTTCAATATATGATTTTTTTTCTGTAGGAAAATGAACCAGAAGTTTGGGGTGAACCAGATGAAAATCCACTTGAAGATTTCCAAATTCCTGTTGAAGAGGAGGAGCAAACACAGGGTGTTGCGATAGTGGTTTTGGTTTTACGTGTAATTTTGCTATGGCAAACTGCACAGTTTTTATCTGACTCTGCAACAGAGTCATTATTGGTTGTTGTGCACAAGATACTGTCCATTCTAAATGGTTTTATTCAAGCAGAACGTATGTTTCAATTTATCCAGAACTTCCCTGTTACATTAAGCAAAGCAAGAAAAGTTATTGGAATCAACAGGGATGATTTTAACAAGTATGTGGTGTGTCCTAAATGTGATATGATTTACAAGTTTGAAGATGCATAATTTTTCCTCATCTTTTAATCACATTATCTTTTTTAATCACATTTATTTTTTTATTTTTTTTTAAAAAGAGTCGTTTGGTGATGCCAAGGTAATGATGACACAAAAATTACAAAAACTGAAGAATCTTGACTTCAACAAAAGGGATCCTGAAAGGCTCATTTCTAGCATGAGCACACTCATCAGCCTAATGAAAGAAGTTGCAACGCTAGCTGAGAAGCACAAGATAGAAGAATACCTCTACTACGGCGATACAATCACAAGAATCCATCAACTCATTGGTGATCGACGCTCAACCACCTTCCTTGAACACAACTGTGAAGACAACCTCAGCCCAAAAGAAACTTGGCAGAAGTTGATTGACTTTCTCAGCAAAGAGAGGAAAGTCAATGAGCAGAAACGTCTCCTGATCTTCAAGCAGTCTGATGCACATAAGAAAGAAGAAGCGAAGCAGTATGGAGGCAAACGAAGCGTGGAGTTCGAGACATGCCCTGTCGGTGGCCACAACGTTAATGGAAAAGTGGAGAGGAAGATAAAGGAAATCAATCAATCCTTAGAAAAAGCAGTCACCAACCAGAGGTTTTCCATCCTACAGTGGGAGACACTGGCATCTACTATAGCAAACACAATCAACAACCTTCCACTTGCTGTTGGCAACGTTGTCGAAGTCGAGAACATGGATCTCATCACCCCTAACAGGCTCATTCTTGGACAAAATAACAATAGAAGCCCTGTTGGAAATCTAATTGTTTCTGACAATCCATCCAAGCTCCTGAAGACCAACTCAAAAATTTACGACGCATGGTTCGAAAATTGGTTGCTAAGCCACGTTCCAAAACTGATGCAACAAACCAAATGGTTTTCACAAGATAGAAATCTTCAAGTCGGTGATGTTGTGTTATTCACAAAGGTTGATTCAGCCATTTCAAAAACCTACACCTACGGAATGGTTAAGTTGGTCGAGATTGGTAATGATGGTAACGTAAGACGTGTGCTGGTCGAATACAAAAATCAAAATGAAAACGTCAAGCGTGAAACTTTTCGTTCGGTACGTAGTCTGGTTCTGGTACATGCGATCAATGATCCTGATTTTTTCAAAGAATTGTACGATTAAATTCAAATGAACTCCTCAAAGAAATTCTTGCCTTGGCGGGGAGTGTGCTGCAACATGAACATTTATAAAGACAAAAATTTCTCCTCATCTTTTTCCACCATTATCTTTTTTAATCACATTTATTTTTTATTATTATGGTCCCTAGGTAATTATATTCAATTGATTATTATCAAAAAATCATGTATGTTATTTATATTCCCTTAGGTCATTATTTTATTTTATTCCTTATGCTCATCTTAGATAATTGCTGTAATTTTGTATGTAATTATTCACTAGGCAATTATTTCTGTTTCAATATTTTTATGTAAATAGACACATTTTTTCTTCACATCAGTTGTAACATGAATTTCAAAGAGTACATTTATGATCAAAGTCAATTCTCAATAACCCAGTCCGCATTACAGTTGTAGGGAAGAAACATTTGCGGTAAAAAACTTTTACGGTTTTTAGCTTTACTTTTCCGTAAAAGTTTGAACAACTGTGAATGTTTATTCTTGCAAAAAATTTAATTTTAAAAAAAAAGAGAGTTTATTTTATAACAGAAAGAATTTAAAAAAATACACAGAACTCAAATTGTTGAAAGTTTATTCCTGCAAAATTTCTAAAAAGAAAAGTTTCAAGTGATTATCTTTATCTGAACATTAATTAAATTAAGAAGTTTAATTCACATGCAGTTTAATTGTTTTAATGTTGATAATTATTTCTATTTTCAGGCAAAATGATTTCCAAAAATTGTTCCTATGTTGAATTTCCAAGTCACATACAGATTCGTTATCTTAAACCATGTGGTACAACTCTCATGAAAAGTGTTACTGGATTCAATGGAAATAAAACTTTCTTGTATCCTAAAAAGGTTTACAGTACTCGTAGTATCAAAACTGCTATACAGAATTCTTGAAGCGTCCTGGTTTCAAAGAATTGTTACTAAGTGAGCATCTGTATAGTACAATAGATGACACTGTGATGGATATTTGTGACGGAGATGTATTTAAGTCATTTTGTGATAACAATTGCCAGCCATTTTTTCAAGATATGTAAAGCAGTTCAAGAAATGCACAACCGTGGCATTGTACACAATGATCTACATAGTAGGAATGTGTTACTTCGTGATGGATCATATGTTAAAGTAATAGATTTTGGTAAAGCTACGCTCATTCATGACCCTGTAGTGTACGATGTCAAACCTGGGTCTGAAAAACAAAAAACATATAATAGAATTCATCGTCATCTTGCTTATGAACTAAGAAATGTACCTGATTCTTACAATTCTGAAGCAACAGATATTTATTCTCTTGGGTACCTAATGGACAGACTGTCAGTTGGAATTAAGTTTGAAAAATTGTCTTCTATTGCATTGCAACTAATGGCAAAAAACCCAAAAGCTAGGCCACTTTTTAGAAAAATTATTTTTTAGTCATGTATTTATAATGACAATAAACATGCAAATTCTTGCTCCACAACCTAATTTCAAAGCAATGCTTTTTGTTTTTTATGGGAAGTGCACTGTTTGACTTGACGCGTGTAGTGGATGGAGCCATCAGACAAGCCGCAAACATATGTTTGTGAGCTTGGCACGGAACATGATCAATGCTATTTAACCAATATAATTTTAAGCCTTTACTTTGTAAAGCAATGAATTGCATGTTTATCAGTTTGTAAATGTATTTCGTATTATTTCATTTAGTTTATTCGATAAAAAAATACTTTGTTTTACTCAAAAACTCTCACCGCTACCTTGACTCGATAGTTGGTGAATATTTGGTACAAATTGCTGTGTCAGTAATAACGTTGAGTAATTTTAAGTCAAAATTATCGCACTGAACGTTGGCATGGAAAGTGCACTGTTTGGCTTGACGCGTTTAGTGGATGGAGCCATCAGACAAGCTGCGAGCATACGTTTGTGAGCTTGGCACGGAACATGATCACGTTTCAGCAACTTTGTTAAGGCCTATTTTGAACATTCGGCTTTATTACTGGCACGGCTAATGTCTGCTACGGCGGAATTTGAGTTCGTTTTGTAACATATTTATGTATATGTAATTTAGAAATTTAATTGAAGTTTTTACTTTGTTTCAGTAATAAAAAACATTTTCAGTAGTTTTATTGAGTCAATTTTTACAGAACAAAAATTTAAACCCCGGACCCGCTTTTAAAATAAAATTAGGGTGTACTTCTAGGATTCCCAGCGCCCTGAAATTTCAGTCCACAATCTCGTGCATACGGAACGATACGCTGTGCCACATACGGATTGAGTAGAATACGGGTTCCGTATTTCACTGAACAATTTTAATTCTGGCGAATACGGAAATATACACGTATCCTGTGTAATACATTTTCCGTATAGCAAATATTCCGTATATTTTTGTTATTCACCCGTATTCTTATAATAATACCAAATTCCGTTTTCCCGTATTCAGGCATGTTTCATGCACTGATGCCTCACCTCTTGGAGCAAGAGTTGAATTTCCTACTGGCACGTATTTTAATGGGGTTTGATCGATATTGATTATCAACTCCGATGGAATCTTGTGTTTTTTCACTTTTGACACAATTTCATGTAGGAATAGAAATTCAATTTTCTTTTCGAGCATTTTCCGGTATATCTACTTTCGATGATGTTTTTCGGCGCCTGACATAATTCATCCTGACAAACAAACTTTTGGCCCAACGCGAAGATTCTACATCAATGTCGCCTGCTACGTGAGGATACTTTAAGATCAAAGCTCTGGCAGTTGCATTTGCGACGGTAGTATTAATAGCACTTCCCTTTTTACTCAGAGAACGCAAGTGCTGTTGAACCATTCCATCTAAATCTCCGAGGAGATTGGGCCTCCCCACTTTTCTTCGATATTTCTGAATCTTTTGCGACTTTTCGAGCTGCTCCTTTCCTTTTCGTACCTCTTCATAATATCTCTTCTTAAATGTGCGAACAGTACTTTCTTTGAGATCACAAAATTCGGTCTGAGATTTTCTTAGCGCATTGTTATTTCCATTTTCAGCAGCATATTTACCAATTTCGTACCTGTCTTTGTCTGCCCACTTGTGATATTGTGTTGATCGGCTTGACGATTTCTTTGAAGACATGTATTCATTTATCACTTGACTATCTAGCCTTCCAATATCCGAGGATGATGGATTTGCTTCTTGTTCCAGCAATTCTAAAATGCAAGCAAGAGAAGGTAAACAGGTAATCAGTTTAAATCTTTTAAACGGATTGAAAAAATTCTAAATGATGAATTGAGTTTGATGAGACTGAGATAAAATGCTTACCACTCCTTTCTTTTTCGATGTTATTTGAGGTTACAGGTTGATCTTGAACACTTTGTGAGTTTGATTCCTTTTCTTTTTCTAGGGCTTTCTCTTTTTCCAGGGCCTTTTGAGCTTTTCGAAAGAACGACATCTTTTCTCATCGACAGTGTGTTTTGTTTTGAAGACAAAATCTGAACGTTCGAATGTCAGGCTACAATTTCAAAATTTATGGCGTGTTCGATTCGACGTTCGAAACGAACAAAAACATTCGATTTATATAATGTATGTACATACCAAATCAAATACATGAGGAGAGTGCGTTCTGGTGTCTTTTTGTTCAGAAAAATAGAGGAGGTGCATACATTTACAGCTGCTGTTAGGGGGTTTCATTACTACCAAAGATTTTGGAGACCACAGGAGAATGAACAACTTGATTGTGTCTACGAACCAGATAATGTTTTTGACGGGTTTGCTATAAAAACAGTTGATAAAAATGGAGACAATATTGGACACTTGCCAAAAGAAATATCAAGAGTGACAAAGTACTTTTTGGATCGAGGTTTCACAATGCAATGCAAGCCGTCTCAAATCATTACCGCCGTTCACCTTTAGTTCAAGGTGGACTTGAAATCAAGTGTGAAGTCATGATAAATACGCGGTTAACAATGTTTCAAACAAGACTGACAACACGCTACTTAGAATTGGTTCACCAATATATATAGTGATTCTGTGGAAGAAAAACTGATGGGGGAACTTATTTTCAATTTTGTGATGACACTTCCTCCGTTAACTAGCATGCCGCCACACCGTTGAAGAAAAACAAGAGAAAGAAAAAGTCATCTTCGGATCAAGATTCTGGAAATGGGAGTAGAGATATTCGTGAAATGTTTTTGAGCGGCAAAAAAAAGAAGAGTCCAGCAAGAAAATTGTATTGTTATCGAGTAATTCTTGATATAAGAAAACAATCAAATATTATATAGAAGAAATTCACCAAATTATTGTCTCACTCTTCTCTTCGTTTTTTGTCTTGAAATTTGAAATTTCTGATACGAAGGTATTCAAACCCTTCCGTTTTTCGATTTTTAGCTGATTTCCCCACATTGAGTCGGGCTTTGGAGCCATTTCTAGAGTTAGAGTTTTAGAGCCATTTTTCGGGCTGATTATTTTTTTCGTTGTGATTCTATTATTTCTACCCTTGTCCTCGGAGCCCTCGTTATTTAAGAGTTTTCGGCTTTTAAAACTTGGAAAAAACTTTCGCGATTTTTAGAAAAAGTTGATTTTTGGCGAAAATAACTTTCGCGAATTTCAGGTTAAATTTCTTACCGAGCAGAAATTTTCGCGAAAAGGGGCCAAAATCGCGAAAATTTCTGCCCTTAAAGTAGTTTTCCGTAGGGCCAGGTACTTAGAACACTCCCAACTGCGTGCACAGGCCTCCAAAGGCTGTAATATATCCTTTTGCAGCATAACTAAAAGGCTTTATACGTAAATCACATGATTCCACAGGCCTAGACAGTTTGCCATCGGCCTTGTCCTACCAGTCTCGATAAACTACGTCGTCCCAAGTTGTTTTCTTTAGAGGTGGGTCCTTAGAACACTCCTGACTACGTGCGCAGGCATCCAATGGCTGTAGCATGGCCATTTAGAGACTACTAAGGGCCATACACGTAAACCACGTGGTTTCACGAACCCAGGCTGGTTGCCATCGCTCTAGTCCTTCCAGTCGCAATGGACAACAACGTCCCAATTCGTTTTCCTTCGTGCCAGGCCCTTAGTACATAGCTAACTACTAGCACGGCATTTGCAGCCAAACAAGACCCCTGTACGTAAATCAAGTGGTTCCACGCGCCCAGACAGTTGTCACTTATATATCAAAAAGAGAAAAAAGCCCTGGGATCGAGGTTGGTTCTGCCTTACGATTTTCAGATTTTTGCTGCTGATATCAGCATATTTTAGCCCTCGAGTGCCACCCTCTGTATATATAGGAAAAAATTGTCTTTAAGGGACTGTAATATTGTAAACCTGTGAACCATCGCGTCGCTAGACTTAATCTAGGGAAAAAGGTAGGTTACGTACGAAGGGGGCATAGCAACACCATGCATAATTTTGCAAAGGAAAAAGGGTTGCAGAAATGTGCAACAAACAAAACTTAGTTTATGTTGCAGTGTCTATGTAACATCTTTCAGCACAAACAAGGAAATGTTCCAAATGTTTAAAAAAACAAACAATTTGATTGAAACAAAAAACAAATTGCAAATGACGAAAAATCTGAATATGCATACATAGTCTAATAAATAAAAAAAAGTAGAAAAATGAGTATTTAACTTCAAAAAAACAATGATACCACAATTAAACTTAACAGAAAGATCGCAGAACTATCCCGCCAACCTTTTTGTGGTGGGGCGTTATTATTGTAATTCCAAATGCTGTGCATTTCCTTTTCCCTCATAGTCATTTTCAAAACCGACCTGCATTAACATATTTTTTTTCGACGGACTAAGCCGAAACACAATTCATTGTAATAACTACTCATGAACACCAAATGGGTACGACGAGGAAATATTCGAATGTACTTGCTACATCACATCACCACTCTGAATCTCCATTCGCTTTATGGAAAACAAAATCTCTTGACTTCAAATTCATGATACCATCCTTGAGGTGGAACTTCCATCGATTCCTCGTTCTTGCGATCTAAGTAACAGATCAATATTTACACACAATTTTTATATATTTCAAGAAATTGAGAATATTAGGGATTTTAAACGATGCTGGATTAAAGAACAAATTATCGTTGTACAAATGTAGCAATTCCACCGCATTTTGCAAATAAAACAGGTGGTAGGTTGCAAAATTAAAATCGAGACATTCAAATTTGAGGAGAATTGAGGAGTGGTAAAAAGTTCAAAAATGTATTAATAAGATACCTTGTCATACTGACATACAACAACGTTGTCAGTGTCAAACAAATCCGTTGGGTCCTCGTCAGATACATCATCGCTGCTATTTAAAGGTTCATCATCTTCCTTAAAGTTACAAAAAAAAGGATGAGCACTTGAAGAGATGATTCGCTTCAAATAACTAGCAAGGTTTTTTTAATATAAACTAAACTAAATTACCTCAGGCACATTATCTTCACCTTCAGCATTTGCTGCACCAGGTATCACAGTTTGGTCGAAGTCTTCGTCATCGTCATCAAGCTCGTCTGAACTTAAATCTCCATTTCCATCTAGTTGTATTACAATTTCATCATGTTTCATATTCTTCCATCGATTCTGTGATTGTTTTAGAATTTTCTTATTGTTTACAGAACATGCACACTGAGAATTAGTCACTTCATTATCAGCGGCTCCGTCAACCTGAATAACAGGTTGCTAAAAAATAAATTAAAATGTGGGTAGAACAAAGGTATTTTAAAAATACTTTACAGTTTAAGAGGATACAACTTAATTTACTTTTACATGAGCTGTCAGAGGTTGTTGTTGGTGCTGTTGCTGTGTATTAGGTGTATAGATTACTGTTGGGCCGGCAGCTGTTGCCACTCTGGCTCCATGAAATCCTGAAAACACTAAAGAATTACAGGAAACTTAGTTTGTTTTACACATTCAAATGTACGTTGTGTTAAATTAAAACAATACCGTAACTGATGAAATCAAAATTTTAATAATTCACTCACTGTTTGGCTGCTGGTGATGAGGTGCGCTTGTCTGAAAGGGTAATTTCATTTATTGATTACAAAGTATATATTAACTTCAGTCTAAAACAGACATGTTATGTACACAATTACCTGAACATGAATAACTTGAGCCTGTGGAATACCATGTATCTGTTGAGGCATTAAAGGTGCAGTTGTTCTTGGTGCATTTTGTAAAGCCATCGCAGCTTGGGCAGCAGCACCTGTCTAAATATTAAAAAATAATTTTAGGTTGACATTTAAACTAATTTGAATGGATCCTAGGGAGAAAAATGATGTTTAAATACTTCTCTTAAAATCAGGTCTAAAATGACTAGCTACATGGCATTATAATTTAAGCTGCATAATATTAAATATAAAACTTTAAATGTATCAAGAATGAAAAGAGCTTTTTTAAAAAATAAAGACTTGTAAGTAACTTTTAACCATGGGATCTTTTCAAAGTTAAAAGATTAGTCAAGGGTTATCAATGCTAGATTTTCCATTCATCTTTTTATATTTTCCCCTGATTCGCAAAATTAGAATAAAAATTTCCCATGAATATTCAGACGTGTTAAATTCTGCATGTTCATGTTTTATTTTTCAATAAAATGTTAGTATTTAGCTAGAAAAAAATATATACTTAAAACTATAGAAAAATTCCCTGACCTTCCAATGATTTCCCTGGAATACAATAAAACAACAGGTATATAACAAAATAAAAATAAACACCTCAATTGCAAATATGCATGGCGTAATTTGACTGGTATGATAGAGTTAAAATCATTTGTTTGACTTACCATTGGGCCAACATTCCCAAGGGTTGGATGGCTGCTAACATAAACCAATTGTCCAGATTGATTTTGCATCAAATGAGTTGTGGATTGGGGTACTGCTTGACTAGCTTGAGAAGGGCCAGGTCGTTCATGATTAATTCCTGATATACAAAACCCTCACTAGATTATTTTGTTTTGTTAAAAGTTAAAATCAGACTTAATCCACAAAGCACGAATAAAAAAAAAATGATGTCATACCTTGCATTTGTGGCATGTTGTGTGGATAAGTCAGGCTGACTCTGACATTTACATCTGCCGGCATAAATTCTATAGCTCGTGATTGCAAAAGTTTGCTTTCCCATAGCTAAAAATAAAATAATTATTCACAATAACAATAAGGTTTACCTTGCTGAAAAAGTTATTAATAAGGCTGTGAGGACCAGTCCATGATATTAATTGCTGTGGAATTTGAATATATCTTAAGTGATGTTTATTTTTTTCTACTCAACATGTTGTATAAATACCAGTAGGTATACCTATGAAACCTACCCAAATATTTATTGAAAGTTATCCTACTAAGACTTTATAACTTTATAACCTGCGTGACTCAACTAATTATTATTGACAAAACAAATTGCTGGGCAGTAGGAGGAACTCAGATCGGTTAGCAAATTTTCGTCATATTGGCACCCTTGCAACAATAAAGTCACCTAAGACTGATTTGATATGTTAAGAAAAAACTAATTAGATAAAAGAAGACTAAATTGATCAAACTTTGTTAAGAATTGTCATATCAAAACAATCTTTTGAGTGCACAAATGCTCAGAATATTTTTTCTCCATCATTGTTCCTTTTGAACTGTCATTCTAGAGTTTAAATTCTTGCTTGTAGATAAGTGGGTGAATCATACTGAAAAAGGACAAATATATTTCCCTTTTTATTATTTAACGCAGCACACTAAGCTAATTACGTTTTTACCTGCTTCAGTTCCTTTAAAACTTGATCATCAACACCTTCGTTCAAAAAGGCTTCCCGAACATTCTTTATGACATCATCTATTACAGCACGATAAATTTTTGGCTAAAGAGAAAGATTAATTAGAGGTCCTAAAGAAGCCTTAAAAGTATGGGTAAGTCAACAATGCAGCAAACCCAGTCAAAGGTCACTCACAAATCGACTTAAGAATAGAAGATGTTAAAGTGATGGCCGTAAGTTTTGCTGGTGATGTCTTTTGAAAAACCTCTTTACATTGATTATGAAAGCTCAAGCTTTTTCAAAAAGAAGACTTAACCATTCTTTGTGGTAATAAATTATACAATTCACATGCAATCGCCATCTAATCACCAACAAGTAAAAGTTTGACACGTGTTGCACAGAACAATAAGAAACGAGATGACCTACAACTTTCCCTGAGTATACAGAACAACTTTAACTTTTCTTAAACACGTTATGTTTATAACTGCACCAAAAATAATATGCATCTCACTGGAAATGCCGCAAAGCCCAAATACAGGCATTTGGAGGAACTTGGTATTTTAATTAAAAAATTTACCCAATGAAAAGCGATCCAGGAAACAACCCAGAATAATATTTCAGGAATATTTGAAAAATACTGATGCTACTGTGGTACAATGGTTATGCTGGAAAATACAGCAAAAACAGGAAATACACCTTTGCCAAAGGTCCTTCATTCGATTATTGACTGGCCTGGTAGCTAGGTTGTGATGTATTTTCTTTTCTATTGATCAGTGATACAGAATAGCTGTTTCAAGAAACTTTTTACATCCATCAAATGCAAAAGGAATCTATATTATAATACATGTATACGTCTGTCTATCATGCAAAATTGTAGTGGCGGCCTCTTTGATCTTCCTAAGTCCTTGAAAAAACCGGGGGTGGAAATATTTTATTATTTCACTATTTGTTTTTATTCATTAATTAAAAAGAAAAGTTATGGTTAACATTTTTTAGAAAATAGATGTGTTATCAAAAAAATCTGACACCATTTTAATGACCCCCCATACGCTTCAAATTTCTAGCGATAATGGCATGCTTGGTGGATGATCTAATGTAATGGTGGCCATTTTGAAGGTTTGTAGCTAGGTTGTTTCTTGACCTATGAGTTTTGTATTGTGCTTTTTATATGTTTTGTATGCTAAGATAAAAATTTTGTCACGTTTTCTAGCTATGTATAGCCATGGCTAAGTCCAGTTCTAGTAAGCTAGCTAGCCTAATTTATTGCTAATATTTTGAAGTTTTAATTCAGTTTAAGAGCATCTTATCCTAGCCAAAATTATTTGTTATTTAATGTTTGGGTTTGTGGCTTTGCAGCTAGCTAGGTGGAAAAATACCAGAATTTTAATAAGCGGGGGGGGGGGGGGGGGGTGCAAATTAAGGGGGAGGGTTGGATAAATTGAAAATGTATTCGTTTCTTGTAAATTTAACCTCCAGCATGTGAATATATTATAAATATAACACACATTAAAATGTAAAAACAAAACAGAAAAACCATGTTTAAAGTCATGTTTCATTACATCACTTCCTATACCGATTTAATGTACTGTATATACTTTTGCAAAACCATATAACATTTTATGAATGATGGATTTTGGTATAGAGATGAGTGACAATGTTTATCAAAAATTAATAAGCAGGGGGGTCCTAATAAGCATATTTTTAAATATTCTTCTAAAATTTCTTAGCCATTTCACTACAAACTCTTTGCATAGTGAGACTGTCTTTGAAACTTCTCGAGGAATTATCCCAAGACACTAAATCCGCGAACTTATTCTTCAAATGTTATCTAAATTCCTTTTTTCCCCTCTTTTCAGTGAATGTTAATTTCTTCGTCAATTTGTTTACATCACGTGGGTATAAATCAAATTTCATTTGATCGACGAAAAAGTAGAAAGCAATCCCACTTTTTAATTTGATCGAATTCGGCTGTTAGGTCGCCGTCGATCGCCAAAGATTATGCATTGTTTTATTTTATTTTAGTAACATCGATGTGATTGATGACGATCGATTTGACCATATTCCTTTTTTAGTGGAAACGGCCCTTTAGTGTTGAGATTGAATTTAAAAAACACGCATTCTAAAAAAAAATTTTTTTTAAGTGGAACTACTACAAAATATATATATACAAGGATAAGAAAAAGAAGAGTTTATATCCCAGAGAACAAAGCAAATTATCCAATCAACCTCATGCCCAGTAAAGGTATTTGTTCACCAGCGATCAAATGTGAGAATATATCACACAGACTTAGGGAAGAGGTTAAATGGTCACTTCAAACGAAACAAAAGATGGGTAAACGAAAAAATACTAAATACTTATCAAACACCCTCAAACAATGGTTTTGCAAGTACCATATATAGGTGAAAAGTATTTCTGATAAACTGTCAATACATGGAATCACAGTCCCGATATTTACTTGTGCGCGCATCTAAGTGATTACGCAATGCCCGATGCGTGCGCAGAAATGGAGGTAAAAATGTAAACAAACCAAGCGGACACGGAGGAAAACGTTCAAAACAAACAAAATCCACAATAAAAACGTGGGGGAAATTCAGGTTTCAACATTTATTCACTATAATGTTTTAACCATGCTATACTGGCACAATTTTATTTTAACATTCACACAAATAAAACATGCATTCAAAGCTGGACTTCTTTCACATAACGCTCCGAGCAAGCATCTATGCGCAATCTTTGTTGTCACTTTTATGCTTGTTTAGCAAAGTAATTTTCAGAAAGGGATTACGCAAAGTAGACATCTAATCTATGCTTTGAGAAAGCGATCTTTTAACTATAATTTGAACCATAACATGTGCATTAACGAATGGTGCTTTGCACGAGCACGAATAATGATATAATCCCTCGCGAATTGAACATTCAGTCTCTTTAGGAAAAACATGGCACTATGATTGAGTGTATTGTTTTTTAATTTATTTTCTCATATTATCATGGCCCTGTGGATAATTTTGGAAATGAAATACCAACCTCGTCCCAGGGTCTTTTTAGTCTAACGTAATCGCAGGTGGAATTTATGTGTTTATGGCGCTGCATCACCGAAAAGGGCTACCAAAATGATTGTGCATGGTAAACGTTGAAAAATATAGCTAGAAAACAAGCTAAAAATACATGGTAATATATTTTGACCTGTGGAATACACCAGCCGTATTTGAAGGTTATCCCTGACTGTCAGCTAAAGCAGTTTGTATAGTCGTTCTAGCATGCGAAAATTATTAAAAGTAATTTAAAATAACAGTAACATAATACATAAAATGAAATTCGTGAACACATCTATCTTAAAATATCGTGACATAAAAATGACGACGTTATAAGTTTAGTAAAAGTTGATAAAAACAAATAAATACCACGGGATTGGACGTAGACATAACAATCTCCGTGATGTATTCTGTTGAGCCAGCTGGAACAAATGAATCCTCTTTTATAGTCTCGAGAAAGGAGCACACTAATATGAAGGTTTAGAGATCCCCCGCAAAGATAACCATATAAGGCTATTTCATTGGACAAACGGACATAGTATTACTTTTACACTATCAGTTTCCTAAAAGCGTTAAGAGAACAACCAAGGAATATCTACCAAGGTTTTTCGAACACCTTGCAAATTGAAAGGTATAGTCACAAATAACATCTAAGATGGACCAACCAAGATTGCGCTGTTGCGAGCTACATCTTTCCTCTTGACCTGACTTGCCCTTACATCTTAGCAGAAGTTAGCTATAGAAAATGGTGAATTATGTATAGTTTAAGTCAACATTCGCACTTTTTAAAATGAGGCTTCATCAAGTCTTAACAGGCGCTGCAAATGTTGCAGACGATTCTGTGGCCGTAGCTCATGGAACTGTGACTGGTTTCCCTTTCACGGTATGTTTTTTGTTTTAGCCATCTTACCCAAAATTCAATTATAGTCTTGTCTTAGTTTTGTATTGTAGATATTATTTATCATATATATGGCTGAATAAACCGTTTCTCAGTGTCGGTTATATAACTGTTTTTTCTATGTGGCGCCGTAGTTTAGTGGTTATCACTCTTGTACTTTGTGCAGGAGACCGGGTTCGATTCCCCTTGGCGGCGATTCAATATGGGCAATTGAATATTACCATAGCCCTGGGTTAACCCAAGTCATGTGAGGGAAATTGGGGAGATGGCGCACTGTGTTGGATGTTGCAGGGAATTGTCTGGCAGAGCGCCACGGCTGTTTCGAAGTGGACAAAAATGTTACGAAAAAATAATTTGAATTACCCTCTCAGTTAAAACAGGATATCTCAAGAACGAAATAAAATTTTTATATTCTGTAAAAAGAATAATAATCTCAGATAAATTGTCCATATTAAATAAAAGAAAAAAAATTTTAGACACCTGTCCGAAATTGGTATATTTAGGCCAAAATGTCTAAAAATGACTTAAAAATTATCATTTAGATGAATGTCTTCCACAATATCTCTGGAATAAAGTTAAGGAAACATGTTTTTTATGGTCCACAGGTTAGGTTAAATATCTGGAATGAAAATTACTTAATTTTATTACTGTCCGAAATTGTCTATGTCTATTGTCACCTATGTGATTAAAGATGATGTAGATGACCTATTAGTCTGTCTGAAATTGTCCAAAGGGTTATTTATGGGCCAAATGTGAGAAATTATGTGAAAAACGGCCTTTAGAGCCTGAATGTATGCTTAAAATTCGTTTATTAACTGAATAAAAAACATTACTTTGAATTCTGAGGCCATTAAAGATGATGTAGATGTAATATTTAACTGTCCGAAATTGTCCAAAGGGTCACTTTTGGTCCTAAGGGTTTTCGGGCCAAATATGTGACATCAAACATTAAATAAAACGTTATTCAGAGTCGACGGTTTCAACATTCTAGTTTATCATGCTAGTAGAAAATATCTCAAGTTGTGCATAAATAGTTTTTTTATTATATACATTAAATATATACAAAGCAATCATTTTGTGTTTCTTTATAAATTGTATAAAATAGCACCCAATCTTGTGATAAAGCCAAGATTAGCTAGCTAGCTAGCCATAAACATCTTTGATTTCAACAATTTATTCTTGAGAAAGCCCATCAAAGTCTTAACTAAATATAAAAAAGAAGTATTAAGTGACTTAGCTACAAAACACGATCAAGTCCAAAGTAAACACCGGGTCACCGGGTCGCCGCTGGGAAAAACCATACCTACCAAAACATTAAACGCCATCGCTGTGACTTGCTTAGAAGTTTAGATAATTATTTAATTAGACAGAAAAGGGATCACACTACATAAATTGCCTTGCACCACTTTGGGGCAACTTTTTCTCCTCTTTTTTAGCGCCTAAAGAAGACTTTAACTTAAAATTTAAGTAGTTTATAGTTTGAGAGACGAATGGTGCACGGTACCGGTCGATAGAACCATGTTTCCAGGCCCCCCATACCAATTTTCAAGTCCGTAGCTAGTAGCGCGGCGTTGGCACAAGGTTGGAAAGATGGTATACTTTCGCCAAAAATAATGTTTTTTTTAGTTTTGTGTGTTTTGTTCGACGAAATAACTCGAAATTTATAACACACATGTATAACATATTTATATATTTAAAAAGTAGAAAAGTAGATCGTTTTAATACTTTTTAATTCAGTAAAATTAAAACAATACAAAAAAATTGTGGAAGCCATCTTAATTTTGTCCGCGGTTTGACCGTAGCGAAACAGCCGTGGTGCTGACCCTAATTGAGTTTGCGTAGCTCAAAGAGAGCATTAAATACTCCAGGACTCCCCATCAAAGCCATGGCCCCTCCTGGAAATAATAGACAGGGTATATCCCTCGATATTTGTGAGGATAGCCATGTAAAATATGCACATCTATCCATCTATCTATCTATCTATCTATCTATAAAAAACTTCATATTTTTAGCTATTTGTACAGTTTTAGATGTTCTTATTTTAGTAAAAACATAACTATTTTGTTCTGCGATATACTAAATATTTGGATTTTGCCTAAAAAAGCCTGCATCCAGTTTAAAAGTTACTATTTGGTTAAAGTAAATCACCCTGCAGAAACTTTCTACATCAGAAAATACAAAATATATGTCGACATCTACTTAGTCTATCAATAGAAAATGTGTAGGCCAAACTTGCCTTTCCTAGTAGCAAAAGTGTTTATTAATGACACAACATGACGCCCTGTGTCCTATTTTCCTGCACATAGACAATTTCAATGTGTAGCTATGTTTTGACAAGATTCTTGGGTATGTGTGAAAAAAATCTTAAAAATTGACAGGCAATAAAATGCAGACTTGAGGTGAAGATAGATAGACAGTAGATAGATAGATGTGCATATCAAGGGATATACCCTGTCTATTATTTCCAGGAGGGGCCATGGCTTAGGTTGGGAGTCCTGGAGTATTTAATGCTCATTTTGAGCTACGCAGACCCTCTTAGGGTCCCTTCTCTACCAGACAACTACCTGCAACATCCAATGGTCAACACAGTGTGCCATCTCCATAATTCCCCTCACATACATTGGATCACCCCGGGGCTATGATAACATTCACTCGCGTGAGTGTGAGAGTTATAACCACTAAGCTACGGCACCATGAATAAAGTCAAATTATGGTTGAAAACATTCTACTGGCTAATATATGTTCTAAATCTAAACTATATACATACAAACTATATTTTAATTTCAAGATCAAAAGATGCCTTCAGTCAAAAATAAAGTTTGTAAAGAGCTGTTCTATGGCTTACCACATGCATTATTTTCTCTGTCAATTTGTGTAAGAGGTATGGGAAATATAAACAACACTGGGGCACAATAAAACTTGTCTTTAACTTTTACTAAAAATATAATGGCAGACAAACTGTGAATGGTATCACAAACAAACTTGGTTGAAAAAATCTGTATTTAATACAGTTTGCTTGATAATTAATTGCTTTAGGTTCCAGAATAATAACACAAATGGATAGAAACAATGTATTTCTATTGAAATGAGTAGATGCAACACGTTCTGTATGCGTTGGACTATTATAGAAATTTTTGGGATTGGGTAGGAATGCAGGTGCCTTCTTCATGCTTCGTTACATGCACAAATATATAATGCATATCCTGAGCGTCAGGAAATGCATTATAGGCGTCTACATGCTCTGAGCATCAGGTACATGAGATGATGAGATGCCCCGAGCATCAGGCGCATTGACATGTCCTGAGCATCAGGCACATGCTAATTATTGGTGTTTTCATTCATACCCTGAATGTCAGGTGTATGAGAGAATTGAGATGCCTTAAGCACCAGGCGCATGTTTCCTATTCAAGTGCTGCTGATTGAGATGCCCTGAGCGTCAGGCAAATCTCAATGAGCGTCGTACGCAACTCAAAACAGCAAATATGGTGAAACATGCCCTGAGCGTCAGGTACGTTTCCAAGACTACAATGACTTGTATCAACACATTACTTGCGTAAACGGCTGATGTAGGAGGCCCACAGCCTTCGGAATTAACGTCGGCAATCAGCAATTGCCGTCGTAAATGCTGCAATCAATTAAATTGGGACGGCAAAAAAATGCTGATGTTGAAGTGTAAACAATTGTGTTTATGTTAATCAGACAATCGTTACGATTACAATATTACGTGACTGAGATTGAAGAAAAAAAAATTATATCATTCTGTTTCGTTTCATTTTTAGATCTTGTTGGAAGTTTTATTTCATTCATTTTTCCATTTTGTTCTGTATATTTTTAGAACTCATTGAAAGTTTGTTGTGAAAAAAATCAACTGGTGTTGTTGCTCACAAAGTTTTCAACATCAGTTTTTTTTAACGTGTTCTAAACAACTTTTTTCAACTTTTTTTCTTTTTTACTCAACAACATTTAAACAAAAATCTATTATCCAAATTAAGCGTGCTTTTTGTTTTTCGCATTGAAGAATTATTTAATGGTCGTTTTTCAGACTTGCTGAATGATCTAACCTTTCTGGCGTATGCAAAGTTTTTACACACTCCATCTTACCCATATTTAGAAGATTTCGATGTGTTCTACGAGAGTACTGTTGGAGAGACCGTAAAAAGGTTCAAGGAAAATTTATTAGTAAATGGTTGTGATATCGCCAGAGCTTCGTACAGTAATCGCACATACGACAAAATTTCTTGCCAACAGCAGCAGGCTGCGTCATATTAGGTGCGCGATCGCGCGCGCACCTTGGCACGCTCCTAAAATGTGTTAGACGAGTGAAAAATAACTCGCCTAAAATATCAATTCTTAGGTGCGTGAACAATCACGCTCCTAAATAAAACTGTAGCGAGTAATAATTCTTAGAAATCACATTACGGAAAGAAAAAAGAAAGAAAAATGCGATACTGCAAAATTTTTCTTTTAAATAAGGTCACGCGATGTCTAGAATATTAAAGAAGAAAAAGATTTGCGTGTTCGAAAGTAAATCGGGAAAACTCATTGATCACTTTTTGAATGAACAGGTAAAACCCATTGATCATTTTTTTGAATAAAAAGGTAAAAACGGTAAAACTTCTTTCAAAAGAAGAAGAAGCAGAAATAAATTTCTTTAGAGTATATAATTGCGAGTAGCTTGGAGAGATGGCAACTGTAAAGGGAAATTGTTTGGCCTTAAAAACCTTTTTAAATTATAACGTGTCAGATAAAACCATTGAAAAAGACGGCGCAAAAGTTGTTAATTTTGTGTGGTGTAAGATCTGTGCCAAATTTAAAAAGGAGATACAAAATTGTTCTATGATAAAAGAGACAGCAAAAACCGCAATCCAGGCATATATTGAAGGAACAAGTTTTGTGACGAAGTATCAGGTATGCATTATTTTTTTATTGGTATGATTAATTCTTATTTTTTGCATATAATGTTCTAGCGTGTGGCCTTTCGCATTATTTTATAAGAAACACGATCGAACTCTATAATGTTTTTTTTTCTTTCATTTTATTACATCTTGCTCTAAAAGGATTTACTAGCAGCTCTTTGCGTGATAATTATTGTGCATTTTTTTTATTTTTGCGCAATTGTTTTTTATTTTTTTATTTTTTTACCAGTTTGATTTTTTCGTTTTTCTAACAAAAAGAAACACACAATACGCCTACAAAAATATCTCCCCTAACACATCGGAAAATCGACACGATTTTAAATAACTTTAGACATTTTTTCGGCTTATAGATTTTTCGCCATATTGATGGTAGTTGCCACAAGTTTGCATGTAGTTTAAACAACTCGGAAGATTCAGATACACGAATTAAAACTAATTCAACTCCTTTAACATCACAGCCCAAGATAACAAGTTCCCTAAAAAAAGCAAGCAATGAAGCATACCAGAAAATGTTACGAACAGCATACACGTTGACATTGGAACCATCTCTGCCATCAAGACAATTCAAAACGCTGATTAAGTGCCAAAGGGAAAATGGAGTTAGATTGATAGATGGTATTTGTTATTCTATTTTCTATAGTGTGAACCTTTGATTCTCTCTGTTTTTAATAACTGTTACACCAAGAATTTTATTTTATTTTTTGGTTATCTAGAAGCTATCAATCAAGCAGTCAAAACTAATATCTTTAACAACAGACGGCGCAAGTGTTAACACAGGCCGTTTATCTGGTCTTATGACTCGAATGGCTACCGACAGAGAGTGGCTTATTAAGATTCACTGTATCAACCATAGAGTAGAACTGGCGTTTAAAGAAGCACTTTTAGGAAGTACTTTTAGTAATGTTGATTCGTTTTATACAACAAATTTTTACCTCTTACGGGACTCAGGTAAAATTAAATCCGAAGTTAAAAATGCAGCTAAGGCTTTGCAAATTCAATTTTATGCTCTTTCCAAAATGAGCGGAACTCGCTTTATTGGTCATCGAAGAAGAGCTTTAACTAATTTATTGAATATGTGGCCTGCTTTTATAATTGCATACGGAAATGTCGTAGCAGACCCCAAAACTCGTGCTGGAACAAAAAGTAAAGTTACAGGACTCTTGAAAAAGTTTTGCAATTATAAAAATCTTACACTTGCTCGCACTTACTTGGATTTGTTGGAAAAAACAGTACCCTCCTCAAAAGTGTTTGAAGGTGAAAAATTACTCCCCTTTGAAATTAAGTCATCGATACAAACAACCATCGATTACGTAACAGAATACTCTGAAGTTAATTATGAAGAAGATCTTGATAGCCATATTCATAGGTTTATTCCTAAAAGAAATGAAAATGACGAACTTCTACTAGAAAGCCAGTTCCATTCTCCAGGGGATAAGTGCAAGAAAGAAGAAAACAGAAATCCTACCATTGTTTCTTTTGATGAATGGGATATAACGAACCTCAACGAAGAAACCATCCAGCAAGCGAGGAATGCAAGAGATACGTAGAAAAAAATCTTATCGACTTGCTCAAAGAGAGATTTTCATCTTTAGATGAAAATATCTTTCAAATGATGAATTGGTGCAACCCAGAAGTTTGGTCTGACGAGAAGAATTATGGTATCGATGAAATCCGTGGCTTTGCTGATCATTTCCACACACCTTTACATGTTGCTGGCTATGATGGTAACAAGGTTATGAAAGAGTGGAAAAGTGTGCAGCGCCATGTAAAGGAAAATCTGCTTGGGCGAACAGCAGGCGAAGTTTGGAAAAGTATTCTTATCTATAAAAAGACAGAATATCCCAACCTTTGCCTATTACTTAGGCTTGTTTACTGTTTATCTGGTTCGAATTCTAGCGTAGAGTTGAGATAGTTGAGAACTTCTGTTACTTAGGTGATATGTTGGGCAGTGAAGGGGGTGTTGGAAGAAGTGTTACTTGCAGGATAGGTTCTGCTTGGAAAAAGTTCAGAGAGTTACTTCCTTTGTTGACTAGCAGAGTCCTGTCAATTGAGGTAAAAGGTAGGTTGTATGAGGCCTGTGTAAGAAGTGTTATGTTGTACGGTAGTGAGACATGGGCAGTGAAGCAGGAAGATCTTGACCGTTTAGAAAGGAATGATATGAGAATGGTTAGGTGGATGTGTAACGCCAGTCTGAGAGACAGAAAGAGTTCAGATGAGCTAAGAAGCAGGCTAAGTCTCCGTAGAATTAAAGATGTTATCCAGATAAGAAGATTGAATTGGCTGGGGCACTTGGAAAGAATGGAGGAGGATAATTGGGTAAGAAAGTGTAGAGACTTGATAGTTCCTGGGGCAAAGCCCAGAGGCAGACCGAGAAAGACTTGGCAGGAGGTTATAAGGACAGACTTGATACAGAGGAAGTTGAGTTTAGATCTAACACAGTCTAGATCAGATTGGAAGAGGGTCATTAATATACCCCGTCCAACCCATGCTAGCATGGAAAACGGACGTTAAGCCGAGAATGATGATGATGATGATGAGCGAGCTTTCAGCATATTGACAGCAATGTTAAGTGACCGACGATTAAATAGCTCCCACAAACTCCTGGAAATGCGAATGTTTGTGCAGGTGAATGACAAAAATTGGAAGGAAAAAGAGAGGGAAGATATATTGAAACGTGCGTTGGAAATTTACACAACAATCAAATCCAGAAAAAGAAAGCTTGTCGTTGCCGCGCCATCAGATTCCATTCCTGCAATTTCTCTGTCTTCAGATGACAAAGCGAGCCAGAGTGAATCCGATGACGCAGACAGCGAAGAATCATCAAGCGAATCGGAATAATTATTTCGTTGTATTATAGTTTTTAAAGTGTATTTTTGCTTGCTGTGATTCTTTTTTGTTGTATTTAATTGACTGTTTCGTCCAATGTCAGGACTCATCAGCTTGCCTAGGAATCTAGTTCCAAACAAGGACAGTCAAACACCGTTTTTAGTGGTTATAGTTTCTGACCTAATTAAATAAATGTTCGGATAATACAGTGGCAAAAGTCTGACTGAAACTAGTGGTACTCTTACCGAACTTTTCGTTGTTGAGAAATGGAGATAAACACGAAAGGAAAGTCAGTCAGAACCCCTAGGATACTTTTTCATTCAAGTTCGGAGTGGCCACGCTAAGTTCCTACTACAGGCATATCGGCCGCTGGCGTTATGGAACAAGGTTGGGAAAGTTTGGAACTTTCTAAGGGCGCTGAACTTGATGAGTAAAGGATCTGTTCCAAACCTATTAAAACAAACTTCTGCGCGACAGCATTTCGATGGCTTGTTTTTTTCGGGCAAAACCTTTCCATGTTACGTTACATGATCGCGTTACATGATCGCATACATTTAGAGGCCTGTTCGTAATCACTCGTCATCGCGCGCCTAATGTACTCAGGCGAGTGATAAATCACGCACCAAAATCTCTGAAAACATTTTTTAGGAGCGCGACGTGCCACACGCCTGTATTTTTTTATATGATGCAGCCTGCAGCCCCAAAAAGGCATGGCCGCAAATTTTTCAAATGAAAGATAGTTTGGGAATTGAAAACATCCTCCACATCGCAGAAATTTCCATCATTGTGCCGTTGTCAAACACAGAAAGTGAATGGGTTTTTTCATTCCTCTGGAGAATGTATACCAAGCATCATAGTTCTTTTAACATTGACACCGTCATATGATTACTCCAGCTCCGAACATCCAGGGATTTTTCTCTGAAGAATTACAATCATGCCATCAGTTGTTCCGCATTGTATATCCAAACGCACCACAAGAATGAGACCATGTCATGTTGAAGGTCACAATTACCCTGAAAAAAAAGACAAGCGAGAAGAAGAATATGCTGTCAGTCGATGATATCCATCAAAAGTTCGCTGAAGCATGTGGTGATATCAACTTGTCTGATATTTCTGACAATGTTTGGCCTGATTCATCTGACGAAGAAGACTGAATATAACATGTAACTCTTCGCATTTTTCATATAGATATTTTCAGATATTTAATAAAAATAGATATTTTGTCGATTTAATACTCTGACAAAATTCATTTGTTTTATTTGATCAATTTCATTATCTGCTATTTATCATTTGCTTTTTTTCATTCTCCAAAATACGCGTGGTGACCATTATTAATTATTTCCAAGTAAAGTTGCGAAGCTCAGTGAAGTGACGTCGAAGTAATGATTGTTTTCAACAGTCCATTATTTACCAGAACTATGTTATTATGACTATGAATACAAAGCAGAGATAGTTATGAAGGCTACTGACAAGGTACAGCTTCCTAAAATGTAATATTTAGAACTGCCGACGATCAACTTCATGTAGGCAAATTATTGCCGACTGATAGCCGTTGCAATCGATTCTCTGGTCGGCAATTTTTTGCGGACGTGTTTATAAGCTAATGCCGAGGGCTGAGGCCCAGCATACCCACCAATTAAATTAGAGGCTACCTACAAACTCGTTGTTTCTACCTATGGACGAAAACCCTGCCATATGATCCAAAATAAATGCCAGGGAAACCTTGAGGCAGAAGCAATTTGTATGGTTGTGATGTGCTGCGCGCTCCTATAACAGGTTTGATGCAGTTGTCTTCAGTTGCATTGTGCACATCCATGATATTTGGGCGATGTCCGTATTGCACCACAGTAATAAATTAAAATGGTATCTCATATCCACCATTTTGTAGATGTGTTGATGACATAAAATAAAATAAAAATTAGGTGAAGAAAATTCAATATGTAAAAAAGGGTGGGATGGTGGGTAACTGTAAGCTTAAAGGAGTGGTCCCACGAAAAAATTATTTTATCTTATTTTATCTGAAATGTTTTATTTATTATTATAAAAAACTTTTTTTTTTGAAAAAAAGTTCTTTTTTTTCTCTTATTCAGCCCTTTTTTACAATCCTGTTTAAATAGCCATGGCGTCATAGTTGGCGAATGGATTTTTTGTGTGTTAAGACAATTCAGCAAATAGAATGATATTCTAGAGAATCCAAGATCGCAATTTCATAATTAGAAATATTTATTTTATTTTATTTTCTATAATTATAATCATATATTATATATTATATATTTTTTGTTTATTCTTCCGAGTAAGGGACATAGACACCATCCTCTTCAGGGAAAACTTGTCTTATTTTCCACACGACACACAACGGTATAACTCAGTGATTGCCTTTTCGTGGCTTGCAGAAATTCCCCTCTTGTCTCGTGTAAGCATATTAAAATGTTCTGTAAGATAACTTTTACAAGACAAAGTTGCTTGAAATCCTCATTCTCAGTTATACATTTTATTCCTAAAAAAACAACGGATATTTATACGATACATATCATTATTATTTCATATTTTAACAATAATTTTTATGTAGCTTAATCATATTTAAAAAAATTATGTTTAAGCACATATACCTTGGAATAGTTTGTCTGTTAATGCATCTACTTCCGTGCAACAAAGACAATCTCTCTCCCTAGTTTCAGTCTTGCAGTTATCGCACTTGCACCATTCGTTTCTCAACAACACGAAAACCTTCCCAATGTTTTACTAAAAATATCGTTTCTCTCTCAGTTTCAATGTTTTTATTATCATCTTATTTAGTGGTCTCAAATTGAAAAGGTTGCAGCCCTGTGCCTTTAAAAAGCTCATCACAGGTTTCCATCTCATCATCACCGTCCTCATCTTCTCCAAAATTGTTTTCTTCTTCAATAATATCATACTCTAATTCTTCGCTGTTCAAATATGTGATCTGAGTATCAAGCTTTTCTTTCTCTCATCTCTCTCTATCGAAACTAACATCGCCAATTATGACGTCACAGCAAAAGGTTCTTAATAAAAAGACGATCTTTGCACATTGATTAAAAGATCAATAAACAATTTTTCGAAAAAAGAATAAAAACTTTATACCAATTGAATAGTGGAGAATCCAAAGAACAAATAAAAAAAATTTCGAAAATTTTGTGGGACCATTCCTTTAAGGTACATTTTAAGAACTAGTGCAATGTGAGATGTTGGGGTTTTATATGCAGCCATTATTAATCAAGACCTGCGTAGGGTCCAGTTCCTTTGCTGGCAAGTGAGACTAATCTACCTTGCAACCTTTAAGATCAGGTCTACAGTTAGAAACCACCCCCCCCCCCACTGTGCAAGGCTCTTCTAGACATCATCAATGACTAAGGTAAACTTAATGTATAAACCACAAGTGCTGAAGAACTGTACATCTGTAACCACAATTAACATGAGCAAAACTTGCAGTTTAGCTCCATAGATATTGTTTCTCTATTTTGAGGGTTGTCTTCTTTGTGACTAACAATAAACGAAGTGCTGTTTTGCATTTTTAGAATAATTCAGCGAAATTGGTCAAAAATAGCATATTTTATTCCAAACACCAGCCAAGCTCGTCCTCATATCATTTATCAGCTATAATCTGTTGTTTCCCTATATACTATAATATACTCTATATAATTCTAATCTGGATCAAGTGATCTTTCTTGTGCGAGAGCAAAGTGTTTGTTTTTTGTCAACTTTGATGATTAGAATTATTTTTAATGCTTTTTGCCATCAGAAACTTTTTTGTACTGTTGACTTTGATTAGAATGATTAAATTAAGGTCAGGTATCCAGAGTATTTTTTATGAGATTCAAAGATCTTTGTTAAAACCTAATGAAAATTAAGAAATAAAATAAAAGGTTTATGCCATTTGATAGCTCCTCAAAAATTAAATCTCCTCAAAGATAGAAGGCAACAAACATGGGCCATTTATATATAAAAAATGTTAAACGACTTTTAGAAATAAAACTTATTTTTTCAAAAGTGTTTTTTAAAGATGCACCTTTTAATTTGTGCCAAAAGCTTTTAATGGTCTAAAAATGGAAAAAGTAGAATAAAGAAATGTCTCGTTGGCACATCGTCATACCAATAAATAGATATTAATAATTTTTATCATGTACAGGAGAATGGAAACTAAATTGACTCTGTAAAATTTTTAGTTTCGAGTCACAGGTAACATTTCTCATATAAATAAAACTTCTTTACACAGAACATAATTCTGCGTTATTGTCATCAATGAAATATATATCTAGTCACGCTATCGATTAGCATAATGTATCGTTTTCAAATAAAAAAATCTTTTAAATTTACCCATGTTGGCAGTAAAATAAAATCTAAAAAGTTATGCAGGAAGTTTAATTTATTTTTCAACAGAATTCAAACAGAAGTTAGATGCACATGTAGCTTTTGTTTTTTAATTTATTTCATGCAAAGATCAAAAAATTTCTTGCTAATATTTACTAAGCAATCCCTAATGGCAGGTAGTGAACAAAACTGCTTCATTATTTTTAAACATAAAACAGTTGACTTGTGTTTAGAAGGAGTTTTTTAAAAAAGATCAATAGCCAAACGGAATTAATTAATCTAGTTCAATTAATTAATGTTTTCAATTAATTAATCTGTAGTGTGATCAAGAGAGTTTTCAAATAATTAATCTTCATCTGATGAATCCATGTAATGAATCAAAAAGATTCATTACATGAAGTAATTAATCTCAATTTTCTATTGAATTTGCACATGGCCACCATAACACACGTTACACACTTTGAGAATCGATTTATTTCAATGTAAACAGCATCTGAAGATAAAGATGGAGAAGAAAAACAATAGAAACTGGAGCTTAGAAGAAACGAATCTGTTTTGTTCGATTCTCGTAGACCCTGCGACGAATTTCATGGTCACTTTAAAGCAAAAAGCTTAAAAAAAGTCATTAATGAAAGAGGTTTTTGAAACCATCCTGGCAGAAATTGAGAAGGCACTTGAAGAAGAAAGAGCCCTTCAAGTCATCTCAAATTCGAGAGACGAAAGGAAAGTTGAAGTTCAACGTCAAAAACTTCAGAAATGTACTGACTTTTGTTATACAAAAGAAGAAATAGTTCGCTGAAGTCACACAGATTAATTATTTTCAGATTCATTATTACATGTGTAATTAATTCACCATAATTACCCAGTTTAATTCATTCGGCCGTGTGACTTAGGCTAATGTAAAAGTTATTTTCATTTGAACATTATTTTGGCTATCAGAGACAAGGAAGTTAAGGCTGAGAGAGTCCCTAGCTCAGACGCTCGGTTCTTGTGTTTGGGGTTCACAAGTATTAACGTCCCCCACTTGTCTCAAGCATAAAAAAATGCAACCGCATACGCCATAAAGTATTCTGAAATTAGTTATGGTGTGAGAACTCAAAATGAATTGCCGACATATTATTTTTTGCGCGTTTGTGAGTGTCTCCTGACCGCGTGAGTACAATCCAGATGTAAGTGTGTCAGCATCTTCTTCCCAATAGCATAATTGTAAATGTTATTAACTCTAACCAATGTGACATGATGAGACATTGTTTAATAGTTTAAAAAATTTGTGGAGAAACTACAGTACTGGAATCAGGACACCTAACATTGTGGGCTGCGTATCATGCACGACGTGCACGATCCACGATGCTATCAAAATCACAAATTATTGAGCATCGTAAACACCGCAATCGTGATCTTAACAACATTACTATCGTTACCTTTGCTATCTTTATTACTTTGTCCATTTTTATTAAATAAATAAAAATATAAACCACATGCTAATTCACTGACTCCTGACTAAGTTAAAAGAACTACGTAGACATGAATCTCAATTGCCTGGCCTGGCCTTGTTGGTAACCAGGTCTTACAAAAGAAATCCAGCCATGCGGTCCTCAACTAATGCAGAGGTGAACGCTGACAGAGCACGAATGAAACAAGTCTGCTAGACTGCACTTACAGGTGGAACAGACATTATATCCATGGATTTAAGAACATTAATACTTTTGCCGTCGCTCTTGCGCGTGAATTTTCATATTTCGCATATAATATTTCGGAGTCAAAAAAGTTCCAGCCAAGTTGTCAGCTTAAGGTTTAATCTCATACGTAAAAAAATCATGAGTTTAGTCATTAATTAAACTTTGTAACTACATGTGGAAAAAACAATATTTAATGTAAATAAAGTTACGGAAAGTTAAATGGCAGCGATATATAATGATATGTAACATTACGCTAACAAGAACTATATAATATTTTTAATTTTATTATTTTATAGTTATTTTATTTTAGTCATTTTTTAAGTTTATTTGTATAAAGATGACCATAAAAAGATTAAAATATTGTAGTAAGTTTTTATATTATAAAATTTGAATTATAAAATCACAAAACGCTACTAAATGAAACATAAATATCACCGTATTCTTTTAACAATATTTAATAGTTAGTGTAGCCACAAGTAAAAACTAATCGATTAAATAGGCTTTTAAAATAAAATAATTAGGTCAACCTTTCTTAAATCGTTCTCTGACTTCATATTTCGCTTTTTTTGTAATTAAGATTTGGGAAAGATTTCACAGATAAGAAAACGTTAATAAGGTTTAAAACCATCAACCTGGGAAAATTGAAAAGCATCATAATGATCGATTAGGTGCGCGATGCATCGCGCGCCAGGTGAAAAACTCACGACTAGGCCTGAGGTCAAGAAAAAAATATAAAATTATTTAAATTATTCAATTAACCTTAATAATATTTATGCATTATTGATAAAGTTTTTCTGAAACTACTGATGACGAAAATGACAAAATTTGCTATTACTTAAATATGACATCATAAATTTATGAAGAATAATTAAATCTGAAATTCTTTAAATGTGAATATCTTGAGAACGAAACGAGCTTTTTGAAAAATTTAAAAAGACTTGTCAATTACTTTTTAAGCTCTATAATATAAGTCCAATATCATTTTATATCTTGGGTTCCTCCTAGTAAAAAGAAAGTTTGTGGTCGTTTGTTTAAACTTTAAACGTCTAATGTTTAAAAAAAGGTTTGCAAATGCAAAAGCGTTGAACTATCGCTGGAAAAGTTTTAAAGATATGTTTATTTTTTTTTTTTTTTACAACCAACAATTTAAAATTCACAAAGTTCATTTCACAAGTTTTAAAACTACTTTCGAAAACCCTGAATGCTTTATTCTATTTTTAATCTTTTCTTTGCACGTGTTAATGTGAGCATGAGCAGCAAATAATTACAATTAAAGTATTTCCGATATTGTTCTGCAAAATTAAAGAAAAAATCTATTTCAGCTTTATTATTTTTGTTAGCTTGTGGTCCTCTATTAACCTAATACATAACTATTTTTGTACATTTAATTTGGGCGGTTTACACATAGTAAACAGAGACAAGAACAGCTTGTCAGAATCCCATAATGTTATGTAAAAATAGCTTGTCAGAATCCCATAATGTTATGTAAAAATCATTCTTTATTGAGATGTGCACGGGTAAATTACTTATTAATAAAAAAAATAAATTCAGACATACATAATAAATCGCATAAATATAAGTTTGTAAAATAAAATAAAATAGCTACATTATTGTGACAAAGAATGCAGATATTTACGTAATTTGATGGTTTAAATCGAATTTTAAACAATATTTTTGGAATTTTTTTTTTAATTTTTTTTTAAAGTTCTATAGAGATCGTTTCAAATAAAAGTTTGTACGTATTGAAACGATTATTTTTAAAATGATCGTGATGACGATCCCTAAGGATCATGCGTACTCGCCATTTTTAAAATCTTGAACCTGTTTTGCACTCCAGAAGTTAAGCACAACGAATAAAAAAGACAAACAAAATATTTTAAACACACCATGATAGATCATTAGAATGTATTGTGAACATCACGATCCAACATGGAAATCGCGAAATGCTATCACGAATGTTTTTATCTATCGCGGAGATCATGATAGCATTGTGGATCTTGCGTGTTGCGCATGATACGCGATCTCAATGTTAGGTGTTTTGATTTCAGTACAGTAAATAGACAATGTTTCCTTGAAGCATTGTTCGGTGCACGGAATCTTAGCAAAATAAATAATTATGTAAAGGCGAGTGTAAAGGAAAAAAATGATTTTTTAAAAAAAAAAAAATTTTCTTGAAATCAAGGCAAATTATACTAAAAGTTTTAATTGTGAAAATCTTTTTACTTTCAAAAATACTAATTTCGTATTTTTAAAATCCAAATTTCATATTTGCTTAAAAATACGGGATTTCTAAAAATAACAAAGGATAATTTCGAATAATTTCGATATGTTTTGTTCGAAGTACAGTGTTATTTGTAGCTTTAAAACACAATACATAGATGTTTACCGTTTACACGATTGTGTTGCAGTTTTTTATCTACGAACACAATGCATAGAATGTGCAACTTTAGTATATCCGTGTCTCCGTTATTTTCGAACGAAATACACCGATTTTCAGGCTTCAAAGGAACATTTTCTGTTATTTTAGAACGAAATGTGGCGATTTTTAAGCTTCACAGGGTTTTTAAGAGTTGTTTGAAGCTGTTTCTTTCAACTACATAACCTTCCTCATTATCACATGTTTTTGCACGCCTTGATAACTTGGATGTGATAGGCATGCAAGCCACCACTCACCTATATTTATTTGTTACAGACTAATATTATGATACTACTCGTGGGTCATTCCATGTCAAATCTGCTCTAAAATAGTGAGTTCAACACCGACCATCTCAGATTTGGCTGATTTTTTGCATGTAAGGTAGGATTCTAGAGAAATGAAAGTGTGCCAAATTTTAGCTTCCAACTCCTTACGGTTCCTGAGATACAGACACTGTATCCCAGGCCCTTTTTCACCTAAAATTTTCAGCGTCACGCCAATCTTCATATTTCATTAAAAAGTGCTATGGATCTGAAATTTGGTACCCCCATTTGAGGTGAGGAATCAGAAAATAAAGTCACAATTAGTGTAAAATGAACAGACTTTTATAGTTATTGTCAATTTAACACAGCCACGTTTTTCTAGCCTATCCTTTGACCGCATATATCTGGCAAAGTGTAAATCATACAAACTTGAAATTCTTTTCAGATAATCTTCATATGTTTAATAAGTTTATAGCTAAAATAAAAAATGTATTATTCTTGTTTCATTAAATATTCAACTAGGAAGAGGGCACAAGGAATTTAAATATTGTTGTATCAAATAATTGATCGTTCTAACCTATAAAATCCTTATTTTATTTTGCTGGAGTTATTCCAAACCCAAAATGAGAAGAAAGGGATAAAATTGTTAGTATAGTAAGAAAAAATGATTATAATCATGAGTGGTAACATAATTTTTATTCTATACACAATGTAGATGTTTAAAAAAATGGTATAAATTAGATTTTTTTCAACAAACATATTTTAGCCACATGGGCCATGCAGAATAATTACAATTTAGATAAGTTTTGTCACCTGCTATGTAACTAAAATTTGCAATATTTAGAATAACAGGTTCTTTATTGAAATTTTGTTGAAAGCATTTTTATTTATAAAATTTATTTTCAGGGACAAGTACTCGTTCTTGAAAGATCATTGAGCATAGAAAACTTATTATTTAGTTATATATTTGTCAATGTCATGTAATTCAAATTTGCAATGTTTAGAATAGCAGGTTTCTTTTGGAAGATATTAGTAGAAAGTTTTTTGCATTCACAAACTTTATTTCAGAGTTTTATATCAGTCGTTGCAAGTAATAGTGTCACTGAATGTTCCATTGGCATAAAATTTATTTAGTTTGTCACAAACAGAGTTATTGTAAAGAGAATAAAACCGTTTTAATGGAGAATCTTCCTTCATTTGAAAAAGAACTTATACAGTGGTGAACTGGTATCATGACAAAGCAGCAACTGTGTGTTTACATCACAGAGAAGTTTATTTGAAGAGATTTTCTGCTAATCAGAATAGTTGTTGTGATCCTGCAAAGCAACATGCTAATGATAGAAAGAAAAGAAAAGGTAAAGTTTGTTGCTAGTTTTTATAAAAGTTTTATTTCAAAATATAAAATAAAAGTCAGCTAATAAAGAAATAATTCAAATTAGGCAGCTTAAAAGAGGTTTCATTCGATCAAGCAAAATTACTACAGAAGAATGGCATCCATGTAATACCAGGTTTTAAACTTTGCCTGCAGAATTCTTGTTGTGAAAAGGACAAGAGAAAGTTCTGCTGATGAGATTGAGCTGTCCCAGGATCAACAAACTGGTTGACAAGAACAGGTTGACCAGGTTACACAAATTGAATCATCTTACTTGTCAGAAACAGCAAAGAGATCCTTAAATTACACTTTGACAGAGATTGATGTATCACCTGTGAAAACCCATGCTGTCAGCTCACATTCAGTTGTGCAAAAAGGAAAGAAAAAGGTCAAACAGGCAAGAAAGTGTTTAGAGGAACACGCTAACATAAAAACTGGAATTGCTAAAACTCTTAGAGTTTGTGAAAATGACTTGGACAGTGAGGATGAACCATTAATCACTGCAACTACCCAACAAAAGGCAGATGATCTGATATGGTGTACAAGGTGATCCACCAGACCAATAATTTTAGGAAGTTATTTCTTCCATTAGAGGTTAAAAAGATATATTACTTTTCAGATGGTTCTGCAGGGCAATACAAAAATTGCAAAAACATACTGAATCAAATGTTTCATTTACAAAGCTTGCATCTATTACATGACCAAATCTTAACTGCCTTAGATATGGTCAAATTTTGCCAGAAAAAGGTTCAAGGTATCACAACTATTTTTATTCCAACTAAGGCAATTCAACAGCAGCGAGAACATCTGAAGCATCGTCACCAACATGCAAAAACTATTTCTGGAACAAGAACCTTTCACCACTTCGAACCTATAACCAGCTACCAAATCAGTGCAAAAAGAGTTTCTAGTGATCCTGAATTTGCATTGACTTTTTCATTTAAGTGTCGTACAGTAAAAGAACCATTTCATGTTGGAAGTTATATTACATGCAAGTATATCGATGGTACCACATGGATTGCAAATGTTCAAGATGTTGAGGAAAATGAGATGACAGTGAAATTTTTCCACCCTAAGTTTCCTTTACGTACATACTTTTGGCCACAACGTGATGATATTTGTGTTGTACCTATGTGTAACATTTTATGTATTATTGATACACCTAACATAACAGGAATAACGGATAAAGTCGCACAAAAAATCTAAAATATTTTGCACTCATGACATTTATATTTTTAGCAGTTGATATGTAATAAACAGGTTCTATTAACCCTTTCTCTTTCATTTAGATCTTAGAGTAACTCCAGTACTTTAAAACAGAAAATGGTACTTTTTGAAAGCTTTCAGACGAAAACAATCAATTATTTAATAACGAAACATTGAAATTCCTTGTGCTAGTTGAATATTTCATGAAGCAGGAATAATACATTTTTTGTTTTTGCTATACAACATACTAAACATATGAAGATTATCTGGAGAGAATTTTCAAGTTTGTAAGATTTACGCATTGCCAGATATCTGCGGTCAAAGGATTGGCTAGAAAAACGTGACTGGTTTTCCTAACTTTGGTGTTAAAGGCGTGTAATCACCCTTTTCGAAAAAAATTAACATATACATTTTTTTTATTTATTTCAAAGTTCAGACAGAGTTATGACTTTCCTGAAAATTTGAGGATATAAAACTTACTAGAAATGGAAATAATGGTACTTTAATATCTTAAATTTATTGTTGTTTTTTTCTAGCCGCCATATTTAACGATCTTGTCTAATAAGCAGGCCGTCGCAAAATGTTCGTGTGAAACTGTAGGTAAACAAACGGCCTTAACTTTAAATGAGCACTGAGATGGAGTTCGATAATATCGCAATTATGGTAGGCTCCGTTCACGCCGTTTTTTTGGCTTGTTTTTTTCTTTGTAAAACATGACATCAAAAAATGGAAAGAAATTTTATCCCAGAGTTTCTATTGGAAAGGCACAGAAGAAAAAAATAATTTTCTCTTTATTCTATTCGCCATTGTTCTTGGAGACCAGAGACAAAACAAAACGAAACAGAAAGAAGAAATCACAACATTGTCTCGTGGTAAATAATTATGATAATTAATGTTTATTGCGCTCTGATTTTTTTAATAGCATGACCGGTATTATTGCATATTATAAGAAAAAAACCCAACGGGGGAGAATGCACATTGTCATAGTTGAAGATAGTTGAAGCATTATGGAGATAATTAAATTTAGAGCATAAAAGGGGAAATTCTGAAAATTTAGGTATTTTAATTGTCTAGATCTGATAATGTCTCCGTAAGGAAACGACTAACTGTTTGAACAAAGGAAAATAATCAAAAAGTAAGACAGCTAGCGAGGCGAAGCTATCTTCAGAAACAACAAGAAGAAGAGGTCGTTGTTACAAAGAAGTCTGATTTCAGTAAGTTGAAACGTTTAAATAATAAAGAATAACACAGAAACTTCGATTGATTTATCTGATTTATCATGTTCGGAACTTTGTTGATACACTTATAAAAGCATTACGATGGAAACACAGCTACAGATGCTCTCCCTCATTCATTATTTTTTCTGTAATGGCATGAATCCAGCAACCATGTGATCGATTTTGCCGTGCGTTTATTATCGCATGATTCGTGCAATGAAATGTAATGGCGGTTCTGTAGGCGAAGAGAAATTGGGGTGAGTTTGCTATTTCTATGAAACATTTGAACATGTTCTGGTTGTCAGTTTTCAATAAAATTTTCAGGATAATGTTTTCTCATGTATATCTTTCAATTTTTACAATAAAATAGGCACCTCAAAAAAAATTGCCTACAGGGTGATTACGCGCCTTTAAGGTGGTTCCCCTAGAAAAAATTTCTAAATTTCAAGAATTGTCATTTAGCTGTTTTCTGACAGCAAATTCATCTTAGAATACCGTGGCAAGTAGTGCTTAGGAAAAATTTAGGTTTTTATTGCGCATTCTGCCACTTTTTCCAACCAACCGCAAATATAAGTGCATAGCAACGCCCATAGCAACCATTTTCACATTTTTAGACAGCTTTCTTGCCCATCCGTCGATGTTTAATTCCTTGCAATAGCTAGATGATACTTAGGGCCTCCTAAGACAATATATGACAGTTCTGAATATTAAATGTGGTGTTCCACAACAATTCAGAAAGCTGTTTTAACGACGCACCCTCCAAAGTGAACTTGTCAGAGTTTACTCGTCATCAATTAGACTTAAGACTTAAGGTCTTAGGTATTTGGTGCTTTTCAGGTCGAAATAGTGCTGGCATACACCTTTTGTCGATCCACAAGTCAAGAATGTCCATAAAATAATCTTTAAACAAGTTTTTTGCCGTTTAAGTTCGGAATCCACGCGAAACAAGAATTCTCAAGATCGAAGCACCCATGCTTTACAATTTCTTCTGTGGATGCAGGCATTAGTACCACCTAGTGTTTAAACGAAACCGATTTTCTAATCGAAGTTTTGTCTTTCAGTTATTTTGTGGAGATATTGCCTGTTTCGCCTTGTTTTAGCTTTTCTGTCGTCCAAAAAATACCGCATCAGTTCTCTGGAAGACGAGTCAGCCTTGTGAAAATGCGCTTCGCTCAATCCATACACGTGACCCTTGAGGAACAAAAGCGGCCAAAAAGGCGCTTGAAATAACGCATGTTATTCAGTTATTTGGTTAGGCGTCGAGCAGCAAAATGTCATATTTTGCCTATACTTCTCCTAGCAACGGGTAACCATGGCAACCAATCAATGAAATTTTTGACTTAATTTTGTCGTACCGTCACATACTATGATATGATATCCTCATCAAGTATCTTCAGAAAAGACAATCCTCTGCGATATAGTTTTTTTCTAGGGGAACCGCCTTAAGTTGACAATGACTAAAGATCTGTTCATTTTACACTAATTTTGACTTCATTTTCTGATTCCTCACCTCAGAAACTATAGGGGTACCAAATTTCAGACTTATAGCACTTTTTAATGATGAATAATTGAAAAACTGACCCGGGAAATATGAAGATTTGCGCGATGCTGAAAGGCCAAAAAGGGCTTGAGACTGAGTGTCCGTATCTCAGGAACCGTAAGGAGTTGGAAGCTAAGATTTGGCACACTTTCATTTCTCTAGAATCCTATCTTACATGCAAAAAATCAGCGAAATCTGAGATGGTAGGTGTAGGGCCAAACTCATTTGGTATGGAATGACCCTCATGCAATTTAAAAACCGGGGGTTTTGTAATTGAAAATGTTGTTATAATCGCATATACATATACAAACCTGGTAATAAGCCTGTCCAAGCAAAACGCATTATTTTCTGCTAACAGGTACGCAGGGATGCACGAAATAGCAATGCAGAAACTATGTATGACAGGCAATTTGCTGTGGACATTTCCATGAGCTAACGACTAATTTAATTAATGCAATTTGTAATTTCAAAAGCATTGTCCTAAAAATGTTTAAAATTGATTTGTATGGTATATGTTCGTTTGTATGAATGTAATTACTGTCTAACTATTCTTGCAAGTTTCATGTACATGATAGATAAATTCGGATTGTGCTGTATTTTCTTATTAAATAAGAAAAAAAACAAAGATTTTCAATTTTTTTTTTTAAAACAATGCATGCATTGGTTTTTGCTCTGATTTATTTATTTCTCCTTTAAGAATATGATGTCAATAGCTTTTTATTTTGTTTATACAAAACATGACAAATAAAACAGTTCAGTTATCCGCATATAACCCAGCAACTACTGCAACGTACCAATACTGGGAATAATTGATTGTCTATAATCTTGCAATGCTTTCATACAAATTGAAGGTCAGCTCTCTAAAATATTTCATACTGTTTCTAGTCCCTGCATTTACTCTAAACCATTGAATATCTTTTATTTCTTAAATTTTTTAATCAACTCAACAATGAATTGAAAAAGTGAAAACAGTAGCAGGGGATGAGATTGGGAATTTACGTTGTTGTGTTTCTACAAGCCCATCCGTTACAAAAGAGTACTGTTTACGCTCAATATAAGGCTTCATTGGATACATGGATAAAAATTTCAGAGTACACGAACTACAAGTGTTTTTTTAAACAGAATGTGGTAACAAGCAATCAGACTGTTTGATCAGTGTGTCTACAAAAAAAAAAAGAATGACATAGCATCCTAGCTATTACAGTCGTTGTCTCATGGTTTAAAAGCATAATAAAATTTATTAATAACTGTTGTAATTATATTTTGACAGGTGTATGGGTCTGGTTATGAAGTTGTTATTTTGGACAGCCATTTCAATAGGCTTCAAATTATTTCCAACCAGGAGGTATCCATCACAAGTATTGTTAAATGCATTGCATGCTCCAGTGATGATGGCAAGGTAGGATGATTGTATTATTTATGATGTTAAGATACTTCTCAGCATTCAAATTTACGAATTTACCTACTAAACTTAAAATTTGCAGATTAAAACCTAATATTTTAAAAATAGAAACTGCACTAAATTTAATTTTCAGTGTTTTTCGCCTTTCTTTATTATTACAAAATATGCAACAGGTGAAAAAAGCTCACTTACCGTATGTAGCGTAATAGTCTTGTGTCTCCATTAAGACCCTCTGTGTATCTTTTTTTACACATGTATTGTTATTATCATACGTGAACCATAACCATAAGACATAAAATATTTTGTTCTCACATGTTGCATGCAAGCTACGTTTAAGAGCATTAACAGTCGGGAAAGCTATTGAAATTTATATATATATATATATATATATATATATATATTTTTGAATAAAGGGACTTCCCTTATTTTCACATTTCAAATTTTTAGAAAAACCAAAAATTTGTAAGTAAAACCTTTGGACTTGTTGCAAAAACGCCTAGTTTGTATTGAAGAAATCTGTGCTACATTAAACTTAAACTTAAACAATGCCGTGTTTTGTTCCATGTAAACTTTGTGGGCAAAAAAACAAAAAAAAATCATCTGAAGTTTCGCAAATCATTCTTAATATTTAATTTTGACTCAAAATCATTGACCGAACGTTTTTATATTTGTGACGTTAAAGGGATAATGTCTTCTGTTTAACATTCATTATTATTAAGTCAACATAAAAAGATTCAGTGTACTTAACACCTAATGGTAAAAAAAAATCACTTTACCCAGTCTTACAGAAGGGAGAATTTCAACCCACGTACCAACAAGTTGACAGTAGGGTTTTTAATTACACACTTTGCCCCCAGAAGGTCAAATATCGTAAGTATTATATAATAAAAAAATAAATGAAAAAATTGTGAAACATTTAATTTTTTCATTTTAATTAAACTAGGTTTTTGAATTATTTCTGTAAACTAGAGGTGCCAGTTTTATCTTCAGGAGCCAAATTTTATAAGAGCTAATGCTACAAATACTGTCGATGATATAGCAGGATGGTCATGCTTCATCTAAACTTACTTATTCTTAGAAAAATTAAAATCTTCCCCTAACTGCCCCTAAATCAAATTTCTCATGCAAACTGAATTTTTACAGTGTTTTTATTTTAACAGCATGTCTTTTTATGTTTTACTAGTCGATAAGCCCATGGAAAAGATCCACTTAGGCAGAAGAACAATGAGAAAGTTCTGTTATTCGAATTTTGATGACGTCAGCAATGACCCGTTGTTGCACAAAAACTTTTTTTGAAAAAATTTGTTTACCTGTTACCTCTATTGTGTAGAGCATAAGCATTGATCAAAAAAAGTTAAGGATCATATACTTTTGACAAACGGCTGAAGGGGTTAAAGGTTTTTATGAAGACGTTTGTTCCAAAACAGTTGTCTGAGATCTATATTTATTGAATTAAAGAAGTGAACATATTATAAACTATTACATGCTCCTAGAATATGGCTCAGAAAGGTTGATGATGCATTTGCAATAACTAAACTGGTCTCAATGACACTTGATCAAGTCTTAATGTGATTCACCCAATAATCATTTCACTGCAGAAGAAGTAGATGGAAAAATAGCATTTCTGGATTGTCGGATTTTAAGAACACAAAAAAACAAATTAAGACAAAAAGTATATAAGAAACCCACAATTATGTGAAATTTCATTCAAAGTTATATGCAATTTACCTTTGTGGTTTAGCTCCTGAATTTTGTGCAATTACTCGGCAATTGCTGTGGTTGTGGAAGCCTTTTCTGAAAGTGACAATTATATACTTTAGGAGATAATGAAAAAAACGTTCCTACAGATACAAATACAAATCCGACCCCTGCCAGTATCCTTCATATCACAGGCAATATGTGTTGTGATTTAAACTTTTTTGAATTTTAGGGGCTGTGGTTGAACTTATTTGAGTGTGACAAGTCCCTCACTATAATTTTCTTTGTCGTTTAGGTGGCTGTTTCATTTGGAAAAAAGGTGGTGCTCTACCAACCATTTTCAGTTACGAAAAATTCTGAAACTGTAAGAGTCATTTGTTTGTTTATTTATCATACATTGTGAAAAATCATCAGGCCTTATCATGCTTGCTTAGAGGGTTTGATTTACCCATGTTATTGATCGCACACGTAAAGTCAGATTTTTGTTGCTTTTAAATATAATTTTTAAAAAAAGTCGCCATTTATTTTCCAACATTGAACTGTTTCCTTCATGTCATTTTGTTAAGTTAAGCCATGGAGGTTTTTATGTTAAAAGGTTTTACGTTTTCAAACCAGAAACTAGGAGATAAATTGAGCGAAGATAGAGAGAACATATCTGTTGCAGGAATGAAGTGGTACCCTGAAAATGATCAAATCAAGTTTGATATACAACTCAATTTCACCCAACATTTTCTAGGAAGAAAACCAGAACATACGGCAACAATTACAGAAAGGTTAACTTAGTGAATCTCTGTCGATAAGGTGGCAGAAATTTTGATCTAACAGGAAAATTGACAATAGTCGTATAAGAACTGTTGTTGTTAGATATATCGAAACTCAAGCAACTCGACTAGTCGAATTACAAGACGAGCTGTCAGTGAATTAATCGTTATTCATCACGTTGATGAGTTGGACATACAAACTAAATTGCATGAAGCTGCATTAAAAGCAAAAGAGATGTTAAATTATATTAATTAAGACAAATCTCAAAATATTGATTATCGATATTAATTATCAATCAAATTTTTTTATTTTTCTTGGGGCAATGCACAGTTAACACTGCATTAATGCACAGTTAACACTGCATTTTGTGTTGATTTTGTGCTATATTTGTTACTATATGTTCTTTTTGTATTCAATATGTATGTTACATGCATGTTTTGTTGTTCTTTTATAGTGTATTGTGTAATTAACTTGTGTCTAATGTTCGTGTCTCAAGTGTGCTATTTTCATTGATAAAATTTATATATGTGGTCAAAGTAATAGGTTTAGAATCAAATTTGAAACAAAGTTTTTTTCAAGATTTTTAACAAGTATTAAATTCTAATAATTCATGTCAGTTCAAGAAGTTTGAAGAAGATTTAAATAACTCAACAATCATTTCAAGCCCTGTAAAGAATAGATTTATTTTATTTATTATTTATTTTCAAATTTAGACGTTGTGTTTTTCTTCTTATTTTCATATTTTCTGTGTATTTATTTTAGTTTAAACCTTGTATGTTGGAAAAGTTACAAACATTTCTGTCAGGGTTTATTGTCATCCAGCACAAAAACCTAACATTCAAAGAACTATTGTGGCAGCTATTTAAATGACCAGAAAAAATAGACATGCCCAATCGTAGTCAAGTGATCTTTACAGATGTTTGGTAAAACTTGACCTTATGAAAATTAAATATACTATCGTAATTGCTTAGAAATTTATTAGAGAGGAAAACTTTATAAAGGAATAATTCACTATAAATTTAAAAATAGGTTCTCAAAAAGCTTGAACATCACCATAAATATCTTCAAATTTATAAAAAAAATAAGTTCTTTAAATAGCTAAAATTGAACTATCTTGTGCTGTAAATTATTAAAAAACTAGCCGATATGGCCCCTGGAAAAATCCACTTAGCCAAAAAAGAAATAATAAAGATCCGTCATTTAAATTTTGATAATGTCAGCAATGACCCACCAATACGCAAAGATTTTTTTTTCACAATTGTTTTAGTTGTTACCTATATTGTGTGAAGCTTGAAACGCTGATCAAAATAATGTATAGGATCGTGCGGTTTGATCAGCAGTTACGGAGATATAAGCTGACTTCAACAATGTCCCACCAATGTGCAAATTTGCAGATCTGTTGCCTTTATCATATAGAGCTTGAAACGCTAATCAAGAAAATGTATAGGATCATGTACTTTTAATGAACAGTTACAGAGATGTGGGGATTTTTTGATGGCGTTGTTAACCCATCTGTTCCGAAACGGGTGGGTTGACCCAGCTTCAGGAAATTGGTTCTAATTTGGTCCCTGGTAGTCCTTAGTTTCCCACGCAGGAGATGATTCTCTCTTGACGTTATTATTGTTTTAACAACAAAGTTTGGTAAATTACAGAACAATTTTATAGGCAATGTTTTATAGACTTTGTTAAAAAATTTGTAAAACATAGACAGGCAGAAGCTTCATATTATTATATAAGAAGATAAAAAATTAAAATTAAAATATAAATTAGAAAATTTGTAGACTAATTATTATTGCGTGTTGTTCTAAATTTCATAAAGACTGATAGATGATATAACCCATCAAAACATCTTAGAAATTGTGGCCCCGTAATAGCACCATAAATTTTATTATTAAAATTTAGTAAATGCCACACGTAAAAGCAAAGCTATTAAATGGGCAAATTTGTTTCCCTAAATTAGAGTCAAGGATATTCAACCTCCAGTGTTTGGGGTTCACTGTTAAATTGTCCCCTTGCCCAACCAGCATTACGAGTTAAATATTATAAATATGACTAATGTTTTGGATAAAGCTTATGATTATGCACACTAGCAATAAATTTTGCTGATGAGTATGGTGATAAATTCATGACTCTAAAGATATTTCTTACAAATTAACTACACAGAGTGCAATCTTGCTTCAAAAATAATTCCATGTGATAATACTCACAACACTGCCTGCCTTAAATTTTTTCTTTGCATTGAAACTGACTATATTTGAATAGGGTTTAGTTGTGTGTTCTTTCTCAGATGCTATAATTCCCACCTATTAATCAGCCATGTGGTTTGTTTTTTGTTTAGAAATTGCCGTTTCAGTGGAAGAAGATGTCTATACTCAGTTTTGAAAGTAAAGTAGAAAAACTATGTTGGGACCAGGATGGTAGGAGCAATATTAAGCACATACATGAAAAATCTTCTTTAATATCCGAAAATTTTGCTGATTGCAGAATGTTAATGTGATCTTTTTAGGAAAACGATTGCTTGTTGGAAGTGACAGCCTACACATATGGAGGCAAGAGTTATCTTTTACTCTTGGAGAAGGAGATGATGAACTTTCTCTCAAATGGACATGTGTGTGGAAAAGAAAGTAGGTCTTCTAGCAGTGTCTGAGTATTAGAGTAGCAAAAAACACAATAAGGTGGTTCACTAATAGTGGTATTATGCCCCAGATATTTGATTTATATAGGTTATAGGTCTCTGGTATCACCCAATGTCTGTCACTCTTTAAGTGACAATTTTTGCATCTTGGATATTTCTTTATAATGTGATATTGCATTAGCTTAAGAAGAATTCATAAAATAGCGGCCTTGAATAATAATATTGTTTTTGTTATTCTGGCAGTCAGTTGCGATTAGTTGCTAGTACCAAAACTAGTAATTAGAGATAATGCATTGTTAGCTATTTTCATCCAGTTAATATGAGCAATATTTGGCGTTTGTTGGCTAAAAAGCCTTAACAATGGGTTTTACGCCATTGCAAACTTTCATCTTCTTAGAAACTATAGTAGTAGCTATAAATATAAGCAAGTAAAATTGTAAAATTAAACGTGCATAGATTGAAATCTGAAGTAGCTGTATTTCTACAGAACAGCTTTTTTTAAAATCAAAGCATCTTTTAGAAAACATCTCAAACAGTACAGCATGGATGGAAGGAACATTTTTTCAAATTGATCATTTTCTTTTTAACAAAACCTGGTTTTTATACAAAATCTTTTGAAATCAGTCATGGTTTAAACCATTGTGTAAGCTTTTGGAAAATAACTATGAGTTGATAAATACAATGTTAATAGACCTATTTCCATATCCATTTTCAGTCCTGTGAATCTAGGTCGGCACTCGGCAATGCCGACCTGAAAACTGACCTTCATTACATTGAGGTCAGCTTGTACATGCCGCCCTATATTCTTTCCATGGTCGTCATGCCGAGAAAATCAATTTATTACGTCAGCAAAACCGACCTTGTTTCACAAATAAGTATGGAAATGTAGCTTCACCGAACTGTTACTGTTTCCATATTTCGCTCAAAGCTTTACTTGCTATTAACAAGATTCTTTGAGAGCACTCAGTATAGCGTCTGTATTTTGTCAGTGTGAATCAAGTTTCCTGCATTTATAATACGTTCGAAAAGCCCATGACTGAAAACGAGACAAAAAAAAATCAACTTAATTTTTTTATTAAAAAAAATCATCCAGGAGGAGTTCAAGTATATTTATAAATGAATAACTTTTTTCTATTTCTCAAAATTCGATTTATTTCTCGAAAAAATAAACGCGACATGCCAATTTATAAAAGAATTGTTGAGGGTTGGAAATTTTCTTGCTTAGGGTTTGAAACAAACTCTAACAACGAAGATACACTATTGTTCTGCAAAATATGCAGAGAATATTTAAAACTCACTGACGTAAAAAGCAACAAAAAAGGAGTAGCTAAAATTGGAACAGAGAAATACGTGCAAGGAACAACAGTGATTAAAAAAAATAATTTCTCCAATCATGTTAAGCTATCAAAGACACATGCATCGGCAGTGATCCGACTTTCAGAAAAAGAAACTGAAAAAGAAAAGGAAAGTTATGGTTGCTCCTCATCGTCATCAACACCAACAGGAGCGCCCAAACAAACAACATTATTGCCGTTTGTCGAACGGTTAAATTCACTGCAGAAAACTCAGTTAACTAAAAAAATGCAGAAAGCTCATTTTACTGCAGTGAATGCGAAGTCCTTTTCCTTTTATGGAAAATTATCTCAATTTTGTAATGACACCTTGAAAGTAAGATAATTCTCTTATTTTTTTGTATGTAGTATTTTGAATAAAGTCTATATTATATTTTCATATTATTCTGAATAATTTCGAAACGGTGTTGTTATAACGCTATTTGACTTATCGTATTGTCTTCAACCCTTGGTGTCTCATCTTCATCTTATAATTTATCTTTTTATAAGATATTCGTATTCATCAGGTTGAGCTTGGAAAGGGTTATATGTATCACACTGCTGGGATCGAAATGGTGAATTGCTTGACGAAGAGCAGTCGATTGAAGACAATAACAGAGCCACTGAATTCTGGTGATATTCGATACTACAGTGTCATGAACGACGGAAGTAGTTCCGCAAAAACAATGGATGAAAAAGAACTGTTCTTAATGAAAAAAGCTCCGTCAGGTATTTAACAGTTTTCTTAATATGATTTGTTTTTTTCCTGTGCTATTTTTTCAATCGCGATAGCGTGATGGTTTGGTTTCGGCTCGGCTCATCGTCTATTCAACGTTTTTTAAGCTAGTTTAAAACAATTACTTTTATACGCCCTACATTCACAAAGTGCGGGAAAAAATGTGCAAATTCATCTCTTATTTTAACCGTCATTAATAATTCATAATATAATATAAGTTTGTTTCTACCTGCATCACATCACGTGCCTAACTAGTTTTGCAACAATATTTTATTTAAAGCGACACATGCTGTCTCATAGGATCACAATACAAAAGATCTTTTGACGTTATAAATAGAACCAGGTGTGATAACATTGCAGTGTAGTCAATCGAACCTCCACCGTCATTAAATTCTTGTATTATTATTGAGTTTTTATTTACAATTCTTTTTTCTTATTTCTTTTCAAGGCACTGGAACAACCTGACGATGCAGATGCGGAAGGACTGAAACAAGCACTAGAAAATTCGATAGGAAAATTAGAATTTTCCATCGACAGAGCAGAGCACGAAATCGGACTATGTTCTGATGGTGCAGCAGTAAATCTTTCGCTATTCGAAAAGGTGAAAGCTGATGTTGGTGAACACTATGTTCAAGTTTGGTGTCCGAACCATCGCTTGGAACTGGGTATCCGAGATGCCTTCAAAGCTTCCAATTTCAACAATACATGTGAAAAAGATCTTGTTGATATTTATTACCTCTTTAAACAAGCGACATTGCGATGGCACCTATTCAAGCGGCAATCTATTTTTATGGCACTACCATATTGGAAATACAAACGCCCATCGGGAACTCGTTGGGTGGAGCATCAGTTTGCCAATCTGAAATCCCATAATCATAATTTACCAATTTTCATTGGCTTTCTCAACCAACAAATTTCCGATCCTCACAACCAGTCAATGAAAAAAATAAAAGCCACACTTCAGGGTATTAAATCAGACGTTTGTCACATCAACAAAATTATTTATGCTGGATGTAAGCAAGATGTCCTTGCTCTGGTTAAGCCATTAAGCAAAGTATTACAAGATAATGAATTAATTCTTCCCTCTCTCATTACCTGTTGCGCAAAAACATTAAAACTAGTTAAAAAAATGGATTTGCTGTTGACTAATGAGGGATCAGATGCTTTGAGGAGAGAAGAGGTATTTCCGAATACAGTTGCACTGATTAACCAGTTTTCACCTGAAGCGGTCAACATTGTTCTTGAACGACAAACAAGAAATGACATGCATGTCAACCCAGGCCAAAATTACTCTTTATTCTACGAAGGGAGTTGTTTGGTTGTTGGGGAAATACAAGGAGCCATTCCAAAAGTCACTGATGAAATACATCCGATTGTAGAGCGTCTATATGATTCAATAAAAGTATGTCTCGACCCTATAATTAAAGATCCATTATTCCATGCCATGGCAATATTTTTGGACACACAGGCTTATGATATGATGGACTGCGATGATATTAAGGAACAACTAAAAGTCATTGTCGATAGATTTAAAAATCTTTTAATAGCGAATGGCTGTGACATAAATCAAATTCCATCAGAAATGGAAGTGTTATACGAACATACAAATCGTTTTCTCCCTGGAAAATCTCTGAAAAAACGTGGCCACATTCATTTGCGCTTCAGGATCGACTGGGTATTACCAATATTATCCACTTGGCAGAGATATCAATCGCGACACCTTCATCAAACGCTGGGACAGAAAGAGTTTTCTCTTTTCTGTGGCGTGTCTTTTCCAAGGACCGCCAGTCCTTCAAAGATGGCAGTCTCGAAAATGTCTTACGCTTGCGATGTGACCAGGATTTTTCCGATTCCCGATATCAACATACCATTGAGTTATTTCTTTCTGAACATCCAAACGGAGAAATAAGAAAACAACCTCGTCGTGTCGACGGCCACAACTATCCAAGCAACAGAAAACGAACGAAAATGGTAGACACATCAGTATCAGCAGTGATTGCTCTGGATGAGATGATTTTGGATGACGAGGTTGCTAACATCGGCGATATAGATCAATTATCGAGTGACGAGTGGACCGATTCCGATGGTGGTTTAAACAATTGATAGTTTTACTGTTTAAAACTAAAAAAGACATTATTTATTTAGAAACACATTGTATATAACTTTGTTTTGATGAAAATAAAAACCAGTATCGACCCAAGGACAATCCCCCCCCCCCCCCCCCCCCACCCGCGCCCATGTTTGTTCGGCAATGCAAATGAGCTCAACTCCTCCATACCTTGCTAAGGATAGCATCGTATCTATATAAAAAACGGAAGGGGGCTGTGAACCACAACATTTACCGAGTCTCTGGAAAAGCGCATGCTCTGTACTTGTATAACTCGTGGGAAGTTTTGTTCTGGTCGAAGAGAACTGCTCTGTTCTTCGAGGACTTGACTGAGTGCATCACTACAAACTGATTTACCTGAGGTAAAAGTATATATCACAGTATTTGATGAAAGGGCAGAAAATAGTGAATGCCGACCTTGCCGACCTATCAGATCGGTTTGCCGACCTAATTTTTGCTTTAGGTCGGCAAAATTTCGCCAGCTTATATCAGCACTTACGTGCCGACTATGAATCCTTCGGATTCAACAGGGCTGCATTTTGTTTGCAACATATGCATCTGCAGAAGGTTGAAGAATGTATTAACCAAATGTTGACTTTTACAGCTTTTAACTGCCAGTTTCACAAAGTCAAAGTTAACACAATTATAAAGAGTGTATTAGTAGTGGTAGTGTGACAAAAAAGTTCAAATATTGTAGATTTTAAGAGCATATTCTTTTGGTATATGTTAGCTAGTTAAACCTAAAGCCCAGCAACTTTTTTAGAATGTTGTGAATACATTTATATTTTACTGTTTCCTAGTAAATTTAGAATTAAAATTTAACGTACCGTTTACTAACGCTCAGTGGCACTTAATAGTACTCTGATCAGTTCAAAATATAAAATTAGCTTGCTGGTAGCCAGCCAGCATACCAGGCAAAACAACAAATAGCCAGCTAAGCTACAACCCTGGAAAACATAAAATAAAATCAATTTTGAATATCGAATATGCTTGGCTGATGCTAACAGAAGTACTCCAGAAAACTATAGTACTAGAAATAGTAACATTGACTTTGGGGAAACATCAAGAATAAGGCTGGATTTTCTTATCACATTTTCAGAAGTATTTTTTCCAGGGTTGTAGCTATAGCTTAAGGGCATGAGTAATCAACAAAGCATTTTCAACATTTGTTGTGTACAATGACATTTAAAATTAATATTTTCAAACTATTGGCTGTTGTGATTATGTAACTGTCACACTCCCTCTGTCACTACTCTCTCTCTTACCAACTGTCAATAATTCGCCAGCTTATATCAGCACTTACGTGCCGACTATGAATCCTTCGGATTCACAGGGCTGCATTTTGTCCGCAACATATGCATCTGCAGAAGGTTGAAGAATGTATTAACCAAATGTTGACTTTTACAGCTTTTAACTGCCAGTTTCACAAAGTCAAAGTTAACACAATTATAAAGAGTGTATTAGTAGTGGTAGTGTGACAAAAAAGTTCAAATATTGTAGATTTTAAGAGCATATTCTTTTGGTATATGTTAGCTAGTTAAACCTAAAGCCCAGCAACGTTTTTAGAATGTTGTGAATACATTTATATTTTACTGTTTCCTAGTAAATTTAGAATTAAAATTTAACGTACCGTTTACTAACGCTCAGTGGCACTTAATAGTACTCTGATCAGTTCAAAATATAAAATTAGCTTGCTGGTAGCCAGCCAGCATACCAGGCAAAACAACAAATAGCCAGCTAAGCTACAACCCTGGAAAACATAAAATAAAATCAATTTTGAATATCGAATATGCTTGGCTGATGCTAACAGAAGTACTCCAGAAAACTATAGTACTAGAAATAGTAACATTGACTTTGGGGAAACATCAAGAATAAGGCTGGATTTTCTTATCACATTTTCAGAAGTATTTTTTCCAGGGTTGTAGCTATAGCTTAAGGGCATGAGTAATCAACAAAGCATTTTCAACATTTGTTGTGTACAATGACATTTAAAATTAATATTTTCAAACTATTGGCTGTTGTGATTATGTAACTGTCACACTCCCTCTGTCACTACTCTCTCTCTTACCAACTGTCAATAATTGTACATTTGTATCAAACATTGTTGTGGTTAACCTTAATACTTACATCATTGTGAAATTATTATAAAGGACCGGATACAATTGTATAATATCACTGAAATATACCTTATAATATCAATATAATTTCCTAAAATATGTTTAATATATGGTTATAATTTCTTATAATATAATATAGATATAATATGTATAATTCCAACATTTTGGCATGTGCGTCATAACCTCGTAATTTGCTGCATGGCTATAACATTTGAATAAAATCAAACAAGTTTGATTTTAATAATATTGTTGGTGATCTGGTTTTGAATGCCTTTTGTTAAATAGATTATCTGCTAGCGTTGTTGTGGCAACGATTATATGAAATTAAATGAAATTATAACGATATTATAACAAATTATAAGTATATTGTAGAAAAATTATAACTGTATTATAGAATATATTTAATGATATTTTACAACTGTATCCTGGCCTTAAGAATGTTTGAATTTCCGTTATAATCGTGCTTAATATTTGGCAAAATCTCAGTCTCAATGTTCTTAAAAACGATGTCAAAATTAATCTTGTAGAATTGTTCAAATTGTTTATTCACAGAAAATTATCTATATGGAAATCTTCCATAGTGTTGATTTGTGAAAATATAAAACCAAAAAAATTGTTGACCTCTCAAAAGCAGTATGTCAAGGAGCAATTTTTAAATTGCTTTGTGACATGATCTTCCCAATAAAAAAAATGTTTTTGACTGAGCAAAGTCACTGAAAAATTTCTTTCGCCTGAAAAAATATCAAGATGGTAACTTTCTTAATACAAAATTTAAGAATTAGGATATCATCCCTTTGTCAACCTGATATTTTAGAATTTTAAATAATTTTTTTTACCAAGTACAATCTGCGACTTCAGTCGGTGTGTTGATCTTGCAAGCTTTGGCTATATTTTTTACCTTGGGTCTTTGTACAGATTATATTGTATATTACTATTATTGCTATCATAGACTTGCGACTCCAACAAAAAATTTGGAATTTTCCCCTGACGGTCATTACTTCGCAAGTGCTGGTCAAAAAGACTGCATGGTAAAAATTTGGTTCAGAGCACCGAGAGGTGAGAGTTATATTGTTTGCTTTATTGGAGGTGGAAGGTCTTCGTGAATTGCGTGCATGGTGACAACTTCCAATATTGAATTTTAGACGATTTAATTTATTTTATTTTATTTATTTAAAAACAAAGTTTGCTCTAATGATCAACCTATTTTATCACAACATTTGTGACATACCATTAGTAAATGTTAAATGTACAACGCCAAAATGGAGATCTTGCTGTAATTGTATAAAATATTAATATTCACTGAATTGAACTATTAGTAGTTAGTAGTTATCAATAATTTTTCTTCTTTGTTGTAGTTGAATTTGATCTTGGCAGTCCTCCCACAGACAATCCTCAAAATGTAGAAGCCTACAATTTTATATACATTTTGCATCCAACTACTGTTCAAAGCTTTTCTTGGAGGAAGACAAGCAAACACATGCCCCTGTAAGGATTCTTGAATGTATTAAAAAAAGTTTTGTTAACATTTGAATATCACTGACGTATATATATATATTGAATACCATGCCATGTTTACAATGCTTTTTTACAGTAATTTTCTGCATCAATTATTCAAAAATTTGTTGACGTACAATGCAAAAAATTCTTGTTTTGAATAAAGTAACCTTTCAGCCACCAGGAAAACATATTTGATCATGTTTTTAAACCACCAGGGCTGAGTAAACTTCACTTGAAAATGTATACGTCGTTGGTGGTTGAGGGACATTTTGGCTTGATGTGTATATATGTGTATATATATATATAATGTTAAGTTAAACAAGAGTAAAACTACATATTATTTGCAACTTAAAGTTTCTTGCAACGCATTCATCAGGCAAATGGTATACATACTGTTTACATACAGTATTTAAACCATTTGCCTGACGAATGTCATTATTATATTATATGTCCATGGTTGCTGAGCAAAGTTATGTTATTTTCACTTTGGTTGCAGCGTAGACAATATTAGGGACGTATATATACATCTGTGGCATTCATGTAACCAACATTCATGTAAGAGAAATCTTACATTTAAAATGGCTTGGTATTCAAATGGTTAAATGGATTAAATCCAAACATAGCAGTTTTGGATGTACTTGTATTTTAACATTACACAAACCCTTGATAGCTCCTTCTATTTTAAGACTTGTACCATTTTTCTTTTTGCAATTTTCTTTACAGCATTCTAAACTTGTATTTTCTTTTAGTTGTTCTGTACCAAATGTTTTGTTGACGTGTTGTGCAGATAATGTTTGTCGCATTTGGTCAGAAACAGTGAAATATAAGCCATCTCATCATGATAAGCAACAACAGTCTGCCACTACAAAATCACGCACTGAGTCAGACATAAAACACAAAACAGATGGTCAGGTTAAAGCTGAGGAAAAACTCAACATTCTACAGCGATATCATTTAGTTAGCATGTTTCATTTCCACTTGGCTGCTGTTATAAATCCTAGCTCAGACATTGCACTTTTGTCTATGATTCCTACATCTTCGATTTTTGGAAGAAGCTTTCAGTTACAGTGGTTAAACAACAAGGAAGTGCAACTGACAACGGCCGTGGAGGCTATTTATGCATCCCTTCGTAAAAATACTGCGAACAATTCAACTGATGATGTGACTAATGAAACAGATCCATTTTTGCATGTTGATGAATTAGATGGTGAAATAGAATACAACGAAGAAGTAGACGACAACAATGAAAAAACTTTAGATAGAACATTTGATGAAGGTATTTTATTCTGCATCATATTAATCTAAGCGAACTCCAACCACAGCGTGCAAAGGGTAGTGTAGAATTCCAAAATAATAGACATAAAAAGAAAACTGATGTGCATTTCATTTTCCGAATTGAACAGTTTTGGAGTCTAGTTTATATTTAAAACATTTCAACTTAAGTCCTGACACCTGTCACTTACTTACTTCTTTTGTAGCAAAAATGATTGATTGATACAAAAATATGCTTTATAAGGGGACATGTTATATCTAACGTTTGCATTTCAAATAGGGGTTATTTGATTTGTACGTAGCTCTATCTTATCCAAAATATGTTTTATTTCATCAAAACAATCCTGTCTTGCTTATTTCAATATGTAGCATGGAATTGTGACATAATTTGTCTGGGTAGTTAAGACTGGCTGCTCTGTTAAGTCGTCTAATGGCAGCTTTAAACGTAAATAATTAAAACAGATTAATATTGTTTTAACCCATGCTAGGGCTACTAAACATGGCTAGTCTTGATTATTAAGAAAGATATTGCTATTGGTTATTAGCTATTGGCTATTGTCAAACTCGCTTAAAAAACAACATAAATGTGCAAATAAAACATGTTCAGTATTATCTGGATTTGGGTGATCTTGAAACAAGAAAACTAAATACACACTATCAAAATTCTGCTTTATTTTCAACAGTAAAAATTAATTCATCCTTCCTTTTCAAATACAGGTAAGTTTATCTCATTTTATTTGATTTCAGAGGATGCTGATGCAGCAAATGCGGTTAATACAAAACCTGAGCCTTCCCAATCTTTATCTATGACTGCTGTTCTTGAGGAGAAAAAAGAGGAAGCATCTATGCATACAAGTCAGTTTGCAGGTAGAGGACAGATAAACAACCTACTGCATGATTGGTGTTCTTCAAGCGATACTCTGTACTGCATTCACCCTGCTGATGGTTCACTTTTAATTTGGGTGATTGATTACTTGGATGATTTCACTAGCGCATACTATAGACAGGTTCAAGTTAGCTTTGCATCAAGGATTCCAGCAACTTTCTCAAAAGCTGATGCAAGCTCTTTGTGTTGGACACACACATATCATTACACGCAATCTGTTCTCAGCACAATGTATCCCCTGGTTGGTCTTAGCGATTCAACTTCAAGGAGTAAAAGTACTGATGGTATGAAAAATAATCTGTTTTCCAGCAACCGAAATGTAAACAGTGAGCTATCTGTCCTGCAAGTATCGTATTTAGTTTCAGCACATGCTAATGGTAGTTTGAATTTATGGTTAGTTACATTTTCAGACAGTGGTTCGTTTACTGGTATAGCCAGCATAACTCATATTACAAGAAGTTGTGGCCCCCGATTTGAAACAACTCAAATTGTAAGTCATCCAATCCTACCCCTAATAATTGGGACATCTCAGCAAACCCATGGCTCAGATTTAAATCACATCCACAAGTGGAAATCTCAGAGTGTTGCAAATATTCAATCTGAGTTGATTCTCTGGCATGCTAGTCATGTCAGTCCTCTATCAGAATTTAAAGGCATAACTGAAATGGCACGGATTTCATCACCAAACCCTTTCCAGTTTATTTCCATATCCTGGGTTCCCGTTTTATACCATCATTCCTTATTGTCCATAACCAGTGACTCGGTAGAACTTTTACCCGATGCACCTTGTGCGTGTTTTGTAGCTGCTTCAGAATGTGGCTTAGAGTTGTATCAAATATTATTGGATGCAAAAAGTTTGCTGTCGAATCTTTCTGTTCAAAGAATCACGCCTCTTCAAAATGATGTGCAATCACTTTCTGAATATATAAACAGTGAACAATCAGGTTCTCATTCGGCTTGTATCATGAAACTATGCATGCTGGAAGAGTCTGAACATCTTAAGAACATCAAGTTTTTACATGTTTACAACAAAAAATCGTTGCTCAACAAAAATATAAGTGGTCAAAATGGGCACACCACCAATAGTCACCTACATGAAGGTGGGTCGTTTTATATCGTTGTAATAAATGAAGAGATTGGAGAGCAACGTTTGTACGTTTGGTGCATTAATGTAACCTTTGATGGAAAGTTTAGCGTAAATGCCAATATTCAAAGTCCGAAATCAGTAAACAGTGACACTTCCATAACTTCACCAATGTCACCAAAACCACTAGTGGTTAGTCATTGTTTACAGCAAAAGTTTATATATGATGAACGGTTATGTGATTTGTTAGTATCTAAATTTGCCTCTTCTGCTGATATACACTGCTCGACTAATTTAAACTCTTCCTGTCCTGTGCAGTACAATTTTGTTGGTACTATGCCTGATGGTCATATAAGATTTTGGGATTTGAGTCTTACTAAAGACGAAGACATTATGGTTAGAGAGTTAAATGGAATGAACAATGAAAACGTTGTTTTCTCAGGGGAAATAATGTGCATTGCATGTGCAGGAGCAAATCGTTTTGCTTGTATTACTAAAGCCAAAGGTCGCACTGGGAAATCAATGTATCATCTTCACATCAAAGAATGTGAATCTTCAGGTGAACTTGTCTGGAACACTGAAGCTACTGTTTTGGTATCAGAAGATTGTTCTGATGATTTTGAACACACAGTACAGTTGTCATGGTTATCTATGGGAAATGGTTCTTACCTCATATCAGTGGCACTTAGCAATGCTGTGTTTGTATACAGTAAAAAACGTGTGCAAAGTTCTGGAAAATATACATGTCAGTGGGAAATATTGAAGAAAATTGAAGTAAACAGTGGAAAAAGTATGCTTAGGTTGACAATTACCTCATGGACAAGTGGTGGTTTTTTTCTAATTGGAGTTGAAAATGAGGTCCAAGTGTACTCACAATGGGATAATAATTATGAAGTGAAATTTAAAAGGACACCATCGACCAGTGTGCTAAGTGAAATGGAAAACGTAGGTGGATTTGTATTCTGTTGTCTTTTTCTGAAAGAAAAGTTAAACACAGTCTTCGCAATGTGGAAAGAGCGTTAAACTGCACTATTTACTGCAACTTTTTATTTTTTTACTACACTATTACTTCTTTTCTTTTAGGCTGATGCTGGGGTTATTTTAACTCAGAACTCATTTACGGTTGCCTGCAATGGAATGAAAAACCTGCCACAGTACCATCCACATCACCTGCTTGAACTTTTAAACTTGGGTAAAATGAGGAGAGTGAGAGCCATATTAAGACATCTGGTGAGATTTTTATTGCTTTAATAGACATTTCCATATCTGTGTATACAAACTATGTGAACAATTATTTCATATATACAACCGATACATTCCCTAATGATTAAATAATTAAGCTATGAATACACTAATTAAATAAATAAAGTGGAGCCTTCTTGATCTCTAGAGTATAATTAGTGGCCTCTGACGTCAGAACAGTAAAGCTGTTTAAATCTCCATAATGTGACGTCAATAACAAATGTGTGTTGACCGTTGAGTGCTGGTGACCAGAAACTCTTTTACCTGTAAGGTGTGAAATCCCTAGGTGTTCACAAGATCTAACTTTCGAATGTCGTAAAGTCTTACATAAGTGTCATTGCAGCCACTACACGAAAATTTATATATGACACCTGAAAGAAGAGATCCTGGGAGACTATCCTTGGTTATGGTTACAATAATGGATATGGAAATAGATCTATTGCTTGCAATTATTTAAGGAGTTATTGTAGATTCAGAACTTTTATCACATTTTTTGTGACTTGAAAATACAGTTGCATTTCATGTTTTTCTGTGCCCGTCAAGTTTATCAGCATGTCTTTATATGAACAGTCAGCTTTTCTATTTGCAGCTATTCTTAAGAATAGGAATAAGCTGTTTTAAAACTATAAAAGTGTATAACAAGCCTAAGAAACTTCTTTGGGTATATCTTAGGTTCGTTGTGTAGCTGGTATTACAGCAGCAGATGCAGCAGCAGAATCAGGTGATGTTATAGCCCAACAGCAATCTCGAACGCGTGCAAGAACACTTACCAAAACCCATAGCAACTTATCCGAATATTCTGCAAGTCCAACAGAGGTATACTTCGAAGAAATTAACGATTCAGGTAACAGTCAATAATATATGCAACAAAAAATGTTTATCCTTGAACATTTACAGTAGAACTTCCTTTCATAGATTTAGTTATTTATATTTATTTTTCGTGATTTACAGGGCCTAAAATAGATGTAGTTCCTCCATTAAAACTGACAACATTGCTTGCAGCTGATAAAGATGAAAGTGGAATAAAGTACAGTGAACTTAGTCAAGGTATCAACTCATATCTTGATCACAACTTTGTCTAGATTTAAAAGTGAAAATTTACATATTTTTCTTCGTATCCATGAGAAGATATTCTTACAGTATTCCTATAAATCAAATTTCAGCTTAATTTTTTTGTCAAAATTGTTTCTCTTATCAAAAAATGGTTTTCTACCTTTTTTGCATTATTTAAATCATTGTAGAATGTTATAGTTTTGTTCAAAATGTGTTCAAAACTTCATGTTTATAAAATATAATGTTATATACATTTTGATTTTACATTAGAAAATGCTGCTAATGATAATGAAGAAAAAGCTACAGGGGTGGCGAATAGTGCTGTTTACTATGGCCTTGCTCAAGCACACTTGTTGACAGCCAATCTGTCTAGAAAACAACTGCCTGGCTTGACAAGTCAAGAACAGATGTACCTGTTAACACTATCTGATACGATTGCTTCTACAAAGTTCGAGTTAGAAAGAACTGTGGATGACACAGATGTGAGGCCTAAATTTTCCCAGCAAGAAAGTGTGGGTAAGAGTAACAGAAATGCTTCTTTACTCTGACAAAAGCTTTGGGCGATCGAAATAAGGGAAACCAAAATGACAATCCACATCATATAGCTATATCATGTGGATTGTAAATTAAGTAGTAATGTTTAAAAATAGGTGGGGAACGAAATGTCTACAAAGCTATGAATTTTCAGCAGATTTCTTCTCACATTTTTGCCTCAGAAATGACCCTATTAAAGTTAAAGTCATGAAATTTTGATATTGTTAAAAAGTTGTGAAAGAATATCTCTATGTTACATTGTCAAAATCAATTTTTTTTTTATAAAAGTTAATATTTACAATTTTTAACAATTATTACAAATAACAGTCTGCTACTTTTAAAAGGCATCTGGTTTTTGTGTTCAGTAGTGGTGACTGTGTCAAATTACCATCACATTAGGTATATTTTTAATAATTGTTTAGGAATTGTTTTACCAGCCACGGTATAGATGTAAACCATATCTGCTTCAGCATCTTTTGTTACAATGCTTTTCGTTTTTTAGACACAGGGTTTTCAGCACTTAGTGGTGGCGGAGGTGGTTATGCGACTACAGGTGCCACTGGTGTTGGTTCTTTTGGTAGTGAATTGATGGATGATTGTGGCTTGCGATTTTTGCTGTCTGTTCGACACCATATGGCATTAATGAAATCGCTTTCACAAAGATTACAAGCTACAATGAAGGAAAAGGTATAATATGGTCTCCCAAAAGTAGTCTTTAATGCAAGTGATATTAATGTGAAATATTGACCTGAAGAAAATTATAACCAATGTGATCAGCTCATCTTTCGGCATGGTATCAATAATTATGTCAATTTCTTGCGTATGTATATTGAGAATATTGTTCCTTACAAGTTTTGAAAACTGCTTAAAAGTTTCCTTGCTCATCTGCTTCTCCAAAACAATTCTATCCAATTTCTGATCGACTATATTAAAAACATTTTCAATTGGATTCAAGTCTAGACTACGGGCTGCTATGTGTAGCACTGTTGCTCCTTGGCGGTCCATTTCGGCCCTTGCTAATTTTGAGTTTTGACTGAATCTTATGGCGCGCCTGAGGGTACAAAATTAAAAAAACAATAAATAAACGAAAAAAAAATTTTTTCCAAGAATTATATTAAAGTATATAAATAATACGAAAACATTGTTTCTTTCGCAATTTTTTTTCTTTTAAGTTAAAAGAAATCTTTCTTTTTTTCCAAAAATATTTTTTTTCTCTGTGACACCTGTCAATCAATCAATCAAAATTGTGAAAAGTATTAACTGTTCGGCATTTTATTCAAAATTCCGCGCAAAAATTAGGATGTTAGAAAAACAATGATGGCGGACAATGTTCCACATGTTACAGCTGCAATTACGTTTCTAAATGGTTTAGAAAGAAACAGGATTTTGTCGGGAAATTTACAACATTAAGTTTGACGAAATTATATGGAATTTAGCATCGATATACTTAGAGTACTTACAAGTGCCTGATATAAGTGATTGTATACCAGAAGTCATCAGGTCACTACAAAATACTTATGAAGAACTACTGAAACATCGTTGTCGAGGTGGTGACAAAAGCAATGCTTACATCAGTCCTACAGCTGTGACTGGTGAGGTTGGCAGACCAAAGTATGAAGTGCCAAAAGAGCCGGTCATTAGCTTGAGAAAGATCGGATATCAGTGGAAGGACATAGCTCAGATGCTTGATATTAGTACCAAAACACTCCGTCGTCGTCGTAAACAATACGATTTACCTTTTGGCGAAGCAGAATATTCAGACACAACAACTCGATGAAATAGTTCGAGAAGTGCTTTTCATACTCCCAAATTGCGGCGAAAGAATAGTAATAGGTGGAATAACCAGCAAACATATTAAGGTGGAAAGAGAAAGATTGCGACAATCAATCATGAGCAGGGTGATGAGACAAAGAAGGAGGTACAATGTGAAATCGTCAAATTCGCTGTGTTTCCCTAATTAACGTGTTAATTGACGTGTTTGCGTTATGCCCATATCCATTTCTTAAAATATTCTTTTAGGCATATGGACAGTCATCATAAGTTAATTAGATGGCGCATTGTGTTTCACGGATGTATAGATGGTTATTCAAGATTAGTAACATTTCTCAGATGTAATTTAAATAACAGAAGCGCTACTGTATTAGATCTATTCCTGGAAGCTATCAATAAATACAATGTCCCTAAGAGAATTCGCACTGACCACGGTACAGAGATTATTGAAGTGGCACGATGGATGCTCGGACACTTTGGTGTGGCCAGTAAGCCCGTCATACCTAGACTATCAGTGCATAATCAAAGAATTAAAAGGCTTTGGCGCGACTTGGTCATACAGGTGGTTGATTACTTTAAAGGCTTTTCTTATTTCATGGAACAGCAAGACATGTTAGATCCCATAAATGATGTAGATTTGTACGCACTGCAAATCGTGTTTTTGCCTAGAATTTGTGAAGCAGTGGAATAATCAACCTTTATCAACGGAAGGCAATAGAACGCCGTATCAGTTGTGGACTCAAGGCATGTATATGAACTGGCATTCTTCTGATAACGGTTTGAGACAGATAATGGAGGAAGATGAAAACATTGGTACGCATGGAGTCGACCAGCTCCTTTATTAGATTCGGCCAATAACATAGATGTGCCTGAGATAGCTATGGACCTACCAGACAATTTCATGCAAAATATCGACCCACTTTCTGAAGACAACAATCACGGAATAAACAGGTACATCCAAGCCCGTGAATTATTATCACATGTGCTATGATACGCTCGAATACCAAATAAACGATTGTAAGCTCTCGGGATAGAACATACGGACAAAAAATTAACGTGGTTGGTGGGTTGGCGTTTATTTGCCACTCAATAGTAATATAATGGGAGTATGTAAACTTAACAAGTTGGTAATTTTTAACAGAGACAGAAGAATTTATTAAAAATGTATTTTAGAGTGTCAAAGAAATACAGTAATCAGAAGTTATACATTTACTCATATTAAATAACAAAAACCTTAGTAATTACTAAACAAAACATATTAAACTGTACATCTTGTTTTACTAATGTAAAAAACTTCATGCAAGTACTTCAATCTTTTAATTTTAAGCTTAAGTGGAAATCAGTCTCCTTTTTATATAACAAAATGTAAACAAAAACAGCATAAATTCTGCAGAAGTGTAAAATGAAACACAATCTCAGCATATAATATAACAGGATAGAAAATAACAGAAAATAATCTTTTTAAACTTCTTTGGATATTTCAGGGAGACAAAACATGTTTTACAAAACTCACAAACTTCCGAAACCTTGCCCTTGTAATCGTAAGGTAGCATTAATCGCCTTTTTGAAATCGTTATATGTATCATAACAATTGGAATCAAAAGTATCGAAAGACACGTATCTGCATCAGGCAATGGTTTACCTCTCCTGTTGAACTTCAGAGTAATGCCATTTCCTAGAGGAACTGGCGAAGAGCAACAAAATAACAATAGGTCTTTTGTTGTGATAGCTAAAATAAAAGGTAGCTGCAATTTTACACTCGTAAGAAATAGATCAACTTGCAAACAATATTAAAAATACAAATTATAAGTTTAGTCCTATAACAAAATTGGAAAAATTTGCTAGAAAGTGAAAATCAAAAGTAGAATAATTACACATATTTTAGTAACTTAGGAATATACAAAATAGCAATACCTTCATTAACTATAACTTCATTGCGTTTGCTGAAAGACACAACAAATATTACACAAAATGTTCCTTACAAAAACATCCTTACAAAATTTAGTGGTGGATTGCAATTCTAACATTGGACTTTATACTGCAGCAAATTTGAAATAATTATATACCTAATGACATAACATAGTCGTTAAAGAACACTAGTGCTTTCTCTTCTGCCTCCTTTACCACATTTGGTAACTTAAATCGATTGTAAAGATCTTCAGGCTGAATCACAACGTCACATGTGGATTGAAATACATCTTTCCAAATATCTCGATTGTTTCTTAACACACTGATAAGGGAGATGGTTTCAAAACCTTCTTGCAGTTGCTCTGTTTCTTTATGTCTCGTTTTAAAGATGCAATATATAGTTAACAGATACCTTGATCTTAGTTGTCAGCATGGAATGTCCAACCCAGGTTCACACTGTAAGAAATTACTTTGATATGCAAACATTTCATCGCATCATCGTATCTGAAAAAACATATTTATGTCATGATAAATTTATAAACTAGAACATTCTCATCTAAAAATTCATCACATAATACATTTACAGAAGTCAAATAATAATAAATTAGAATCCAATAACACTGAATATATACTATAACCATCTGCTGTATTATGTCTCGTAATTTAAAATCTGGAAAATCTTTATCTGTTACAAAAGAATATGCTCTGCGATATCATTAGTAATCAAAAAATGGACATAATGCAGGAGATAAACCAATAACTGGTCCTCCATTATGCAGAACACTATGTGCAATAACGTTTCCAGCATAGACATATAACTCACTGTCCAAGTGTCATTCGTTGTGAACAGTAACTTTATGATTTATATCTCCCTCAAACAATTGAATGCTTCTTTCTCCACCTATTAATCGATCTGGTAATATGTAAAAATATTCCCTTTTTGGACCATCTGCATCCATCTGCATCCATCCCTTCCTCTCCATTTTCAAAGGTTACTTCTGGGAAGTAAAATATATGTCAATATGGCCACGCTTATGTTGAATTAACGTGGTTTTTGAATATGTATCTGACCTATCGATTGAATTTGTTTGTTTGTTCCCTGTTGCCGCATGAATTGTGTGAATATCAACTAAATTCTTCATCACAAATGCTGTACTGCAGCCAAGCTGCTTTTCTGATTGTTCAAGCACAGATTTTTTGAACTTGGAGCTGATAACTCATTTTGGTCTGATGTCAAAGTATCGTAATCCAAATCTTTTATTAATTCAAATGCTGGCTTTATTAATAATTCATCGTCACTATCAGATTCAAACTATTCTTCCCTTTCATAGCAATTGATGAATGTTGCAGTTTTTTTTCTCTTCGAAGTATTACTATTGGTATTAGTGAAAGGTCTCTTGGTGGAAGAGAGAGTGTTCCGGTTAGTCTGTCCTAGAAATAATAAATAGATATTCTCTTGTAATAAGCAATGATGAATCTACTTTTAAGGTTTAAGGTTTTAATTTTCAACCGTAAATCAAAAATAACATTACATAGCCCACGAAAATAGCTGTTACCCATACTACCTCTTTGTGAAAAAGATTATATACTGTGGTCATTGTTACTTGGTTTCAAATAGCTAGCTAGCTATAAGCTACACAAAAACCAAAAAAGGTGAAAGTGGTTTGTGAAATAAAATAACAGGTTTTTAGTATTTTTCTCTTGTCTATTTGGACGAAAGAGTGAATGTACAGCATCTTCAACATTATTAGATTCACTGTTGTGTTCGGGCTTCCTTTTGTGTTGTTCTAAAGCACAAATAAGGTTGCTTTTAAGGCCAAGTGCAGAGCTCATGTTGTTTTCTTTCTGCGCCATTTTAGGACTGCCGCATGGGGGTGAACAACGTAATATTTTGCAGAACAGGTTATGCTCGTGTCAAACAAAAATGATTGATTAATAGGGCATGACGAAAAAATATGTTCTCTAATTTTTTTTGGATTTTTTTTTAAAAAAATGAACAATAAAGTAAATCAAATTTTTTTTTATATCTTTTATTTTATTTGCTTTTTTTCATTATCATTTTTTAAAAAGTTTAGAAAAATAAGTCTTCTGGTCAAAAAAGCTTCTTTTTTTTTCCAAACAAAGAAATACTTTTTATAAAAAATAAAATATTTTTTTAATTTTGTCCCTCAGGCGCGCCATACCATCTTGCAAAAATAATTTTTATCCGGGTTTATGTTATTCAAAAACTTATCTTTGAAAATGGTGTTTAACGAAATCAACAAAATAAGGTCCATTCATCTTTTCATACTGTTGTATATTATAACCCTTTTATCATAAGAAATAACAGCTACAAAATGGGCCGACTTTCCACCTTTGCCAACTTTGCTACCTTTTGCAGTAAATCCTCTTCTTAAACCCTCTTTGGACTTGCGCCATTTTCTCGCTTTTGGGCCATTGCTTGATCTAATGGGTTTGTTTAAAAACTAAACTTGTGCCATCGAGATAAAATCCAATGTCTTCGGCCCATACTCTGATTGGGTAGTCCTTCTTCATAAGTCCAACTAAATTCTTAACTTTAAATCACGTTTCGACTGTAAATAATGGTACCCGTTTCTGTTCAGATATCTTCGAACTGTGCTTCGAACTTTTAACCGCCCGGCCCTAGACCGAATTCTTTTAGATGTGAATGTTTCTGTCAGTTTCACGCGAATGGTGCACTTCTCTCACTATTGTCCGGACATCTTCTGTAATCTTTATTGGCCTACCCCTGTTATCGTGTCGGCGGTCTTCCTTGTTGTCACCAGTAACCTTTTTGGCGTGTTTATAAATGTTCGACTTAGAATATTTATCCTTATACATTTTAACCAACTCCTTTATTTTCAGTTTCTTGTCCTGATGCAAATATGAACGGATACTTTTACTGGGATTCTCACCCTTTTTGCCATATTGACTCTAATTTTCCTTGATTACCCTAAAAAATTTTGGGGAAAGATTTTATGCATCACATTGAAATTGTGGACTCATATACATTCTTAAAAACCTTGTGAGCAATACTTCAAAAAGACAGCGTATCTCGTTGATTACTTTATTGTCTAAATAGCGAAATTTTCAGACAACCCCGGACACAATATTAGTGGAATTTTGAAACAATACACATGTTATAACCCCGCTCCCCCAATTCAATGTTGACGCGACACATTTTTCTGCTCAATATCCAGCATACAGAACCCACAATATTAAAAAGGATCATATTTTGGCATTTTTTCCACTAATTTAGCCGGGATTAGCTATCTTTCTTTTCAGTTCAAATGAATGCTTTTGTAAGGCACAATCTTGACAATTCAAAATTTCTATAACAAATCAACAAAAATTCTATAACAAAAGTGATGCTGTCGCATAGTGTATGGATTTATGACGTCTAAACCTTCTACTCCATCATCACAGCTTTAATTATCGTTGTTCTTGAAATGTTTGTACACGTTGCATGCGAAAGTTTCAACGCAGGTAAAATCAAATTGTAACATTTTTTGGTTGCAACCAACGTATCATTCTACATCTGTCTGATTCTGGACCAGGATCTTGAAATAAGCTGCAATGTCTTAGAGTCCGCCTTGCATGTTTTTAAAAATTCGCTAATATTCTATTTTTAGGGTATGATGTCATCAGAATTTTGTTGGGCATTCCATTCAGATTGCAAGGAGGAATTGTTGGCAATGATCCCTGGTATGTCTCGAAACGAGCCTACGTGGGCAGAGTTAAGAGCGCATGGTATTGGCTGGTGGGTTAGAAGTAATGATCTCCTTCGTAGAACTATTGAAAAGGTATTCCATTGTGACTTTGATTGATGGATACCAGTGTTACTTCGACAACTCAGCTTTACGATATTTTTGGCAGTATGCCAAAGATGTGTAGTATTGTTTTTAAGGTTGTGATAAATTTATAACTTTGCCTCCTATGTTTAAATATAATAGTTGGTTGGGTATTTAATTCTTTTTTTGTTTTGTTTTGTGCTGGTGCTATTGTTTTTAGAGTTTAATTATTTGTCAAACGCTTTGCGTTCAAGTTATATCTTTTTTGTTTAGGTTGCAAAGACTCATTTCCAGTTAAAGAAAGATCCAATAGACTGCGCTATTTTTTACTTGGCCATGAAAAAGAAGACTCTCCTCTGTGCCCTTTACAGGTACTTTTAACATATTTAAGGATTCAGTATGATCAAAATTTCTTAAGTTTTTTCACAGTTTCTGTATAGATTGTCAGGCCTATCTACTAGTGTAATTTCATATTGAAGAGAAGCTACTGTGTAATTTCGTTTCATTTTGTATTTATTTTTTTTAGAAAATTATGACCATGCATACATTTTCACTATATTTTTTACTTAAGATTTCAATGATTCCCAGTATTGATATCGCAACATGTTTTTGTTTTGTTTTTCTTAAATACACAAGGCAAAATAAGTGATTTAAACGTATGTTTTATTTCAGCGGCATTTGGTGAATAAGGTGATCATAGTGTCCCCCACCCCTTCAAGACAAAGCCTTCCTGCAATGGTAGCATTCTCCCTCAAGCAATAGCATTTAAATTTGAATTAAATCTGAGTTTTGTTGTATGTTCATCAGTGTCCGCCAATGCATCCAATGTGTATTCTTGGTAATGATGGAAACCATTGATTATTGAAAAATAAATAAAAAGGATACAATAGGTTGAAGGAAAGCAATGTAATTGTAGTTATATTCACACAAAATTGATTTCTCTCTTGAGGAGAATATACAGCATTCAGCATGGTACATGGGATGAACGGCCCCTTATTTATTCCACCGTTTTATTTCAGGTCAATGCGAGATGCTAAAATGTCAGCATTTTTTAGCAATGACTTCACACAAGAAAGATGGCGAAAGGCAGCATTAAAAAACGCTTACGCACTACTTGGTAAGCAAAGATTTGTGCACGCAGCTGCTTTCTTCTTGCTTGCAAATGCATTATGGGATGCTGTAGAGGTATGGCTAAATTGTTTTTGTTTAACGATCAAATTATTTTTTTATTTTTACTTTCATTTAGCAATGAAATATTTTTTTAATGACAGGCAGACCAACTTTTAGAGCATCTTTATTTTTGACTTAGTTATTTAAAGAAGACGTACCATGTGAGAGCAGAAATTACAAGCCCTCGTTTGTTGCGTCATACATATCTTATACTCTAATTTATGGCATATATATAACTGCGTGTTTTCTTTTATTTTTAGGTCTGCGTAAATCGTTTAGGAGATATTCAGCTGGCGCTAGTCATATCTAGGCTGCATGAGAGCAACACAGAAGTGCATGATAAAATTTTAAGACAGTATGTTTTGGATAAGAAACTTCAAAGAAGAGGTAACGATGTTGTTGTTTTATCAGTCTTGTTTTTCATAGCGCCATTCCAAATTTGTTTATGTAATGCTTGGTTATCAAATCTATATTCCTGCTGAAGCTGGGAAGGAAATTTAAATCTATAGTTTACACATTGAGCATGTACACTATAAGGAAATTTATTTTGCTGAGGAAATGGTCGGGCCTGTTCATATGTTGATAAAATGAAGTAAGATCTTGGCTAAATTAACCAAGCTAGTTAACCCAGCTAGTTTACATTTATGCGATCAACCACTACGAGAATATTTTTTTAATGTGTGCTTGTGTTAGCGTGTGATGTTTGTGTTGTCTTCTAGACCCCTTTCTTGGAAGCATGGCGCATTGGATTCTTAAAGAGTACAGTGAATCGCTGGAGATACTTCTTGTGCCAGTTAAAACAGATGAGAAGTATAAACAGAGTGGTGCTGACTACCCTGCAATATTCAATTTCTACCACTATCTGCGGTACCACCCACTTCTCATACGACGTCACTACACACAACACAAACGTATCCAAAGCGCAGACGGGTTAGTCCAAAGTAAGAACCATATTGAGGATCTTCACATGTTGGAACGAAAGCTGTATTTCAGTACAGCTAGTTCTCATTTAAACTCTGGTTTACCTGACATTGCCCTCGAGGTGATCCTTATGTTACCGAAATACGAGGAAGGGAATGAGGCATTAACAGCTGCAGAGGATGTGAAGAAGGAGGAGAAGAAGCAGACTGAAGATATGATCATCACTGGAACTTTTTCTGATTTTAAAAACGACAACGTAAGTCGTCTTACCAACAGCTATGACGAACGTTTAAATGGTTATTTAGGTGGTAGCTCTTCACTTGGCGTTGGTGGTAGCTCTGTGGTAGACGTAAACTTTTCCACCAATCGATTTGCGGACTTAGACGAAGAGTATAAAATCGGCATTGGACTTAGCGACGACAGCAACAGTGACGAATCAGAGGAAAAAGATGTGGAAAACAAGGAGGACACTGAAGAGCTCTCGAAGGCAGCTACAACTATAGATAACGTCGAAAAGGGCGGACCTTGTGTTAAAGACGACATGTTTGATATAGTTGCACTGAATCTGAAATACACATGCATCATACGTTGTTTAATTGACGAACTCATAGCGCTGCCAGCGATGTGTTTACAACAGAATTTAAAACTGCGAACTTCGTTGAACTCTTTGCTGGAAGAGGAGCTGGATTTTCTTCATAATTATTGCGATTATGGACATGATGACAATAACGATGATAAAATCCACTTTAATATTTCTCTGATACAACAGCAAATGGAAGGTCTGTGAAAGTTATTCAAGAGTAACCTAGATAAGACTGTTTTGGCGATTATTTACCTATTGAGTGCCATTGCAGGATTTGATCTTTGGAAATTGTGCTAGAAACTCGCGTGCATTTATTTATTTGTGTTGTTTCACGAATCGCGCTTAACATTGTTCAGGACTGTGTGCTGTGTACAGTAGTTTGATATCATGATTAGATAAATTTCAAAGTACTTAAAGCATCTATGTGATATTGCTCAACGTATCTGTCTGTTTGAAGCCAAAATAGTAGCTGCGAGTAACGACAAGCTAATGTTGGCAGATGTTTTTGATGCGCTAAGGACTAATCTCTATAATAATAGCCGTTTTTGTCTGTCCGCCAAGAGCATAACAATGCACGAAATCTTTAAACTATGCCACGGGTGGATTCCCGTAGATTTTCTACTGGCTAAAGATTAGTGTAATATATTATCATTGCGCTATAGTCCGTTCATTCGTATTCTTCTTTTTTTCAGATATGAAGAAAATGCAACGGTCTGCTTCAATTGTAAGCCAAACCTCTTTTGACTCTGAAGGGCTGTCGCTCGGCGAGAAAGTTGAGAAAGTTGCTCTCCATTCTGAATGGTTGAAACGAAACCAGCAGATATTGACGTGTTTGTACGAACATTGTTCAATGGTGGGCACGGGAGATGCCGAAATCCCCGGTTTGTGAAAACTTTGTATCATTGAAAATTCTTGAATTCTGCTGATTTCATGCTTCAGTTTCTTAATATTTTTGTGAATATTTGAACAAAATGTTCATGATGTCTTTTTTTTTATGTAGCATTTTTCTTTTTTCGGTATGTCTTATTCTCAACTCCAATTATTTTTTTCTCGCAATCTGAAAAGACTGTCGTGGTTCAATATGTCAGGTAGATTTACCTTAAGGTGTAGGCGTACCGTGTAACAACAACCTTGTTATGCATCTTAAGGTGTAGGCATACCGTGTAACAACACCCTTGTTATGCATCTTAAGGTGTAGGCGTACCGTGTAACAACACCCTTGTTATGCATCTTAAGGTGTAGGCGTACCGTGTAACAACACCCTTGTTATGCATCTTAAGGTGTAGGCGTACCGTGTAACAACACTCTTGTTATGCATCTTAAGGTGTAGGCGTACCGTGTAACAACACCCTTGTTATGCATCTTAAGGTGTAGGCGTACCGTGTAACAACACCCTTGTTATGCATCTTAAGGTGTAGGCGTACCGTGTAACAACACCCTTGCTATGCAAGATTAATCGTCTGACTTTCACGATTCTACCTGAAATTTATTTGCAGCCATCTGTTTGGAGCTTCTACTGCTGCTTCATGAGATCGAAGACCACAGGGTGTTATCATCACCATTGACATCTATTTCTGCCGGACCAAGTGTCCCACCTCTTCTACTGGCGTCAATGGCTTCCTTCTCCCTCGTTGCAAGCCCAACTGCATTCTTGCAGTCGATGACGCACGATCTGCTGCAAACTGTGATCGATTTACCATCTCTACCCACGCCGAAAAGTCCTGTCACCAGACTAGCTGATTTGGAAAACCTGTTGTGTTCGTTGTCTTCTTGCGTATACCACAGCCTTTGTGGTGGAGAAGATGATAAACTACTGGCCAGTGTCAGACGAGGTGAAACACAGCTTGTTGGAAAACAATTGAAAGATGGTAAGCTTCTTGGATAATTTAATCTCTTGTGTTGTTCGTTTACGTCACACGTGTATTTTCGCTCTACTAATGTAATAAACATTTTTGTCAAATTGAAGGGATGAAATGTCTGCAATCTTTAATTTATAGAAAAAATTACCTGTTGAATCAAACTGTTCTTTATTTTTAATGTCAAATATAACATGTGAAGTGAATTCTAATTTTGGCCTTAACAACAACCACTAAATGTACATCGACCCATACCTCTCTAGTGTAAACTTACCGTAATTCGATCCTGTGTGAAATTGAATAGGATTATTTATGTTAACGTTTGCACTTTTTTTTTAAAGGGAAATTAGTACGACTCCCATACGGGTGTGTAGACGTTGATCTTGATGCTACCTCGTCGCCTTCTCAGTGGCCTGGTGTGAAGTTCTTTCTCTCCATCCTCACTGCAAGCAACAAAGACGGCTCACATAACATCAAGTTGCTTCTCTGCGAAGCAGCCGTCGGTGTTTATTTAAGCCTTTTGGTTAGCTCCTGTTCAAGGTTGGCCTGCAATAACCTATATCGTCTTGTGCAAAACAACTTAACGGAGGATATGTGGAGCTTAGTTTTTGGAGGTGGCACGAAGATTGTTGTGCCAGCTCCAGACAGTGTTGATAAGACACCTCAAAAGGAACTTTCTCCCAAGGCTGACCGCAAGCACGATACAGCTCGGATGAAATGGAATTATAAGCTGCTGGGTAAGAAAGCTTCATCGGTGCAGCACGCTGAAGAAAGTCGAAAGTTAATGCGACATGAAGTGTTTATTCAGCCTCGGATGTCTTTGTCGGATTATTTTCTGAGAAAGGTTCGTTTGATTTTGTCAGTGCCTGTGCATGCATTTCATTGCCTCTGTTTACATAAGATTATTTTTTAGGTATCGAATTGATTCTTTTCGTTTATTTTATTTTCTGTGAATGTTACCGTGGTTTACTTGTCTTTCCATTATTTTCCCATCGTTTTAGCCGTCACCAAGCACTATATTCAAGTACGATTCGGAGGACGAAGAAAGCGACGAGGAGGGGGAGAGCGAGACGCTAGATTTGGAAGACACTACGATTGAGGACGACGGTTTTGTCGACGAATCTCACATTCAAAGACAAGAGGAAGAGAACAGAAAGAAGAAAGTAAAGTTGACCGAGCATTTCAACAGTTCTTCGTACCCGTGGTTGATCATGCAGTTGTCGCTGGTTAAAATAGCTTCTGTGAATATAAATTCGTTTCTTTCCACCGCTGGGTTAGATATATCTGGTAAGTTGTGGCGTTTTGTCCAGAATCTGCAAGCTTGCTTTGCTATTCTTGACCCCTGTCACAAAATGTGTTTTTTTTGTTCTTTTGTCCATTATTTTTCTTACTATTTTTTCTTTTTTGACCATTTCCCTGACGTGTGTATACTTCTGTATTTGTGCCACCTAGCTTACAGTAGACCTGTTATTAAGCAAGTGATGTATTGATGGCGAGTGCGTGCACAGATTCGATCCTGTGCTTATTTTGTAAATTTTATTTTTAGTAGTCTGCGGGAAAAACTTTTTTTTAGCCTGTTACTTTTACTACTATATTGTTTTCTCTTAACGCAGACCTTCCGACGCAGTCACCACAGTTATACAATGCTACCAAGATCTTGTTGCGATGGGAACAGATGCTCACTGCTATTTTGGAGACTTATCCTGAACGTAGTGAAAGTTTGATCGAGTACGTACCTTCGATTACAGAAGATGGTGTCATGAGAGGCGGCGCGACGTTGCAGAAGATGAAGATATTGTTGGACTCAGAGTATACTCCCTTTAGGTAAATTACATATGCTGTTATCATTGTCGTCGCCGTCGGTAAGTTTGTCGTCGCCGTCATTCTTGTGGTCAGTCATCGCCGTCGTCATTGTGGTCATTGCCGTAGTTCTTGTGCTCGTCGTCGTCATTGTTCTTGTAATTTGTGTCTTTTTCATTCTTTTGGTTTGCATCTTTGTCGTTCTTGTGCGCGGTTTTTGCCGTCGTCATTGCTGTTTTTGTCATCGTCGTTTTTGTCATCGTCGTTGTGTCCGTCGGCGGCGGCGTTCTCGTAATCTGTGTTTTCGTCAATCTTGTGGTTTTTGTGGTCATTGTCAATGTATCCGTCGTCGTCGTTCGTTGTTCTTGTCATCTTTGTCTTTGTCGTTCTTGTGATCCCCATCATCACTGTGGTAATTATCGCCGTTCTTGTGATCGTCGTTGTTCTTGTGGTCATCGGTGATGTCGTTCTTGTGATCATTGTAATCGTCGTTGTGTTCGTCGGCGTCGGTTTTGTCGTCGCCGTCGTCTTTTTGCGGCCAGTCAGTCAGTCGTCGTTCTTGTGGTCATTGTCGCCGTTCTCGTTGTCGTCGCCGCGAAACAATTTTCTTGTTTGCATATTTCATTGTTTCACATGATAATATATTTCTTGCATATCTGTTTTTGATTATTTCTTTAGCAGTCGCAATGGCAAAGCCAAACCAGCGAAGCGATTATGGCACACGCTTGTTCAACAAGACTCGCTTCGACAACTCTTTTTGCACTACGCCTTCAAGTCAACACAACGCGTGGGTGTAAGTAGCTTGACATGTGTAAAAAAAACAATGTACAACATCAACATTAGGATTGATATATGTATACTGTTATATGTGTAAAAAAAAAAATCAGAAAGTAAAAGTAAAGTAAAACCATTAGAAAATATTGGTTAGAAAAGCTAAGAAACTATTCTGGCTGATGCAATGTCAAGAAAATAGTTCTTACAGTCCTTTAAAAATTTAACTTAAGACACACCTGCGTCTTGGCTTTTAAAAGTATTTTCGTATGTGCTTATATTTCATTCCCTTGTTTGCAAAAATAGTTTTATGTGAAGAACGTTAAATCTGTCCTTCAAGGTTAAGTGAACAAGGGTTGGGTTTACTTTCGTTTGGCACGAAATATTTTTCAAATTTATGTAGCCACCCTGTATAGTTGTCGAGTTGCTCAAATCAGCAGAAATGCTGATGCTGTTTTTTGTCTAATAAAAATACGAAGTTCGGGTAGAAATATTACTGTTCAAAAAGCGTGAAATTCGCGTAGGAATGTAATGGATATGCATTGGGTTGTTGTATAACGTTATATATTGCTTTTCTTTTCAGCATGACGAGACAGACTATGACATCATTTCTGCACGAATTCTTCACAAAGACCCCGAACCTGTGACCAGTTTCTGTTTAAACAAGGTAGTACCCGTCGTAGTGATTGTCGTCTCAGAAGAGCGATCATGCGTTACAACGAATGTTTATAATAATAAGATCAAATTTGTTGACATCTTTGTTTTAATGTTTACGACCACAAACAAGTCGCAACGAGACCGAAAAAAACAACTAAAGCAACAAAAACAAATTTATTTCGTAAAGTTACCTTCATTGAAGAATGCATTAGTTAATAATATTGTGGGTGAAAGATTTTCGTTACTTGGCAAAAAATCCATTTTTAACCAACGAAATATTTCGGCGGGGCATATTATTTTTTTATTTGATTTTGTTTCATCGTCAATTACAATGCAACTTTTCATTCATCATATTTCGCATTACTTTGATGCCATTTGTTTCAATTGCGGAGTGTCGTCACCACTTCGATGTCAAAATCGTCATCTGATGAAAACAGCATCGTAAATTACGTCATTTACCCTATTTTGGGTTAACCGTAATGTTACCACCCCAATCGGTTTATTTTCAATAACTTGATGAGATACAGGCTACAGATTTTATGAATTTTCACTTTTTCTATATTAATAGATGTGGGAAGTTTTATTCCCGTTCTACAGCAAAAGTGGGATTTTTTTACATTTTGTCAGAGCTGGTTAATAAAATTTTGGAAATCCTTTTTTAAAAAAGTTTTTTATATTATAACACTTCTAACATAGAGTTTTATAAAGAAACATTCTTCATCAGGACAGATTAGTGGCCTTGTATGAAAGGTCTTGGGTTCAAACCCCGGCCGAGTCATGCTAGAGACTATAAAAGTGTGCATCGATTCTTTTTGCTTAGCGTTCAACATGAGAATAGGATTGATATCTTAGACGGTTGTTTAGTTGAGCAGCTGTTGTGCTTGCACGACTTCCGTTGCTCAAATGGGAGCTTTAAATGCACTAGGACCCCCTTCGCAGGACCCTCATTGATAACAGTTCTTTTAGGAACTGAAAGGCTATCCTGGGTAAATAATAGTAATAATAATAATTCTAACACTGAAATGGCCTTTATCCTGTAAAAATATTCGGAATAATAATAATATTTGTCAGCCAACTATTCGTCGGTCATTAATTTCGTTGGTTAAAATTTTAGTCCCATAGCAACCGACGTATTTGTGAGATACACAGTAGATCTTTTTTTAATGAACGTCTTACGAGAAGTTGATATCTATTTTTTTTTTTCATTGTAAATATCATATGCAACCAATCAGACGCGAGTATTCCATCATGTGACTGGTCACCGATAATTTTTTGCGAAATTATTTTTGTGCTTTAGCATTAACATATGTTTTTTTCGGTTCTTCAGTCCAACTTGAACTACATGGCTGTGTCAACGACTCACGAAATCATTGAATACGAGATTGCTGGTTCGCTAGATGTTGATATGTTTCCATTGGATGAAATGTCTACGGTTTATGACAATGGCAACAGGTAACTTGTGTTTGTTTGGATTTTTGTGGGCGGGAGGGGACAGTTTAGCTGTAAAGTAGAAGGTTGTGATGCAAATTTTTTTGTAATATTTGTTTCTTTTAGTGAGAACAAATGTGGTAAAGCGTCTACTGCAACTATCGTAAGTCTGTTTTAGTTCACCAGAAGCTCGGATTTGTTATTACCAACTGCGCATCACAAATAATTTTGTGTTCATTTGTGTCACGCGGCGTTCACAGCAAGGTTTTATTTCCCCGCAGTGAAGCAAAATTTTAGGGGGTAGCCATCCTTTACGCCAACCATATGATAAATGCGCATGCCCAGTTGCATTAACTCTACCTGAATTTCGCTTCGGTCTATCTTAAATGAGGCTATCATAAATGAGTTTTAAGGGTCATCTCCACTAGGCGGAATATTGGCTGACAGAAATTTTCACCGTACCAAAGTAGAAATCCATTCCCCCTAATCAATCAAAATTGCTCAAAGTCATTTCGCTCCAAATTTTCCGCCAAGTGGAGATGAGCCTTTACACCCAAAGTCAAATTTTAATTCCGTCGAAAAAAACAAAATAAAACTCCAGTTGTATAAAAGTCAAAGCTTCTCAACTGAAAACGAGGCTGATTTTACTTCACTCCAGGCGAAGTGGAACTCTCATGTAAACGCCGCCTCAGTGACGGTTTATTCGTCAATAGAATTAGTTTTTGTTTTTATGCTCTGATTTTTGTTGTCATAGATACAACGTCGTCCATGCTCGGGCATTCGAAGGATGGATTCACACTCAAACTTGCCATATTGTAAGGATTTTTGCGTACAAGTTGATTTTTTTCGGTGACGAATTACTATCTATCAAAGAACTAATTTTACGAATACTTGTAACATTAACAACGCCTCGAACAAGCCGCTCCAACATTGTTTCGGTTTGTTAAATAGGGCTGGTTTTTATTTTCTTCTTTGCAATTTGTTTTTTTGAGTAATTTCTAATTTTTTGGTTTTTAGATGTGACTGGAGGCTCAGACGGTAGCGTGCGTATGTTCGAGTTCGTTCACCCTGATCAAATTGCACAATTTCGTGGTTCGGGTCAGAACGAGCGTGTCAATAAGATACAATTCAATCCACTCGGAAATAAGGTGCGGCTTACATTTGTTGTTTAAGTATGATATTTACGTAAAACACCTTCACAATTTCCGAGTGTGAGCAGTACTTCTTTTTTGTAAAACTCACTGTCGTGCCAGTAAGGTTTTTTTTTTTTCTCAGTTGGTATTCTTGTACAGTAATTCATTTACTGTTGGGATTCGAAATCATAACCATTTTTGTTGCCATAAGTACTGTATTCGTATAATAAGCTGTTGATAATTATCTTAGTTCGCTGTTGTGGATGACAGTGGTTATTTGTCCATGTGGTTGGTGGCCAACACGCAAGATACAGCCCCTTATTTGGTAAGTAACTCTCCTTTTTTGGTACTTAATTTTCTTTATGCGGTAAATAATATTTGTTTTTTGTTCCTTTTATGTAGACACTAAAGTGTCATTCGAAGTACTGTTTGGATTTTGCATACCTTGGATCTTCAAGTTTGATCGCCACTGTTGGTTTTACTAATGATAAGAGGTATGTCTTTACACTGTTACAGTAACAATTCTATGTAGTTAAAATAAGACACTGAAGGGAGCAGTGCCTGTTCAGAAAGGTTACTATTGCTGTTGGACAAGAGTCAGTCAGAATTTGTAGACCGTGCGACAGTAAACCAATTATTAGCCTTGTGATAGAATTTTGGTTTTAATGCGGAAGGTCGTGAGTTTACTCCCAAGCTTAGTCATGTCAAGGATTATAAAAATGTTTATCGATCTTTTCTGCGTTCAGTAGGAGAATAGGGTGGATATCTTCTGGTTTCTGTGCTTGCACGCTTCCGTTGTCTAAACGGGTGCTTCACCTCCAAAAAAACGCATCACCCTCGTTAATAACAGTACCATTACCAAATGAAGAGGCCATCCCGGGTAAATAATTGTGATGATGTTAGTAAGAACGAATGTTAATACTGCATTAGTTATTCCCACAATGCAAGCTTTCTTATCTCTAGTCTCCTAGTCTCTTACCCAGACCCTTGGAAGAGAAACGTAACAATCTTTGACGATTGTGTAATAATTGTACTTGAATTTTGTATTATTCATTATTCTAGGAATATATGTGTGTGGGACACGTTGCTACCTTCCAAAAAAGCTTTGGTGCATAGTAAGATCTTAAGTTTGGTGGTTGTTAATTTTTTTGACGTGTTAAGGGACGCTTTCCGACTTAAGGTCATTCCTGGGTAGCTATATCTAACATATGTAATCTGGTCGGCGGGAAAGCTCTTTTTTATTCCGTCGTGTAGCATTTGTTTGAAAATTAAAGTTTTCTCGCCCCCAAAATCTCGACTCCTTGAATCAGGTTCTTTTGATGTAAAATCTTCTTTCTTGCAGGTTTTTCACATAATGTAAATGGAGCCCAGAGTCTTTGTTATGTACCTGGACAGCACTGTTTAATATCTGGTGGTAAAAGAGGCGACATCTGTATCTTTTCTACCTTTCTTTAATCATTAAAGTTTAAGAATAAAATTTCTTAGTCAAGATTCGTAACGTAATGAAAACAGAGTTGCCACACCTTGATGAAAATAGGGTGGCCATACCTTGATGAAAATAGGGTGGCCACACCTTGATGAAAATAGGTTGGCCATAACTTGATGAAAATAGGTTGGCCGCACCTTGATGAAAATAGGTTGGCCACACCTTGATGAAAATAGGGTGGCCATACCTTGATGAAAATAGGGTGGCCACACCTTGATGAAAATAGGGTGGCCATACCTTGATGAAAATAGGTTGGCCGCACCTTGATGAAAATAGGTTGGCCACACCTTGATGAAAATAGGTTGGCCATACCTTGATGAAAATAGGGTGGCCATACCTTGATGAAAATAGGGTGGCCATACCTTGATGAAAATAGGTTGGCCATACCTTGATGAAAATAGGTTGGCCATACCTTGATGAAAATAGGGTGGCCATACCTTGCTGAAAATAGGTTGGCCATACCTTGCCGAAAATAGGGTGGTCATACCTTGATGAAAGTAGGGTGGCCATACCTTGATGAAAATAGGGTGGCCATACCTCTTAAAATGATCTAAATAACCTAAAATTTGGACCCAAAATATTGATTCCTTTTGAATCTCTTAAATCCTGACATGTGCAGTTGTTTTATTATTGCGTTTTAAAAATATAATATATGCTAGGGAAGGTTTGATCATTATTGTTATTAGCAACTCTTTATTTCCTATTAAAGTTTTTCCAATATTTCCTGAAACACGGAGTTTTTAGTGTTTGTTCCCAAATCCTCCTAAATTTTCCTACTAGAAAGTCAAAATATTTTAAAGAAGTAGCACCACAATTGTCTTCCTTAACCTGGTGTATTGTGTATATACTTCCTAATTTTTTCCTGCTTGACAATCTGGGAATCTGTTTTGGAAAAAATGCTTCAAACCCAGTTATGATTAAATTATCCACCCCATGTTAATTAATAACCCTATAATAACTGTTTATGAGGGCGATACCGGAGAATATTGACCGACGTCAAAGTATTGCCCGAACTTGCGAGGGCAATACGTGACAGAGGTCAATATTCGAAGGTATTGCCCGAAATAAACAGTTATTATATGGATTATTATCCGGGTACTGCATTTTACGACAAAAAATATAACATTATAAGCAGGATGTAGAAACCATGTCTTTATAGAAACTATTCCCATATGGAACGTGTAAACATTACAGGTTTTTATTGTAGCTACAACATAGAATTCTTTAAAAGATAAAAGTAAGTTTCACTTCTGTTTCGCGTTTTGTTTACTTTTTTCCGTGTTTGTTTACATTTAATGCTACCATATTTAAACTTTAAACACGGTTGCTATGGTAGCGGGAAATACCGTGGAATATTGCCCGCTATGACGTAAGTTCTAACCAATCACATTGCGAAATTTTCGAAAATATCGATGCCGCCCTTTTACCCGGGTAATAAAGTAGAATAACTCTTTTGTTCTTTGATTTTTTTCTTTAACGATTGTGCAGGTATTTTTGATATTCGACAACGAAAACTATTGCACACATTTGAAGCTCATGATACGATTATTAAAACGATTACGTTAGATCCATCTGAGATATATTTCGTCACCGGTTCCGTGGACGGAGATGTGAAGGTAACAGGGATGATTTTGTTCTCCACCTCTGGTCCGTTATCTAAATAGTACTAATTTTTGCGGGTAGATAGTTTCGCCGTGTTGTTAATGTATATTTTTTGAAAGAAGAGCCTTTTTTCAGTATACTTTTGATAATCTTTTTGATATGATTTTCGTGGGATCTTGAAATCATTTTTTTTATTACGTGTAAACGAAGTCCCGGTCTTATTAAATCTAAGATTAGATAATAATTTCGCGAATTCGACAAAATTCGCGAAAGGTGCGAAAATGAGTACAATTAACTTATAACATTACATTTTTTTGCTAGGTGTGGGGACTGGCTGTTCATGAACTGTGCGAGTCTTTTCCAAAGGAGCATGCGAAGGCGACAGTGTCACTGCGTCAGGTCAGTCCTGGCGTACAGTGCTTGCTGGTTGTCACCAGTGGACATCTACTCTCCTGCGGAGGGGACGGCACGCTGAAGTGTAGAATGCTGCAAAATACTCAATCTTGGAAGACGTGATGAAACAAATACTATGTGGTGGAGACACGTGATGGGAATGTGTTTTCGACTTTATTTCATTTTTAATGAATGGATAAGGTGGATGGATGAATGAATAAACAATTTAGTTGTGTTATTGTTATTTTGTGTGCGTATGAATGACGTCACATGAATAACTAGTTTTACTTTTAAAAACATCTTAAAATTTTATTTTCAGTAATTTTAAACTCGATATAAAGTGCTTTTTTTAAACTACGTGTTGGAATATAAAAGGTCATTGGCCTAGCCCGCTGGCGACGTCCTTAGCAATAGATGTTTTGTTTGACCTAAAGGATACTAAAATGCATATGAACAAGACTGCACGTAGTCTGAATGTGCATGTCTTGCAAATATTTTTAATTTCAAATTATATCGGCTAGTATCTGAAATTGTTATCGTTTAAAAGTATGAATCAAATTGTTTTGTGTCGTCACATCACATTTGTGTGACGCAATAGTGTAAATAATTATTTTTTATATGTTATATTGTTGTTGTTTTCGAGATATGAATGTTCTTTTCCGTGTAAAATGATTGTGCACAGGTTTATCTTGTACTAGGCGAGAAAAAGCGGATAGAAGTCGAGACAAAGGTGTAGAAGACTGCTGGATAGCAAGATTCTATAGAAAAGCTCAGGCCAAGGTAAAGAGATTGGAAGAGAATGAAGTGCAGTTGGAAATATCCGTGGAACAGAAATAACGTTGGAAAAACAACTTGGCCGAGGCTCAGAAGGATCCCGAAGAATTAAATGACGAACGCGAGGCTGCACGGGAAGCACGTAGACTGTTACTGATCAAGATTAGGGGGCAGCTGCAGGCGATTAAAGAGACCTTGATGAAGATGGTTGGGAATGATACGTCTCTCAGGGAGAAGCTCGAGATTCTGTTCAAAAAGCAGGGAATTATCAACGCGAGCATCATCACTGCTGTCAGGATTCTGATCTCCATAATCGTACTAGCATTGTTCTACGGGCCTGCGCTAAGGAAAACGACTTGGGACGTTTTAGTCCATTGAGAATTGGAGGACAGGACCGATAGCCACTTGTCTAAGCGCTTGGAACCACTTGGTTCACGTGTATTAGGGTGCAAAAAGGCCATATTACAAACTTTGGAGGCCTGGACAACGACTTGAAACATCGTGGTCCATTGAGACTGGAAACACTAGAGCAATATCCACCTGCCTGCGCGCGTGGAACCACGTAATTTAAGTATAGGGCCCTTATTGTGCTGAAAAAGCCATATTAAAGCCTTTGTAGGCAGGTGACTTGGCACGTCGTAGTCCATTAAGACTGAAAGGACTAAGGCCATACTATAGCCTTTGGAGACCTGTGCACGTAGTTACCAGCGTTGCACGGTCTTGGCGCTCAGAAAAATGACTTGGAACATCGCAGTCCATTGGGAGTGGAAGGACTAGATCGATGGCCACCTGTCTGGGCGGGTGGCAAAGGTCATAATACAGCCTTTGGAGTCCTGCGTACGTACTTAACGGTGTTCTACGGGCCTAGCGCTAAGGAAAACGACTTGGAACGGCGCAGTCCATTGGGAATGGAAGGACTAGACCGAAGTGTACCTGTCTGGGCGCGTGGCACCACGTGATTTATGTATAGGGCCCTTATTGGGCTGAAAAATGTCATATTACAGCCTTTGGAGGTCTGTGCACATAGCTAGCGGTGTTCTTCCGGCATGGCGCTAAGGGAAACGACTTTGAACGTCGTAGTCCATTTAGACTGGAAGGACTAGACCGATAGCCATCTGACTACGCGCTTGGAACCACGTGATTTACGTGTAGAGCCTTTATTAGGCTGCGAAACGCCATATTAAAGCTTTTGGAGGCCTGTGGACGTAGTTAGCGGTGGTCTACGCGCCTCGGGCTTAGGAAATTGACTTAGGACTTAGTCTATTGAGAGGAGAAGGACTAGGCCAATGGCAACCGGTATGGCCGCGTGGAACCACGTGAATTACGTGTATGGCTTTATTAGGCTGTAAAGAACAAAACGCGGCCTAGGGAGGACTGTGCACGTACTTAGCAGTGTTCTACGCGACTGGTGGTAAGGAAAACGTTTTGGGATATCGTAAATCGAGTGAACCTCACAATAACTTTCCTGCCACTTTAGCTGAAATAAAAAACTCGTCATAGCAAAATCAGGCAGCCAACATTTTTTATTTTGCGGAATATGTTTCTGAGAAAGTTCTAAAATTAATCGTGACACCAGGCTAACCGCTTAGTAAGGTAAACCGTGTCACACATGCTCATAGGCATACAGCCTTTTTTAAAAAACTTTATCTCGACCTTTAAGTAGAAAGGAAACAGCCGGTTGTTAACACCAGACTGAGCGCTCAGGACAGGTAAACCATGTCGCACATGCGTTTAGGATTAATACCTTTTTCAAAATAACTGTATCGCAGCTTTGGTTTACATAACAACACAGCTGGGCGCTTAGTACAAGCAAACGGTGTTGCACATGTGTATTTGCGTAATAGTTTCCAAAAAAACTTTATCGCAACTTCGGTTTAAATAAATCACAGGAAACAGCCTGTCGTTACCCCGTCCAGCTAAAAAAATCACTCAGCAATTTTATTTGTGGAATAAGTTTTCAAGACAGTAAAAAAGAGGTGTAGCTAGCTACCTAACTGCATAGCATGGGATAATTATTGATTAAGAAAGAACTTTGTTGTACCCACACTGCATTTGGCTACTTTCACTTTTTAGCCAGATAGCTACGGCGCTAGCTAAATATTCACAGCTCCAACATAAAAATAAATGTTAGCTAGGATAAAAAGCTCTTATACCAAACAAAATAGCATAACTAAGGCCAGACAAACATAACAGTGACCACACAAGACCACTTTCAAGTCAAAATAGCCTTCGTCCGTAATTTTTGATTTCATTTCTACTACCATTTTTAAAGAGAGGTATGACTTTTGAAATGTATTTAATGTATCTGGGAATGAACCTAGACAAACGGACTTGTTGATTATAAATGATAATGGCTCTGAGATAATTTCGCTGACTTGCTTTATCACTTTGATAGGAAAATTATAAATGTCAGAAGACTTATTACTATCTCGCCTGCGAGGAGTATTCAAATACAGCTGTCCGTCCCAAAATGGAAATTTTTGGCTCTCTGGGCACCGACACGGGGGTAGTCGTGTGTTCGAATCTCATCTTGGTAACTATTTTTACTTTTTTTTTTTCTTTTTACTATCTCGCCTGCGAGGATAGGTTTCCAACTCGTAACTAACTAAATGTCCCAAATGGTCAATTGCAACGTCACAGATTTAAATTTCGTACCTAAACTCTCTAAGTACTTGGAAGTCATCTAAATGACGTTTCAGGCCAAAATTGGTATTTGTTTTCGACAAAATTTGGCACAGTTAACAAAAAAGGTATGCTGAACATAATAGTGAATCAAAATAATTTTGATTTTTGTCACCTAAATGTCATTTTAGGCCAAAATTGGTCCAAAAATTAAAACTACTTTATTTTAGACAAAATTTGGCAAAGTTAACAAAAAAAGTATGCCGAACATGATGGTGACATTAAAATTTTGATTTTTTGTCACCTAAATGCCGTTTAAGACCATAAACGTTTCAATCGCGCGACTTTTAACCATGGATGATAGGCTGTATTTTTGTTAGCAGAAATTGTAGAACTGGGTCGCATTGTGGATGTTTCATAGTTGTGCATTTTTAATAGCGAGATAGTTTATGCAGCGCCTGCATCTTGTTGCTATTAAGTTTATTTATTTCTTGACAAACTTCATCTCTATCCGTAAGTTTGAAAAACATGCTCAATCGGTTGCTAGTGATGTTTTTGAGTACTTGATAATTATTTAGAACACTTGGGTCATTATTCCTTAGGAACTCACCATGCTGTTCTTTTTAGATATTTTTTTCATAGTGCTTTCTAAATTCCAAGGTTTATTTAATTTTTTGGTTTCTTTATTTGTTAACAGTGTGAGAGGACAGTCAAGAAGAATGGAAATACTATTGTTATACAAAAAAAAAAAAAAAAAAAAAAAAAAAAATTGTTATACATTTGGTTGACATCATTGAAATTTTAAAGTTTAACCTCCAGTTCCATGTTTCCTAAACTATTACGAAAGCTATGAATGTCAATGTTTTGGATTGATATTAAAATCGCCTGTTATTATAATTTTTCTCATTTATTTTTTTATTTTTTCAAAAATAATTTTCAATTCCTCAACAAAAAGACTAATTCTTCTTTTAGTGTGTCTGTATATGGTACCTACTATTACACCATCATTGTCATTCTCTAATTCAATAAAAAAACATTCAAATTCATTACCTGAGTATGCCATTGAAATATCATCTCTTCTAACATAATTAAGAGTCTCTTTTTTATACATCGCAACACCTGCATTTTGTGAGGAACCACAAACTCTTTCAAGTAGATGGTAACCTGCATATGCCTGTGCTTGTAATGGCTTGGTTGTTGAGTCCCATATGTTTCACTCATATCTATAATGTCAAAACTAAAGCGAAGTGTAGTTAATAATGCACCAAGTTCTTCAAAATTACTGTTATATGACCTAACATTGGTGTGAAATGTTGACAAGGTGTCAACATTTTTTTGAGTTTTTAAAAGACTGTGGAATTGTGTAATGTTATAGTTAACTAAAATTAAGGACAGGGTCATCATCAGTTATTGTTAGTTATGGAAGACTTTTATTAAAATTTTCAAGCCTTTTTTGAAGTTTTATTTTAAGTTTATGGCTAGAGTTACCATTATTATTAACATTAAGTTCAAGTTCAAACTGGTTATTATTTAAGGTATTTAAAGGATAATAAGAGACAGCTACAGCACGACCACAGGGCCCGATTAATATGGTTAATGTTCACTACTTTTGCACATTTAAGATGTAAATAATGCTTACCAATTTTAGACTTAATTGATTTATGGTGGTTATGGATGACTTTGGTACATTCAAAGCAATGAGGAAGGTCCATTTTTGTCAAGTTGAACGTTTTAGTCCTTTTTTCACCTCAACATTGCTTCCCTCAGACTACACTTCGATGAGCTACAAGTGCTACTCACAAATTGTGCCACAACGTTTGATTTCATTGGTATTAGTGAAACTGGGTTCACGGAATCACAAAATAATCATTTAGAAGGCTATAGCTATTCTGATTGCTTCACTGAATCACCTAGAGGATGACTGAGACTATGCATTGCAGAAAATTAGAACTACGAACATAGAAATGATCCACAATGCTATCGCAAAAATTGTCTTGAATCTGTTTTTATTGAAGTCATTTCTAGTAACAAAACAAAAACACTACAAACACGCGAGAATACGCGGCGTGATCGACTATCTGTAGTGAGGTTTTTCGAAATTCGGCTGTCTTCTCACAAAGTTCCTGGGATGAAGCTTAACACTTAGTGACTAAAGTAAGTTTTTTAAACGACGGAAAAAGGCATACTTTTTTTTATAAATAAAATTAGTCATCAGTGAAGGAATGCTCAAAATTTATGATTCACGTCCCAATATCTCAAACACTATTCCTCTAGTTAAAAACCAACTAGGTAGAAAACAAAATCCATTTGACTTCTCGTGTCGAATAATAAACAAATAGAAGGGTCATTAAGAAAAAATGTATAAAAAAGTAACCAAAACTAATTTTCCGTTTTTTAATTTATTAAAGCTTCCAATGTTGCTTGCTTTAAACTTTCTCTGTTCAAATCGGATAATCGCAGATATTTACATTGTCTCAGCGAGCGGAAATCTTGAAATGTCATCTTTGTATTTGAATTGTAGGCAGGACACGAACGCCCTTCATCATACAAATCCAGTGAATTGTCAAGTGTCTTGTCTTTAACCAAATCCTAAAAGTATAAATATAATATAAGACGCTTATATAAAGTCTTAATCTTTATTTTAAACTTAAGAACGTTGTCACTCTTTGGCTACTGTATTACCGAAAGCCTAAAATATCAAACTAAATCACAGTGCGAATCACTGACTGACCTCAATCGTTTCACCACGTTTTATTCTATTTTGAATTATTTTCTTTAACAGAAAAGCTCTTCCAGTTTCATCCATAGTGTGTCGCCTTTCTTTGTGCGATTCCATATATTTCGCTTTTTGCTCCGCATGTGTTTGTACGTAGTTGCCACGATTTCGAGTGTGCTTTGCTAACTCCTGACGTTCTAACGGCGTCAATACACTTTGTCTATCAACCATTGTCGCACTTGCTTTTGCTGTTTTATTGATATTTTCCAGAACACTTGAGGTGCGGTGTTGAGATAAGTTATAAGTGGACGAGTTAAGGAAGTTTGATGGAATGTTGTCTTTTGAGAAAATATCTCCTGAGGGTTCGTTTGATTTACTAGTTTGAAGAGGGTAATCCGATTTCGGTATGTTGAGAACAGTTCTACCTTGTTTTAAACGAGATAAACTTGTTGTAGTTTTCCAAGATGGTTTATCACAATCAACAGAGCTTTTCCGATTGGTCAATTCATTTGACGAAGGCGAGAGCTTGCTGTTATAGAGAACGTTGTGATAATTCGCGTACGAATGTTGCATGTAAAACGGAATCACTTCTTGGATATCGGAAACACCGACGGATGTTCTTCTAGCATTCCTTGTTTTTAATATGTTTCTTTTGTTACATTGATAAGTTGAAGCATTTGGCGAATTACAATACATTACCTCGCCTGAATTCAGATCTAATGAAATCCGGTTCGTGGACGGTTTTGCAAAGCTTTCTGCTCTCGATGCATCGTTGTCATGGACACGGTGAAGATAAATTTGATTGTCCTTTCTTTCGCAGTGGCGCTTCTCCTTCTCCTTTTCTAATTGATGCAAAACTTTATGTAATTCTTTTTCTTGCTTGCGCATTTTTAAAGCCTGAGCTTGCGCACAGCTTTCAAGGCCCAACGACAACCGTCGAAATTTGAATTTTTCGGCTTTGTTTGAAGCATAGCAGCCATGGAAGTTACCTTCAGATATGCTGACGACTTTTTTCAATGCAGCATTGGCAACCATTGTTTAAAAGCTTCAAACAATAGTTTTCATTATTTCTAGAAGTTGGCGGTGCAACTGCTGTTGGTGCTTGCAATGAGCGTCATTGTCTCATACAAAGAAGCCTACATATTGCAAAATTTGAAAATATATTTTCACAGAGGTCATTGCACTGCAAAGTAAATTTCTGAAAGACTTGATTTTCACCGCAACACGTATTTTTTATAAACAACTTGATTTTTTATCTGGGTTACTGAACAATACGTCCAGATTGATAGAAACGAAGTTTAGACGATGGTCGAACAATTCCATAGCTTATACAAAGATCCCACAAAAGAGTTAGTGTTCATTCAACCACAATTGTTTGATTTAATGTCAAGTTCTGACTTAATGCCCAAACTCAGTTATTTAGTCCTCAAACGGAAGGAGAAAAGTAATAACGATCTTTCGGAAGACGTGGAAAGTGCAAAATGTTTAAATTGATAACTACTACCTCAAGAAATTTTTTTTTAATGTGTACATCATATACAAGCTGAAGTTTCCTAAAAACTATTTACGCCTGATTTTAGTTTGCTTTTTTTCGCCGCTCTATATTATGGTTTCTACAACCATCCACATAATCTTTGAGACAAACTAGAAATTCTATAAAAAAACCAGAAATGGCCGTTGACGCAAATGTCCATTTTTCCAACTGAGACAATTTAAACATAACAAACAAGCTATAATTAGCCTATAGCAGCACTGTAAGGCTTCGTTCTAAAGCTGAAGTTCCGTGAGCCTGGAGGCAGTACGTCGAGTTTGAGAAGACTTGTGGTGCGAGTTTGTGAAAAAAATTTTTTTGTCAAAAATCGAAAAGTCTCAATATTTATGTGGGTGATTGTAGGTTACACGACCTTATTAAATAAAGGGAGAATTTACGGAAACGACCCTATAAGAAAAAAAAACAGAGAACATCTTTTTATATGTTTATGACCAGAAAGTTTCCTATGGAAATGTTTTTTTCAAAATTCCCCTAAGGCAGTGACCGAGCAAGTAAAAGAAACTGTCAGACCTGCTTACTCAAAAGGCTCAATTTAAGATTGTTTCAAAATCAATTTTTAGCTCCTTATTCTTAACAATTTGACCGACTTGTATCTTGTTGACCCTACTACGCCGTCCCTTGTTGTCCTTGCGACTTTAAGGGCCTGGTTACACGCACAATTTCGCCCTGGGGTAAAACCAACCTCATGATTGGTCAAGTTGTACTTAGCAGTTTCATGCGTTTACCGACGTGAAATTTCGCTTCGGGGTGATTTCACCCGTATTTAGCATAGGGGCGAGATTTCAGCCCGGGGCGAAAATTCATGATTTTTGCATGTAACACCACATTGCTCCGGGGCGAAAAGCGTATATATTAGGAGTAAATACGCAAAACTATGTTGAAGGAATGTTTTTCTATCGCTCATGTGCTTATATATTTTACTATTTCTTGAAGAAGTTGATGTGCTGCTCGCGTGTTCCACGTAAGTGATTTTATGAAAAGTTTTACTTTCACCCCGGGGTGAACTTATTCGTTTTTCACCCCGGGGTGAGTTGACCATGTAATTTAAATTTTTTTGTCGACGTTAGAAGATAAGGCTATAAGGTCGGCTAGAAATTGAGTTCTCACTCTTCTTATTCAAATTTAAGGATTTTCAACGAGAATTTGTAACCTTTTCCGAAAAGAGCAGTATTTTCGTAACAAAAATTAAGGAGATTCGACAACATTTTAATATTTTTCTAAAAAAAATTATATGCGGGGACAATATGCGGGGTTTAGTGATGCCATGATTGAAAAACAAATTGTTGCTCCAACAATGTGGCATTTTCATGCATTTCGAAAATAATCACATGCGGCGGGCTGTAAAGTAAAATTGAGGAGATTTAAGGAGAAAGTTATTAAAAAATCCACGCAATGCTTCACTTCCAGCCACCGTAATGCAGACGATAAACCGAAAAATATGCACAAATTTGCTATATTTACCATAAATATCTTCATTATAAATATTTTAAGTTTTATTGTCTATATTATAAATATCAATAAATTAATTATTTCCCATTTTTAAATATTCATAAAATCTCTAATATAAAATATACACAGATGCAAGTAAAATACATAAATATTTTTCTTCCGTAAAAGCCTTTATAGAAAATGAAGTCAGAAATTCAGTTAATAAAACATGAGTCCATTAAATAACGAAGTTTAAGGAAAACTAACCTGTTGTTTTGGTACAAAGTAGTAGGAATAAAAAACCAAACTATGTGTAAACCTTTTATGTCAAGCTAGTACGCATGATTTTTGCGTGATTTCTGTGTGACAATACCAAAATTTTTGTCTAACTTCAACGAAAAAAATAATATTCCTAATCGAAACGCTATAAAATTTCTGATTTATCTCTACCTTCTCCGAAAAGTAGTAAATGTGACCAAGATTCGTAGAGTCATATGTACCCATGTGAAGATGCCTGACTTAGACAAACATATTTCTAGAATACATATGCAAAGTTAATAATAATAATAATAAGATCTGATGGGGCGACCTTCTAACTGACCTTAAAAATACACCCTTCAACTGTAAACATGAAAAATATGACATATCATTGTCCCACGAAGAACGTTTATATATCTATCTTTACTTCAGGATGTACATTGCACATTAAAAGATGTTTTTCATATTAATGACACCTAAGGTGCGAAAGAATTAAATAGCACATCCATTAACTCTCCTGGTCAACATCTCACTAAAACTATACCAAAGACTATTCTTCGCTTAGGTAACCTTTCTCTAATAAAACTTCATATAAACTCGCTTGCGAGCCGTAAGTTTGCGACTTGGATGTGTAACACATGTCCAACTGCTTCTTCGTTAGGTTTGGATCGCACACGACCTCGTGATAGATATGCACCAAATCGGGATCGGGAGCACGAAATATAACGTATTTTTCACTCTGAACGTAACGATCGTATAAATCAACGTCTTCCATTCCCCACCCTTGAATGGTTGTGTCAAATCCGCCAATCATATCAAAATCTACACGGTGTTGGCACGTAATACCAAACGCGTATTCTCTCCAGAAACCTGCATTGTCCGTGTACACAAATGACGTGTTTGGTTTCTTCGTTTTGCGGTATGCAACTTCAGGTGTGAATTGACTGAAAACAATCGGATAATAAACCTGCCTTCCTAAAATGGTGTTAGCACGGCATCGGGTTAAAAAGTCGAAGTTGAAGTCTAAATCCACGTCGCAAAAAAACAACAAATCCGATTTGTCGTACTGCGACGCACCCATTGTGAGAGCTAGGGCACGAGAGAAGCGACCTTTCATATTTATCCACTCCAAAGATGCTGTCGGATACTTCTTCTTGTACTTTTTATACAACTCAAAATGTTTGTCGGGTGAAGCAACATCGTTGAAATATAACACAACCAATGTCGTCAGTTCTATATGTCGTAAACAAACCTTCTCGTAAGTATGCATAAACTTTTTGAATTGCTCCAAACGACCGGCTAACGGTAAAATGAAATGAATCTGTTTTTGTAGAGAGATTTTTTGGCTGGAATGCATCATATCGCCAAAGGGTTGTTGCAAGTAAGCGTGGTGTCGTACGTGAACCGTCATGCGACGGCGATTTCTTCCGATATGACGGTGATATTTCATCAACAAATCTAGCATGTATTGCATACCGTACAGGGGATGGTAACGTCGATAACCATGATTTAACCGCTTAAACTCGAGCGTTCTATGAAGAACCTTTCGCGCTTCCCGGTTAATAATTGACATCGTTTGTCCAAGGACGCTATTAAGTCCGTCCTTGGTCGGATTCATCATGCCAATCTCGGGCGAATTCGTTCGATAGGAATATGATTTTCGAGGCGTGAACATCTCCCAGTCGGGAGCTTCTTCTTTTGACATTTTTTGATGAAAATGTTTAATGTCGTTCAAAGCTGCCAGTTCATTGTCACTCATTTCATCTGCATCTAGAAAAAAAAAAGTGATGTCAGGCTTTTGTCACCTCTTCGTGCATGCACCATTTGCATAAACTCTTTAAAAAGACCCTCTTTCTAAAACATGGGAAGCATTTTTCATGACGAGTTGGTCCTCCAAGAAATGGCCGTCCAACTGTGGAGTTGCAATTTTTGCCCGTATATGCACATGATTCGTTATCCAAGGCTTACGAGAAACTGAACAACGGCTGTCTTTTAATAGAAAAAGAAAATGAGTACCCCCCTCGTTATTTCCTGATTTTCCGCATACCGGAAGGGACAAAATAAGAACAGAAAAGCTTAGAAAGAAAAAATATTGCCGGCTATGCGGCTATGTGTCAACCTTGTCTCTTACCCTCCGTGTTTTTTCCCAGAAGAACGTACAAAACAGGTTGGTCCCACAGAATTTGCCAAAAGAAAATCTGAGAAATCTGAAATATTGACTTTATGGTATGTTTTTGCTTATGTGCTTGTAAAAGGTTAGCTAAGTGTTTTGTTTTTACAGAAATGTCTAAAATTTCAAGGATTTTTACAGTGATAGCAGCTCATATCATCGGGTTTAATCCAGTTGCAAAGTGACTGGCCAGCTAGCTAGCTATCTAGCTCTAGCTATTAACTAGCTTTTCAAGTTATTTTGCTAAATTTGAAATCAATCAATGAGCATATCTACACATCTTATCCTCTCAATTAACAGGGGAATTAGTTATGTTTGTTCGGATGAGTGAGACTATTCTCGGCCAAAACATTAAATAAAGAAAACATTTCCCGATAAAGAACATGTGAGCAACGAACAATGAAGGTAACCAATCAAAAAGCGCGGTCCAGTATTCTGTCCTTAGAGACCCAGTGTAATTTTTCCAATTCCGATTTCGTGAGTGTTAAGAAAAATTACGCTTGGTCTCCTGGCTATCCGTTGCATCGAGTCCAGTAAACAACCATTTCATGATGCACGTAAAACGAAGAACATTTGATTACGTTTTTTGTTCCACTTCTTTTTTTTAAAAGAAAGATGCCTTTACACATGAAAAAGATAAGTGATAATAAATCTCTACATATTTCGTCTTTTATCGGGCTCTAATTCATGCCATTGAAATATCAGAAAGACATCATTTTTGTTTGAAAATCTTTTGCTGATATTTAGTATTATTTTCAAGCAAAGACATTCAGAAAATTTAAAGGAAAAAAAGAACAGAAAATATGATGCATAAAAACATAGAAATGCAAATAGGTTTAGCATAAATCTGTTCTGTTATATAATGGCATAACTGTTGCAACTTTTATTGAAATTCAGACATGTGATTGTATCTGACAATGTCAACAAAAATGTGATTATCAGTGATTTTGTTGTCTTTGACTAAGTGCTATGCAGCGGAAATGTTGATGGAAATATGTGGTAATCTCGCATGCTAAATTATTGGGGAGGTAAGATTATTTTACAATCATACAAAAAGACGGGTTTTAGTAGAGAGGTGGAAATATTAGGGATGTGAGAATAAAGAAGTAAGTACGGTATACTGCTTAAACAAAATTATTTTTCACTGTTGTAAAGTCCGCACCACAGAGTCCTGGTGAGCTCATCCATTTTGGTCAATTTTCTCTGTAAAAGGCATATGTGCATATTTATTTTATATGACTAGCCTCACAAATATCGAGGGATATACCCTGTCTATTATTTCCAGGAGGGGTCATGGCTTAGATGGGGAGTCCTAGAGTATTTAAAGCTCATTTTGAGCTACGCAGACCCAATTATGATCCGCGCTCTACCAAAAAACTCCCTGCAACATCCAACGGCGCACACAGTGTGCCATCTCCCCAATTTCCTCACATAGCTTGGGTTAACCCGGAACTATGGTAACATTTACTCGCACACATTGAATCGCCGTCAAGGGGAATCGAACGCTGGTCTCACGCACAATGTGCGAAAGATATAACCACTAAGCTACGGCGCCTAAAACGGCAGCAAAAAAAATAATAGAAAATTAATAGAGACGTCAAAATGTAAAAAAGGGAATTATATAAATGGATGATCAAAGTGCATACGTACTGACTTGTGTAAAAATCAATTCTCCAAGTGCAGAAATATACTTTATGAACGCCCCTAATTAATCTTGCAATTAGTCAACTACAGTAGGTACACCTAACATGCAACCTAGGTTAAGGGCGATTGTTATAATACACAGTCAGTTTTTATATTTATCTGTTAGACACCTGCTTGCGGGTTAATTGAAAACATGGGATACCCCAATTGGGGTAGTGGTTGAGGTAGTGGTTGGGGTAGCTAATTTTAATATTCAAAGAATTTATTTTGTAAATATACATTATATATTCAATTTTACTCCAATACGACGGCTCTTAGCTCGATTTCATACCGAATTTAGCGCCAATTATTTAAAAAGAAGTTTCACTTTTATTTAAAAGGCGTAGCTCCGCCATATTTAAAATTTACATAATAATTTGCAGACCAGATGCGTTTGCAAAACTGAGCCGCTGTGTAAAGTTGACCACTTAGGCGGGTTCACACTTCAGTCGCCGTAGTCGGACAAATAAGCGACCATTTTTTTAAAATACTAATCAGATTTCGAAATACAATTTCAAAACGAGGTTTAGAATTTGAAAATGGAGAAACAAAAGTTTAACTTTTGTGGGCAATATTTAATTTAAACATCGAATATCTTATTATTGAGTATAATATTAAAAAGTGCTGATATGTGCTGAAATGAAGTAAAGTAACTAACTAGTGGTACCAAACTAAAATAAATATCTTATTTGTTATGTGCAGTTTTATTTTCCCCATTCTTTTATTTGCAACGAATAGATTTTTTGTATTCTTTTTATTTGAACGACTACGAAGAATGACTGTGAACCGCACCTTTACGTCAAAATAGGCAATGTTGTGTACGGTGCGGTTTCTAAAGAATGGTAGCCACATGTTGTGTACGGTGCGGTTTCTAAAGAATGGTAGCCACATGTTATAATGCAACTAATCTTTCATAGCTATAAACTTTCGACTGTACATTGTATGTGGCGTAATGAAACTTTCACACAGCTCTAACCTCGTTTCCATGTTTTTTCATCATTGTGAAGACAACTTCAAAAGGTGAAAATTTGACATAAGAACCTTACTGGGGAAAAGCCTCCTATCTGAGATATTTACATTCGAAAATAATTGCTATTTTAGTCATTGACAACAGAACTTTATAACCAGAAGATTTGCTGTGAGAACCTTGTATGGGAGAAGCCTTTCTTTCAAGTTGTTTACATGTGAAATTATCGCTAATAGAAACCATTCAGTTCGAATCTAATGGGACGGTTTCCATCTTCAAAACTGGTCAGCGAAATGTAAAATAGAACTACCACCCCATACACTACCCCAATTGGGGTACCCTATGTTTTCAATTAACCCCCTGCCTGCCAAATTCTTCGGTCCTATATCTCTAAGTCCTTAAATATTGGCTATTACTCAAAACTACCCCCTAAAATTTCTATGAAATCTTTATTATTTGTAGATCAAGATTTGTAGTCAAGGCAATTGGGCAATAAAAAATCTGCAACAAATTTCTAATGCAGTATTGTAACCAAAATTGCAAATGCATCAAACTTAATTGTTATTACTTGGTATATATGCAACATTAGAATCACAATATGACGTATACTTCTTTGCATGGTGACAAAAATATCAGCTATTCATTTGTTTAGGCCGAAATGATATATTTGTAGTGGAAATTTAGCTTTAAGTACCATCCCTCAAATGCTCTGGATTTTAGTGTAATCAGAAACTTGCGTACAAAGGGAGTGAGTGATGTAATCTTTCAATATGTGCGATAAAAAGAAGAACGTGAAAGCTTTCGTTTTTGTTAGTTTCGCTTAGTTTAATTAACTCGCACGTTCTGAAAAGAAATATTCCGCGCACATCAAATATTTACGCAGCCAAGTTCACGAAATATCAGTGTTTTTGCGCAACGAATTGTTCTGCAAAGCGGTCAGTTCACAACTTCGTTCTGAGGGCTCTTTTGCACCTATGATAATCAGTTTTCACCGTAATATATCAAATATAATCAAATATATCAAAGAGAAACAAGAAGTATTGGCTGGTTTCGGAACCCTATTTTAATTTTTTAGTTTAACAGTCAGGAAAGTTAGGAAATATGTTGTATAAAACTCAGCCTTAACTACTCGAGGGCGAATAAATAAATAGTGCCTGAAACATTTTGTTTTCGTAATCAGCAATTTATTTACGCTAAAAGTTTTGCTTTCAACCCACGTAAATGCTAAAAGCAATGCTCCCAGCCCACGTAGATCTTAAAAGCAGTGCTTCTAAACTACGCAAACTCTAAAAGCAATGCTTTTAAATCACTATTCTTACCTCTATCTAGAAGGGTATTCAACACATCGAGTTTTCTTTGGTGTGTGATGGACTCGTAAGACAATTCCCGTATTTTCAATTCCTTGAAATGAGAATGCATTCTGTACATGTATTCAGGTTTCTTTAAAGGGTGTAACGTGATGGCGTTCCGTACCGACTTCGTGTCCAGGTTGAATGTGTACGATTGCTCCTTCGATTGGTTGTGGTAAAACAAAGATTGCATCTAAGTGTAAAAATATCTTTATAAAACTAATCACAGGCAAAAACACGTGGCGGCAGGGTATTAGAACGACAACTGCTAGAACTACGTAGATTTTAAAACACGAGACAAACCGTAAAGCCGATAAGACACAGACTGAATACTAAATTAAGATTTTAACAGTGCTTATAAGAATGCGGCTAGAATTCTAAAACAGAGTCCCAATTCTGTTAAGCTATTATCAGTCGATCACGTCAATGTATACATCTGAATTTAAGCTTGTCGTAGAAATTGCGCCCTTTACGTCACCAATCAATTCCGGTATACATCGGAATTAGAAACTTGTTGTAAATGACGTTGCAAAGATAACTTACTTCAAACGCCCACGTGCAGGATATACCGACAAACTTCTTGATACACCTCCCTACTTCCACGTCTTCGTGCGTCGTCACAAGATTTTGTAAACAGTGCTCCAAATATGGCGTCACTTTTCGCAACGTGCTCGAAGACAAGATGGCGCTTGGTCCGCCCATACAGAAGTTGTCGCCCCAACCAAGGCTCAACCTGCCCTTCTCGCTTTTCGTTCCAGTGCCAGCCTGACCGATATACAGGTCTTCACTGCTGTTTAACGTGCGTAGAAATCTCTCCATCGTTTCCATGCGCATGTAGACGTCGTCGTCCGAACGCAAGAACCATTCGTACTCATCGATAAAGTTATCGTGCATATACTTCAACATCATAATAGATTTTCGTTGTGGCGGGTAAGAATCGTCCACACCCTCTAGAGACACGACCGGTAGATCAGTTCGTTTCGAGCTGCTACTCGCAAAAAACTTCAACGTACCGGGCATTTCTTTTGCCCAGGTCTCGTAAACAGCCTTGGCACGCGTGTCGAGAAACTTTTCAGCAGTCATAACACCAACGAATAGCAACTTTTTCTTTTTCATCACATGACGCGAACTCGTCGTGTCTTCTCCCCGACCTGACGACGCACGCTTGGAAGGGCATCGCGTCAAATCCGTAGTAATATGATGCTTCACGATGATCGGAAGAAACATGCCGACGATAACACCGACAATTAATAAAAACAAACAGCGAACATTTCGTGACATCGTTACACGAAGTGTTGAGAAAATAACGAATATCGCAGAATTCTTTTTATAGTCGATCCATGAACTTATTTTGATACATACCAGCGAAAGAATTTTGTTTATTTCTAAAGGATTAAGAAAATAAAACACATTGTTATTTTCCATACAGAGGTAACTTCCACACCGAATGAGTTAGTGCAACATTATGTTAACATTAACGTCTTATCTAGCTGCTGGGGAAACCAGAATTTACGTATTTAACAACTATAAAAACAACAACAACAAAATCAAAAGCAACAACAAAAAAAACAAAACAGAATTACAAAAGTCAATAGCTAACTAAAGGTCAATTTTAAAATTTCATAACAAGTGCACCATCAGGTACAAAAGCTTATGTCTTAGTTAACATCTTCAACAGTCAACTTAAAAATAAATGAAAATCACTAGCCACATCATCAATCTTCATGCTCTAAGATATTCCCTACATGACCACTGTTTTTTCATTCTGTTGTTTTAACTGATAGCTTTTAACAACATTTCCACCTGCGTGTAAACAAATAAGCAAGTAGGATACAATCAATAATACATTGCGCAGGTGTTTAAATAAGATAATACACCTTTATAAAGTCGAATTTGCTTTTGAAAAACAATATCACAAAATCTTATCGTAACGGCAAATATTATTTTCTCTAAATAAAAATGACTCGTTCTGCCGAATATAACACAAATTTTTGTAAAAATTTAAGACATTTGCAAAGTTCTTCTTTCAACTTCTTTATTTGACTTTTTGAAACAGTGTCATTGCGCGAATAACAGGTTTGCCATTCTTTTTCAAATCAAAATTGAAGAACAGGGGTCATCACGTTTGTAAATTGTTCTTCATATTTTTCCATGAGGACGAAAGTAAATTTAATATAAAATGCTACAAATTAGAAGTCACACACGATACAATTATAATTAAGATATCAAATAATTCTTTACATAATAGAATCAAGCGACGTTCAGTTCGAATGTGAAATCTGTTTAACTCTGTTTTATGGAAAACTTGACACAGCAACCAACTAAAATGGAGGTGATTTAACATCAAAATATCAATACTGACGTCACTTTTTGCTAACGTCAATATTTTAGTTCAGAATTTTTTTTTATCACTTTAATTTATGTATGCCTAATTTGTCTTCAAGACGTCACAGAGAAGTACAATTGAATTTAATAATAATTCTTTTTTTTAAAAAAATTCTAAAAAAAATCCAAAAAGTACGAAAATCTTACTTTGGTTATAGTAATAGAAATTTCCCCATCTTCTCGTAATAATAACATTTCTACACATCTAAAACAAAACTTATTAAAAATAAACAAATGGGCGTGACAACCCACATTTTTTACCATGTGAATACATTCCTTGGAGGTTCAGAATCTCTTGATATTATTTTTTTGATTCGTATTTTTACACTTTTTTATAAGAGGTCTGTTAAGGGGGCACATATTTACTATCTTCTACTAACGTTTCAAAATTGTAAATAAGAACTGTTCTAAATTATGGCTTTTTGGTAATGTTTTCTAGAAAACTAAAGAATTAAGTTGTCAAGTACAAAAAGGATTCTTTTCTGAAAAGTTATTTCTGGAAAATGAGTACTTTTTCTAGTTTCGGAAAAAACAAAAAAATGTGTAAAAGATGTTGTTAAATAATGACCTGCAGGATATAAACTAATCTAAAGATTGAAAAGAAAGATTAACAAAATTGGCACTAAATCATGTAAGATACATGATTTAGTGCCAATTTTGTTAATCTTTCTTTGAATTGCCATGTTTTTTTGGTGTACTTATAAAGCACAAATAATTGACATAATAACTTGTTATATCACCACCACTTTATACATATTTTTTAAACATATATTTGTCTAATGAAAACAGGGATTTATTTAAACTATCTTCTGTCAAGTGTCTGTCCACATTAAACATATCAAACCTTTCAAATCATATTGTACAGTCACATATATTGAAACTTTAAATCATGGTTTGTATAGTAACTATATTCTTGTCTATATTTTTAGTATAAAAAAATTCAGGGAAAAAGACTTAGTTTTATAGTATACAAATCCTGATAGACAGTACAGCTCATTAAACCCCAAAATACAAATCCTTAGGGGTGCTTAAGATTGGGCACTCCTTAACATAGATTTAATGTTGTTTTATTGGAAATTGTATTAGTTGATTGTTTGTTGGGAAACAAACAAATTGCAACTAAGACGCTCAAAAACCTCACATTTAACGTCTGCAAAAATTATCCCTTTTTTCTTTCTTAAGAAATCCTGCAGTAACGTTTGGTAGCCACTAAAAGCACCAAAATTAAGCCCAAATATAGGCCCTTCACTTGGTTTCCTATAAGAAATGTGTATTGCCATAGCTCACATAGGATTAATTCCACAGTGTTGGGATATGGACTCAAAATTTATTTATTCTACTTCTCAGAATTAAATGGCAAAGTGTTCAATAATGTCAGACTGGTAATATATGGTTAAAACTTAAACGTTTTTATATTTCCATATAAAAAAGGATATATATTTTTATTTAAAGATACTAATTATTCCATAATTGTATTATTCTCAAAATATAGATGCTAACTGAACATAAAAACAAAGGTGCATTAAAAATAGCGTAATAAAAATTTCAAAACAGTGCAAAGAAATTCAACTAATTCAGGGAATTTATTTTTACAAATATTAATTTTTCCCAATTGACTAAACTCAAAGTTCCCAAAGTACAATGGTGAAGTAGTCTTAAATTTGTTTATCATTAAAGTCAATTTAAAATGGTATAAACATTATTCCTTTGTGTAACATGTAACATTAGCAACAATGAAATCAAACGTTATTAGCCTGCTTGTAGATCAGCTTTGCTGTGCCCTGCCTTTTCTTTAATAAAGCCTAGTACCGACGAAAAAGTCACAAAGCAAAATAAAGTATGAAAAAATGGATGACACAAAGTAAAAATAGTTTACTGGTTGGGTAACCACTATTAGACAATTCGTTAACACCAGCACCATGATGAACGGCTGGCAATTTTGTTTCTGGTAGTAAGCCTAACAGTTTGTGAAACAACTTGATTAGGTTGTTCGTGTCCAGGTATTTGTCCCCTCCGTCTGTGCAATGGTGGAACATTTGTGTCATTGCATGCTACAATATTACTATCCTCTTGACGTTGGCCAGCAACATTACAGATTTGATGATCTTTTGATAAACTAGGCGTCTGGAGGATTTTTTTGATAAGTTTGGAAAACAAGGATTCGATACCTCTATTTTCAGCAGCACTAGTTTCAACATATACCATGTTATGACGGTCTGCGTAACTTTGACCTTCGCTAGTAGAAACATAACGCTGTCCACAATCAATCTTATTGCCAACTAGTATTTTAACAAAGTTTGGTTTTGAACAGTGTGTAAAACAATCTTCCAAATACACATACAACCTATCAAATGTTAATCGTTTGGTCACGTCATAAACTAAAATTACTCCATCCGCATCTCGGTAATAAGAATGAACAATAGATCTAAACCTTTCCTGGCCTGCAGTGTCCCACAAAACCAACCGTATATCTTTGCCATCCTCATTAACTGGCTTAAACTTGACATCTGGGCTACTTGTATACGGACTGCGTGCATCAAAGGTGTTGTCGACGTAACGAGTCAATATTGCAGATTTGCCGGTACCACTTGCACCAACTGTGATAATTCTATAAGATTCAATTCTCGTTGTAGCCATACTCAGCTACAACAAAAATCTCTCCTCTCCAGGTTTTGTTTACTAGAAAACATTATGGGGCATATACATACACAATTAACAAAAATGTGACAAAACAAAAGATAGGCAAGACAAACAGCTGGCTGTTGCAGAGTAAAAGTAGTTAATTAGATGAATAATCTGAAACAGAGACCGTGATTAAAAGAATAATGCACATCTTTAACAAAATTTTGAGGTCATGTTCGTATCTGAAAAAAATATGAATACAAAGTTTATCTAAGGACACATGAAATAAACTATTGTTAAAAGTACGAACAATCTATATAATAATATAAAAGTTATGTCTGTCTGTGACCGCCAAACTGGTTATCTCCATTTTGATGTCGCTGAAAAAGTTATCTCCAATTTGTTAACTTTTCTGACATTACGTCATCAAGTCAAAGCGTTTAATAGTGAAGCCATTGCATTGCAATTATAACAATTATAATTATAACTTGAAAACGAGGTATTGATGTCAGTCATTTTTCACTGCATGGTTAACTAGGGACACCATTGAATCAAATTTTCTTGATCAGAGTCTGAAGAACTGTATACGTTGAAGGCAACGGGTATACAAATTTTAATAGGTTCCTATTTTAGCAAAATTTAGCCAAATTCTCAAATAATTATACCCACAAAATACCCTTGAAGATACCATTTGTGAAAGTTATATTCTTAAAAAACTTTGTAAAACTTATTCCGCTGAAATTAAATGCAATTTTGTAAGACATCTGATTTGACCAGCAAAACTAATACGTTCAAGTTGTAATTCTTTTTAACCTGCAAAATTAAATACCCACTCAAAATAGCACCCATAAGGTAAGTAGCTAAATAAATACTAAATGCCTTTGTATCTGTTCTTACTTAGCCAAGAATAAAACAACACAGGCCTAGAAATTAAAAAAAAAAGAAAAAAGCTATATGGTAATTTGCATAAATGCGTGTGAAGACATTGTATTTAAAAGTTTGTTTATCGTCAAGCGCCAACTTTAGGATTTTGCCAGTGATATAGTTTGGTCAGCATCAAGCAAGGGAATCAAGTCAAAAACTACTTATTAGGCTCAATGCAACTTCCACAAAAGGAAGACGGGGAAAAATCTAATTTTAAGTGCCAAATATGCACATATTCACCGCGTCTTGTATTTCTGCTTGCAGCTTTAAAATAAATGAATGAACTTTTAAATATAGATGGCCTTATACATTATATAAAATATTTACAACAACAAAAGAAGTAGATGTCACAAATCTAATTACAAAACATCTAGAATATTACAAAGATGTTTATTTATTTACAGGTGCATTAAAAAAATATTTTATTATAACTAACAATAACGCTATTTCTACTGAAAAATTTAGCAGTATATTTATTATATCTTAAAATTTGAGTACATTGCCTATTAGATGGAGTCTAGCTATTTTAAGATTTATTTTAGGGAGGCAGTTTAGGTGGTGATGTTTATTAGAAGAACTACAGCATACAAATACACACAAATCACATTGTTGTTGAAGAATACTTGCTTTGTTTGCCTAATAATAAAGATATCATGCAGAAGAGACAATGTTGCATAAACATCATTTTATTTTAGTGATGACCGCAGAATGAAACCTCTCTCTGTACACAATTGAAATTTCCTAAAATAAAAAAAATTATTGACTTGCACCTAAAAGAATCAATATCACATAATTACGCAGCATTTCCAGCCTCCAGACGGTGAAAAGCCATCACCATTATTGTAATTGCTATAATTCACAAGCAAATTAAAATTCTTCTTAAAGTGTTGATAATAATTATTGTGGACATTCTGTGAAATAATGTTGTTCATTTTAGCCCCTTATTTGTCCTCACTTACCCCTGGAAGTTCTGTATTGTTGTGTAACATCCCTGCTACATGCCACACTATTATTCTCCTGTCGATAACCTGCAGCATTACAAACAAGATGCACTTTTTATGAACTTGGTGGTTGTAGTATATTTTCTCCAGGAGTTTGTTAAACACTTTTTAAATACCATCGTTTGTAGCTGCGCTGGTTTTAGCAAACAAAATATCATGCTGACCGGCAAATGCTCCCCCTTCAACAAAAGAAACCAAATGCTCTTTAGGCTTGATACAGTACAATACAGTCATCTAAAAAACTCTGCAACAACTCAATACTAGCACGATTAGAAACATCATACGCAAAAATCAGTCCATCTGCATCTTTATAATAAATGATCTCGTCAGAGATCTGTATACTTCCTGTCCTGCAGAATCCTTAAGATTTAACCGTATATCTCTATCAGCATGACAAACATGTCTGAATTTGATGTCAGGAGAAACGGTAGCCAGTAAACTTACACAGTACTGTTCATTAACATATCTGATTAGTATGAAAGATTTACTGGTACCACTAGTTCCAGCAATGATAATTTTGTATACTTTTGTATACATGTTAACTCATTATCTTTTAAGGAAGTTACACCAAACACATCTCAAAAAGCATCCAGCAAAACTGTTTTTTTATATGCATTTCGCCTTGACAGTAGATAATGTTTATTTTTTCCTAAAAAAAGAACTAAAATGCATTTTTTTATCACCATCATTCAAAGCTATATAAAATATTTCCAATCCAAAATTACTACTCCCAACCAAAAACAACAACAAAAATAAAAATAAATAAAAGGTAATATCCGTGATCTAAAAACTAAATACATTCTTTAAACACAGTTCCGCTTTATTACCAGGGTCCTAATTTAAAATTGTATCTTTTATAAACCATAAAAACCATAGAAAAGAATGTTATTGGGTTACCCTTAAAATAAAAATTTCCTAAAGTACCTTGTAATGTATTTTAGCCACAGATTAATGGATATTGAAGTTAACCATCTGAGTTAGAGTGCACTATTTTAATGTTATAGTGAATTCCTACCCGTTAAATTCTATCCTTTGTATAATTGGAAGGTATCGTTCGTATTGCATCAATATATTGCATCTTAAACTTGTTTTCCCAAAAGCTGTAAACATAAACTTTCCAAAACATTTGTGCATGGGTAGATATGTAAAAAAATACCGAAATCCTTATGTTTGATGTTTAGTATAGATTCTTGTTAGCAGTATTGTTGGTAGTATTGATTTCAGCTGTATAATAAACTTTGTATAGGCTCAGGCTAGCACTTTGCTTCCAAAGTCAACTGTGTCTCTATGAAGGAAAAATAGAAACTACTGTGGGTTTAAATTAGGACATTTCATTTGTGGCCTTAAAAGACAAAAAAAACTTTTCAAAAACAAAAAACAAAAAGATTTAGGGCTTATTTTTTATTTAAAACATTGGCCAATTTATTTAAATCTGTGAAAAGTTCGTATTAATTTCTGTTTGAAAAATTCAACTCTAAAAACATTTCCTTAATTCGTTGTATCTGCTAAGTGATGACAGCCTTTGGAGTGAAATTCTGCCAAGAAATGATAAAATAAACAAATCCAATAAATATATTTAAGCCATTTAAAATTATATAATAACATATAAAGCCTGAAGAAAGACACATTTTATACTCCACTATGACATAAATTTCTACAAATATATTTGCATTCTGTTTGCCTACAATGAACTCCCTGAGGCTGAGATTAACTCGCTTACTAACGCTGTGGAATTTTGGCACATTATGGAACAAACTTGAAGATAACATTCCTGCTACTAGTTGAAATGCCTCTTATGCTTATTGACTCTTTTTTACGTATTATGTTACTAGGTGGTTAATAGAACATATTATTTAAAGTCAATCATATCAGGAATTCCATAAAGGGACACATAAAAGATGATTTGAAATACTTGAGTACAAGCTAGGGTTATAGATCTAGTGTCAAAAAAAATTTGCAACATAAATGGAAAGCCTAACAAGACCAACTTATTCTGTAAATATACACTAAATAAGTCAATTAATATCATCAATAAAATATTAAATAACAAAGAAGTTAAAGTGAGCATCACTAACACACTGCCTCGCAGCAAGTGGGATTTGATCCGCAGTCCCCAGAACTGGGAGCCAGAGATGAACCCACCACACTATGTGCAGCAATATTTGCCCGCAGATAGCCAATGTAAATGGCATACCCTTGGGAGACTTTTTCTTTAAGTCTTGAACTAACGATGCTCACTTTATTTTATCTTTGTTTTTATAAGAACTCTATTTTTCATTTCAGCCATAGTTACTCAGGGCAAAATTTTGTGTTCCGTCTGATAGTTGCTCAGCACAATATTCATATTTTATAAGATTATTCAGGTTTAGGCCATCTTTGCTTAACTTTTAACCTTGCCAGTTGTTTAGCAGTTTCTCAAGTTTTCTTGACCTAAATTCCAGCCTCAGTCCTTAGCAGCCAACTCGGTTGCTTACAAAAAGAATTATATTCATTCATTATACACTTACAAAATTTGTTACCGTATAAGTTTGGATCCTTCACGGTTCAAATAAACATATAAATTGCATACAAAAAATTCTAATTTGGGAGTTTAAAATATAATTTTCAAAATATTATTATTATTATAATTATTAGAAACCCTAGCAATGTGACTATTCTCGCTTCAAACAATTCAGGGTAAAAAAAAATCAACTTTTATTAAACTTTAAATGATTGATACTGTGTTTACACGTGAGTCGTTTTATTAAAAATAAAAATCCATACAGTTTGCGTTTAATTAATTATATAGATTTTGCAAATTTATATAAATTATTATAATGAAATTTTTGAAAAAGTTTTTTCCAGAATTGTTTGAAACCATAATAATTTCTTTATAATTTCTTTAGTGTAAGCCGCCAATAATGCAAAGCCGAATAACTTTTGCATATTGTGAATGTGATTTTGCACCTTCTGGGGGGAATTAATGATAAAAAAGAAAAAAATGACTATTGATGTAACATGACCTAATGTATATACATACTGAAAATTATTCACAGCTCTTTTAATCAGCTTAATTTGATAGTTTCAATAAAAAAGGGAAAAAACATGGTGTCTGCTGTTGTTTAAAAACAGATGAAAACACATAAAACATTTCTGTTTTCAAGCTATTGTATTTTTGTTTGAATTCGGTATTTTCTTTGAATACGCAAGTGTAAATACAGTGTGAGTACTGTAGTTTAAAAATAGTTTATATGATAAATGCAAGAAAAAACCAAAAACCAGCATTATATGTTTGGTTAGCTAGCAAAATAAGACAGTTTCGAAAATACATAAGGGCAAGATATTGTAAATTCAAGACATGCTTTTTATAAAAATCAATCAAACATTATATAAGCAAAAAACACTGAAATTAAATTTGAGTGGTACTATAACATTGCATTGGTATATATATCATGGATGTTTTCATTTTTACATGTTCATGATTTTTTGCATATAAAATGCATATAATATGACTATGAGATTCAACTATGCATATCAAAATTATAAATGATACATAGGTTTTTAAGAAGCTAAAGGCATTGGGGTATTCTTTTTAATATCAGCACAAGAAGTGATTGATGTTGAGGATCTTTTTTACCATTGCCTTTTGCTATTGACATGCATCTTGGAAACATACCCACCCTGATAGAAGTATTTTTTTCACATACACAATATCTCTTTTTTTAGCTCTTTTTAATCAGCATATAAAAAAAAGATAAATGTGGTGCTGCACTACAGTTAAAAATAGTTGCTTATATACTAGTTAATAAAGTGCACACTATATGAAGGAAAACATGCTTTGTTTAAACAAAAAAAATCCTCTTTGCTAACATCCACACCCACCCTGTCCAGACACCCCTCCCTGGTTTGTTAAGCCGATGCTACCACTGCTTTTGGTATCATGTTCCCAAAGTCCAGGAGTTTGTATAATTTTTTCCACAAGTTCCTCAAACGCACATTCAACACCGTCCTTTGTTTTAGCACTGGCCTCAATAAATAACATGGAATGTTTTTTTGCAAATTGCAGCCCCTCGTGTCTTGTTATTTGACGGCCAGGTTTATCAATTTTGTTTGCTACAAGCATTTTTATGATGTCTTGTTTTGTAGCATATGTTTCACATTCTGTGAGCCAATCTTCTAGTTTCTCAAAAGTTTGTGCCACAGACACATCGTACACTAAAATTACACCTTGCGCACCACGGTAATAGCTGGGTGTCAATGTACGAAAACGTTCCTGACCTGCTGTGTCCCAAAGTGCTAGCTTCATTTTGTTCCCATCTATGTCAATGGTTTTTACTTTGAAATCTACACCAATCGTGGCTCCAATATCAGGATCAAAAGTGTCGTCTGTAAAACGAAGAAGCAATGAAGATTTTCCAACTCCACTCTCTCCAATAATTAAAATTTTGAGAGTTGTTAATATATCAGAATTCATAATTATCACAACTGTTTTTATTGCTCACTTTAACTTTATCTTGTTTAAGATCTAAAGAAAACAACAAATGTTTTGTCAATAACAACATCTGAAAAAAGATTGACAAGCAGTTAGTGTTTTCTATATTTAGCTGATACAATCTTAAGCAGCAAAGAAAAATGAACAAAAAATTTATTTTCAAATTAAGATTTAACTTGGCAGCTTAATATTATCTGCATGATATTGCTTTATTTTTTTAGAAACATTAATGACAGACAGACAGACAGACAGACAGACAGACAGACAGACAGACAGACAGACAGACAGATGATGCTGAGTAATTTGAGTTTGGAATTAACACAGTATAGATCAGATTAAAAGAGGGTGATTAATATACCTGCCCAATAATCCGATAATGATAATAACGATGTGAGGAAATCCTTTTGAAAGAATTGGATTTTATGTAAGTACAATCATGTTCCAAAAATTATTGGCATGAATGCTTAATTTCGAAGATCATAGTCGAAAGCAATGATTTACGGCGTTTCCATATTATACCCAGGCACTTTGAACTTGTGAATTTTCACAACGGACTTAGGACAAACTGTGATACTGTGATGATCCTTCTAACGTCAGTATGACCTATTTTCTCAATTTCCTGGATCTTCACGATAATTTCTTCACAATGCAGACACTGCAACTAACACATTTAATATACCCCTGTTTTGCCACATCAGGCAAAACAAGGGTATATTTCCTATTTATGTTAAAGGCATAGGGCCGTAATAGTGAAAAAATAATACCCCTTCATCCCGTTTTGGCATGCGCGTGCCGTATCTCATGGAAACAAGTGGTTTATTAACTGAAAAGAGAAAACTGAAGCGAAGAAGGCTGTCTATCTTGTACTCATTACCTTAAAATTAATCCTGAAAAAGTTATTGTAAACAAAGCATGCTCATCACAAACTCATCACAACAAGGTTAAAGTTTGTTTCTTCTTCTTTATCTTCCATGTTTGTGTTCTGGGACCGAGGTTGCACACATTCACATTCGAATATAATTCGAACATAAAATGTAACAAAAAATGATCTGTTGTTGTCGAGTATATTTTTTATAAAGAAGAAAAATGTACGATGATGTACAGTACCGCTCGAATGTAACTTTACATGTACGCGATAGTTATCACCTTATCACATGAGCTTTCGGTAGCGTCAGAACTTTCGTTGTTATTGTTAACCTATTGTTAAATACATGAGCTATTTTGGCATGTTGAAAACAATAGAGTTCTTGTCTTGTTCGCGGAATTTAATTAGCTCATGTGAACTGCGTGTGTCCCATTGTTGTATTTAATTGCTATAGTCATCAAGAGATGAACGAAAGAAAATATATGTTTTCGCTGATGCTCGTGTTTTATGAAAGCGTGTGTGCATTTTTATTTCTTTTCACACAAAGCTAAATGTTATGTTTCGCACATAAAATATACGTAACTCTTAAGGCCGAGATACATTTGAAATTTTTATTTCGAAACTGTCTGAAATTTTTATTTCAGAAATATTTCGAAATACGTTTTCCATTGTTTCGAAATTAATATAAAGTCTTTCAGCATTATTTTAAACATGAATCGAAAGGATCAAAAAAAGGATCAAGCAGGATAAAACTCCATCGTGTCTGCTTCGTATTCACTCATTTTTATGTTTTCTTCTGTTTATCGCAAAAAAAATGCACAAAAGCTTCTCATAAACGTCAGAAAAATGCGCACCTGTTGTCGGCAGCTTTGAACTTATTTCGAAATATAGAAAATTATACAAATCGATTTGCAGAATTTTCTTGCTCTGAAATACCTGTGAAAGTTTTGCAGCATCTCGAAATTAACTTCAGAGCAATTCGAAATACTTTCGAAAGCTTTCGAAATGTTTCAAAATATTTCGAAATATTTCTGAAATAAAAATTTCAGATAGTTTCGAAGTAAAAATTTCAAATGTATCTCGGCCTTTAAAATATCGCGTTTTAAAAATTTAAGAATGAAGAACGGTGATAGAAAAGCTTTTTTAGATCGCATTTTAAAAGTTTAAGAACGAAAAGCGGCGATGGAAATGCTTTTTTAGATCGCATTTTAAAAGTTTAAGAACGAAAAGCGGCGATAGAAATGCTTTTTTAGATCGCGTCTTAAAAATTTAAGAACGAAGAACGGCGATAGGAAAGCTTTTTTAGATCGCATTTTAAAAGTTTAATAACGAAAAGCGGCGATAGAAATGCTTTTTTAGATCGTGTTTTAAAAATTTAAGAACGAATCAATACACATATATAATGATTTAACTTTAACGTGTTGTGTTCGTTCATTTTTCTAAAATAATATATTTCAATAGCCTTCGCGATCTTTAACACTTTTAAACAATAGCATGCATGTTGCATGTGACAACAAAAGGATTTATCAAATCTTATTGTTATGACTCGCGCACAACGATAACAATAGAAAGCAATTAAGTTCGTGTGTAAACAAAAGATATGTGAAGGTTCTTTATGTAGACATGAGATCGTTACATGAGGTCGTAAAACTCACGTACATGTAAAGTTACATTCAAGCGGTACTGTAACGTCACAAAGAGAACTTATTAAAAATGTATCAAAAAAATATGTCCAAGGTCAATTGTTTGATTTAAATATGAAAATTTGTATGATGTACGAAATTTGATTAGAAGCGTACTTGCTTATTGCATATCAAGTAAAATAAACTTCCAGATTCGTCCCAAGCAAAAAATGGGTCAGTTACACGTATAGCAGAACTTTACCAACGGTCACCTTGGACACCTTCGATTTCTTGTGACATTTTGAGTTTATATCATTTTTGATGCACATACTCATATTTTTGGACTTTTTGTTTCAGTGGGTACGCAGATTGTGACTTTAAAAAATTCACATTTAAGTATTGTTGGTGGGATGTATTTTGAAATGTTATGCATGGTGAACTTTAGGTCAACTTTATTTTCTGATTTACTTTTTCGCATTGTCAGAGCAAATAATTTTATTTTATTATATTTGGCTTTAAAATGTCACATATACTGCAGTTGTTGGACACTTTCACTTTTGCTGAACAGTTTGAGTTGTATTTTATCAATGCTCAGGTTGTGATCATTAAATAAGGCAGATTGTAAAATTCGCACTGCTGTGTTGTTTACTTCGGTATGGATTAAATGAGAATATAGTGGATTCTTCCACGGGAATACAGCTAGTAATCTTATTATTTGTTTAAATTTACAATTTTCTTTAAAAATTCTTATAAGGTTTAATAAGATTAAATGTAACTATGATAAAATACAATATCAACTACGGCAAAATGGTTAACTGATATATTCCGTTAAGGATCGTCTTCATAGATCGCTTTATTTTTTATAAAAATTGAAATGATTTTCATCGTAAGGAAACTGTTTCATTATTTTTTTTACGTCGTTTTATAATCGTATCATGAGACCAATGAAATGTTTCATACTTTTTTTATGAAACAATTTTATAATAAACTAAGAAAAATAAAACAATTTTGAAACTATTTTTAAACTATTTGAATCAATTTTGAAAAAGTTATTACAGGTATTATTGAAACGATGAAACGATGTTAAACAAATTAAAAAACAATTAAACTTGTTAAACTGAATTATTGTTTTTTTAAAAGCTGACATATTTTGTTCGAAAATAATGAGGTGTCCTTTCAAAGCTTGAATATTTTGCTCCTAAATGACCAGAATGTGACCCTTTAAGGCTTAATGTCGCTGTATTTCACACTTAAATAAAGAAAAAACAACCCTACAAAGCTTATATCGCACTAAATATGTTCTAAAATGATTAGAAAACGTTCTTTCGAAGCTTAAATATCGCCATATTTTGTTTTAATGTCAAGAACACTACGCTACGAAACCTTATGTTGGCATATTTTGTTTCTAAATGAAGAGAAATTCTCCCTTCGAAGCTTCAAGATAGCAGTTACTTCTTTTTAAAATAAAGATAGAACGTCCCACAAAGCATAAAAGATGCAGTACTCCCTTTTTTAAAAGACAATGAAATGCCCCTACAAACATAATAATCGCTGTAAAAACGTTTTGAACACACTTGTATCGAGATATATTTTTTCCACAAGCATGTGCTTTTTACGTGTGAATCTTTAACACCCTAAAACGATTTTGAAATGATCTCAAATTATGCTGTGTAAAACGATTATACATAAAGATAACAAAACAATTTTAAAACAAACTTAGTTTTAAACGTTTTGAAACAAAACGGGAAATAAAGAAACAATTTCCATATGATTTGAAACAATTTCATTTAATTAATTTTATTTTAAAATAGTTTCAAATTATGTTAATTAAAAAATGAAACCATAAAATGATGAAATTGAACGATAGATACTTAGGTAACATAAGGTCCTAATAATTGGTGAAGGGTCTATTTAAGAGACAAGAGAGGAGTTGAACGTCCTCCACCATACCTTAGTTTAAAGGGGCGATTGTGGAAGTCCCATGAAATGCCACATAGTGATGGTGTCACTTTAAAAAACACCCAGTCCGGTCTGTGAACGGTTGGCGCTAGGAAGGGCATCCAGCTGTAAAACAATGCCAAAACTCTTTATTAATGACCGTAAGAATAGTTGATCAGACAAACTGCGTAAACGGGGCTGGAACTCTAAGGAGTGAAGGTGTCGCGCACGGTAGGACAGATGTCAGGTGTGAGCATCGTCAGACCGTTACCCAGCTATCACATCACAAGGTAGATAACACTAGGTTGAGGATGGCTAGTGTAAATGTTGGTACTCTGAGAGGTAGAGCAGGTGAAGTAGTTGAAATGTTAGAACGTAGATCTGTTGATATGTGTTGTGTTCAGGAAGTCAGGTGGAGAGGAGCTTCAGTGAGATTTGTGGAAGGTAGGAGGGCAAGGTATAAGCTTTTTTGGATTGGTAATAGTGATGGATATGGAGGAGTTGGCATATTCGTTGCAGAGAAGTGGGTAGAAAAAGTAATAGATGTTATGCGTGTTAATAGTCGTATTATAGTGATAAAGTTTTTGATAGGTAATAGGATTGTCACTTTTCTGTCAGTTTATGCTCCACAGTGTGGACTCAGTGAGGAAGATAAAGATAAGTTTTATGATGAGTTAATAGCAGTCACATCAAAGTTTGGAGACACTGAACTTGTCATGGTGGGCGGCGACTTTAATGGTCATGTTGGGAAGTCATCTGAAGGTTATAGAGGTGTGCATGGAGGCTATGGATTTGGGAGCAGAAATAAGGAAGAGGAGAGATTGCTTGAGTTTGGAATGGCAACGGACATGGTGGTTTGCAACACATCATTCAGTAAGAGACAGAGTAGGCTGATAACATATGAGTCAGGTGGTTGTAAGACACAGATAGATTACTTCCTGGTTAGAAAGTCAGACAAGAAAGTGGTGAAGGACGTGAAAGTTATATCGGGGGAAGAGTGTGTTTCCCAGCATAGGTTGCTGGTTTGTGATATTAGCTTGAAGAGTGTTAAAGAAGCCAAGGGAAAGTACAGGCCCCGTCGAAAAGTCTGGAAGCTGAAGGAAGAGATTGTAGCAAGACAATTTAGTGCAAAAGTTCAGCAGTTAGCCCACAATGGTCAATGTGATAGTGACAATGTTGAAAGTACTTGGACTACTTTGAAGAATTGTCTTCTAGAAGCTTCTGATGATACCTGTGGGTGGACGAAAGGACCAGCTAGACATAGACAGACCTGGTGGTGGAATAATGAGGTTGACCAGTGTATAAAGGAAAAGAGGAAACTTTGGAAAGAGTGGAAGTCAGGTGGTAGTAAAAATATTTACTTAGAAGCTAAGCGTCGTGCTCGTACAGCAGTGTATAAGGCAAAATCAGAAGCAGAGAGAAACAGATTTGCAGATGTGTTAAGAAGGGAAGACCAGCGCAATGAGGTATTCAAGATAGCAAAGCAAATGAAGAAGACTAATCAAGATGTTGTAGGTGAGAAGTGTATACGTAATGATGAAGGTGTTTTGGCTAGCACAGAGGAGGAGAAAAGGGTAGCTTGGAAGAATTATTATCAGAGGTTGCTTAACACTGAGTTTGATTGGGATGAGGATAATTTGTCTGATGATGATGTTGTAGAAGGGCCAGCTATGCAGATCAAGACAGAATGGGTAGTGGAGGCTATTAGGAAATTGAAGATTGGCAAGGCTGCAGGAGTATCAGGTATTGTTGCAGAGATGGTAAAAGCATCTGGATATATTGGAGTTGAGCTTATTACAAGTCTTGCTAACCAGATTATAAAGGATGGTGCTATTCCGAGTGAGTGGCAGTCGAGTGTAATAGTGAATTGTTTCAAGGGCAAGGGTGATGCATTAGAAAGGGGTAACTATAGAGGTTTGAAGTTGGTTGATCAAGTAATGAAAGTTATTGAAAGAGTGATTGATAAGTTACTTAGAGAAAGGATTGATATAGATAAGATGCAATTTGGTTTTGTTCCAGGGCGTGGCACTACAGATGCAATATTTTTACTCAGACAGCTTCAGGAAAAGTATTTAGGAAAGAGAAAGAATCTCTATTTTGCCTTTGTAGATTTAGAGAAAGCTTTTGATAGAGTGCCACGTAAAGTTATTTGGTGGGCTATGAGAAAATTAGGTGTGGATGAGTGGCTAGTTATGATGGTACAGTCTATGTACAGCAATGCTAGAAGTCGTGTCAGGATTAACGATTCACTTAGTGATGAATTTAGTGTAAATGTTGGTGTACATCAGGGTTCTGTACTTAGTCCTTTGTTGTTTGTTCTAGAAGCGCTGTCGATGGAGTTCAGAACAGGTTGTCCATGGGAGTTATTGTATGCAGATGATTTGGTTCTCATAGCAGAGTCGATGGAAGAATTAGTTGAAAAGTTTGAGAAGTGGAAGAAAGGACTAGAAGAGAAAGGGCTAAAGGTAAACACAGCAAAGTCTAAAGTCATGATTAGTAGCATTGCAGCCAAGTGTGACCTTGTAGTTGGAAAGTGGCCTTGTGGAGTTTGCAGGAAAGGGGTTGGTAGTAACTCAATTTTTTGTCAGATTTGCAAGCATTGGGTACATAAGAAGTGCAGTAGTATTAGTGGAAGGTTAAGAGCTGACATTCAGTTTGTATGCAAGCGTTGCAAAGGTGAGATTATAGAGAATGAAGTATTTCCAGCTTTAATGATGTACAACAGTGGCTCGTTAGAGATAGTTGAGAACTTCTGTTACTTAGGTGATATGTTGGGCAGTGAAGGGGGTGTTGGAAGAAGTGTTACTTGCAGGATAGGTTCTGCTTGGAAAAAGTTCAGAGAGTTACTTCCTTTGTTGACTAGCAGAATCCTGTCAATTGAGGTAAAAGGTAGGTTGTATGAGGCCTGTGTAAGAAGTGTTATGTTGTACGGTAGTGAGACATGGGCAGTGAAGCAGGAAGATCTTGACCGTTTAGAAAGGAATGATATGAGAATGGTTAGGTGGATGTGTAACGCCAGTCTGAGAGACAGAAAGAGTTCAGATGAGCTAAGAAGCAGGCTAAGTCTCCGTAGAATTAAAGATGTTATCCAGATAAGAAGATTGAATTGGCTAGGGCACTTGGAAAGAATGGAGGAGGATAATTGGGTAAGAAAGTGTAGAGACTTGATAGTTCCTGGGGCAAAGCCCAGAGGCAGACCGAGAAAGACTTGGCAGGAGGTTATAAGGACAGACTTGATACAGAGGAAGTTGAGTTTAGATCTAACACAGTCTAGATCAGATTGGAAGAGGGTCATTAATATACCCCGTCCAACCCATGCTAGCATGGAAAACGGACGTTAAGCCGAGAATGATGATGATGATGATGATCTAGCATAAACACTCTCTGTCACCATCCCAATACCGCCATCTATACAGGCCACTTCTTAGATCTTAGGTAGTAGGTAGGCAAGAGATGAATCGCACGTTTCAATAATTTTGAACGTGCAGTACGATCTTAAAAAATTAAATTTTCCAGACGCAAAAAAAAATAATTCCTTTACCACCTTACATCGCACAGGTGCTACTGTTTTCCAAAGAGTAAGTTCCATCAAAGTTCACAGCTGGGAATTTAAACTCATATATGAAAAATCTTAAGGAAAGACATAATTAAACTTTGTAACTAAAACTTGTGGAATAATATTTAATGTAAATTAATTATGGAAATCTGAACGGCGGCTAATAACAATATTTAACATAACAGCTAACAAAACTAATCATGAAATAATATTTGGTTACAGTCAATTTCCTGTATTTCCAGTATTTTTTACTTTACATTTTATTTTGTTATTTTTTAAGTTTAATTATTCAAAAGACGACCATAAAAAGATTAAAATATCTTAATAAGTTTTTATATATAAAGCTTGAATTATAAAATTACAAAATGAAATGTATAAAAAAACAGCAACCCTGTTGGATCTTTGGCTGTAAGTCTGCTTTTTCTCGATATGCAGAGAAAAAGTTATCCCAGCTTGGGGTGGAAATGTCGGAGGAAGAAAGTGGTTGCATTCAACTAGCTCCTACAATGGTTTTCACTTATTTGGGTATGGGACAACAAGGGATCAATGTCACACCTCAAGGCAAGAAAACACAACACAGTTCCTTCGTCAGCACATCGCAAGGACATTCTTTTTATGAATTTAACACCACAAGGTCAAAAAACAAGCTTTCTTAAGTGTCACACCAGAGGGACTTTCTACTTACATGGACATGCTCAATCAATATTTTGGTTTTAAATTTTTATTCTGATTTACAGAAGCATATATAATAGAAAATATAATGAAAGAAACTCTTTGTTGACAGAATTTACTTTCAATTCTTTTATCCAAATTTTTATTCTAAATATACTTTCACTGCCATTCTACTGCCCCATTGTTTACAAAATAATCCATAAACGTGTTACTCATATATTTTAATATTTTAATACGTCTGTACAGTTTTGCTACAATCTTTCCAATTTAACTTGATTTTTGCATTTAGTGGATAAAAAAAAATCAAATGAAAACAATAAATAACGGTCTAAATTAAGTTCACAAGGCGATTCAATTCAACCAATTTGCTTATCAGGAGACAAAATTACTTTCTTTCTCTTTTCCTTTGCTGTTAATTTTACATCCTCAAAGTTTGATCTAAAAAGTTTGCTATAGTTAATTCATTAACTCATATTAATTGTTTAAACCCTATTTAGCAAAAATAATTGGCTGACGCCATCCAGTACAAAATGACCATGTCATCATATATTTCTGAACTGGACAACAGGCTAAAACAGTAGAACCTTAACTTTGGAATTAGAAAAACTGTTTCAAACGTTTTAGATGTATAAAATTAGTAAGCAAAAAAAAGCTGAAACATGACTTTGGAACTAAGGAAATTTCGGGGGAAAAAATTGGCAGATTTGACTGCAAACAGCAAATAAGAAAAACATCTGGAGCCAAGGTTTTGTTCCTCATCAAAATCACACTCCAGCGATCTGAAACGAAAAAATAATTATCAAAAACTGATTTGTGGACAGAGGAATCCCAAACCTTGACTTATTAAAAAATATTTATTAACCCTAACTTTCTAAAGCAAAGCAATACAGGGTTTCATGACAATGTTATTTTAGTTGCAAAGACACAAACAGGAGTATTTCCATTACTTTATGCACCGCACAAAAGCTTAATCTATTTTAAGGGGTGGGGGACGTTCACAGAGCAAGCTCCATGAGCAGTGAACCCTAAACACTGTGCCACTAACAATGATATTAAATCATTGTTAAGCGTTAACGAGTTACCCCAGGTAATAGCAACTCAATTTTTGTTAGTTGTTATTAATACCGTTAAACTCAGTTTGTGTCTGTTTCCTTGTAAATTTCTATTATAAAATTGTTGTTGTGAAAAAAATAAATGAGTGTAAAGAAAGGAAAATTTTAAAAATTTTAAAAACAGGATCTTGGAAAGCAAAAACATTGCTGTAGATCGCTTAACCCAACTTAGAACACGACCTGTCTTCGGGACAGACCATCTTTAGACCCAGTGGCCCATCTTTTGACACGGTGGCCCATCTTTTGACATGCTGCCCTGTCAATTGACGGGCCAGGACCAACTTGCCACATGGCGTTAAAAGATGTTTGCATACATCAAGACCTTGTATTTAACGTAAACTAACTCCAATAAAGTGAAAAAACTGATCTGCTGCAACTTTTTCTGGCGTATTGTTGCATATGGCTAGCTGAAATTAAATCGAGTTATGCATTTCACTACTTGGCAACTAAGACCATATTAGAGAATGCATTTTTTAAATCAGTTCTTAAATCAGACTTTCTTGTTGCATGATTGGAGATGTTTTTGCCTGGATTGTTGTGTGCATAATGACTAGCTAAATAATTATGACTCAGATATCAAGATATAACATTCAGCTCAGTGTAATAATGTCATGTTATATATATGTATAGTTAGCTAAGCTATTGTTTAAGCTATTTATGTTTACTTTTTAAGATAATCTTTGATGGAATTATTGCAACTTGACCTTATTTAAAATAAAAAAAAGATAAAGCAGAGATGTGTTTGAAATAAAAAAAACTTTCTCTTTATTCTGATTAAAAAAACTTTCTCTTTATTCTCATTATCACCAACCATCGCGACACATCGAGACGGATTTTGTCACGATACTAGATTCTCGATAGATCGTGACAATTTATTTTAATTGTTTCTTATTATTATAAACGCGGTACATCGCGTATCGAGGGATTCCGCTCACGTTACGCGCTCGATATGTTAAACAACCTTTTTCCAGTACTGTATGTCGTGGTGACCGGATTATGAACGCTGATATAATGGCTGGCTAAGGCAGGCTGTGATTGGCATTTTCTTCGAACTTTTGTGAATAAACTATTGACGAATTATTGTCACATGCCATTTTTCTCCGCAAGATAACACACCATTGAAAACTCGGCATAGCAAAAGAAAAAAGTCTCGACGTAATTTTTCTCTGCATGATAAAACACCATTGAAAACTAACTAGATTTGGCGGATGGGTGGGTTCATTTTTATTTTTCGCAGGAATTGAATTCTGGGTATGACCTAAATTATTCGTTTTGCGGGAATTAAGTTTGGTGAAAAGTTATTAAACTTGCGAATCCCAAAATTTAGTTTCCACGAAATTTCGTTTCATTTGAGAACAAAAACAACTTTGCCACCAGGGCTATTTGCTTGTCAGAAGTGACAAATGATATAAAAGCCGGTCAGCCTTGATTATGTTCATTCTATAATAGGTGAGAAATAATATAAAAATGTTGTAGTACATGAGCTGGCCCGCACCACCGATTATGTTCGTTCTAAAGTCTCAAATAACATTAGACTGTCGTACATAAGTCTGCCTGCCCCGATCATGTTTGTTTTTTAAGCAACAAATGATATTAGACTGTCGTACATAAACCGGCCTGCCCTGGATTATGTTCCTTTTATATCCAAATAATATTTTTTAACTGTCGTACATAATAAGCCGGCCTGTCCTGATTATGTTGCCCTGATTATGTATTTTCTGCCCTGTTTTTAACCGGGGCAAGCTGCCGTACATAATCAGGGCAGCGTTTATTATCCGGGCAGTACAGTATTTTGTTTTATTATACTACTACTGTGTATAAATCAACATTAAATAAAAGAGGAAATCAAATCAATCAAAATCAAATCAACAAACAATAAAAGATTAGCTAGATAAAAACTTTACTTCATTTACCAAGCATCCGTATTTACTAGACAATCTGCCTTAGATAAAGTAATCGTGGTCAAGTAGTGCTCCACTTCGTCTTTCGTTTTTTTTTAAAACTTCAACTACGTCGCCATTTTGTTTATTTTGGAATTCGAACGTCATGAAAGCAAAATAGATATTTTTATTCGCGAAAATTACGTAGAATTCTAAAAAATAAATATTGCGCATGTGCAGATTCAAGATTCGCGTGCGAACTACGGCGAATATGATAAGTGTTAAACCCGCCTTAAAGCATCTATCATGCTGCGTTAACGTCGGTTGACTACAGCTCGTGGAAATTTGTTACAATGTCCCTCCACCTTTATCTATCGTTAGCTAAAATTTCTAAATTATTTATATAAAAAACCTGGGTCTCTGAATCTGTTTCGGAATGGACGGGTTGATGACGTCTTCAAAAAACCTTTTAACCCCAATAAAACCCCGGGTTTTTCGAACATAAAAGGGGGGTGGGGCGGAATCCGCCCCCCCCCCTTTTATGTTCGAAAAACCCCAGACCGAATAGGGCATAGGGCATCTTCTTTCCTAGGGTTAAGAAATCAGCTGTTACGAAGTAATAACGAACGAGTCTTCTTCTATAACAGCACTACGTGTGATAATTAAACGCTTTCTTTTTATTTAACATAACATTTAATGTTTTTATTTAAATTTTTAAGTGTCAATTTTTATTTGACAGCTCTTTTAATGACGGCTCTATGTGTGGTGTAAAAGAAATGATAAGACTGCATAGTCTACATACATAGCTCTCTCTATATATATCCCACTGTAAAAATTTATGCTTATACCTATGTGTATGTAGAACTTTTATCTGTAATTTTGAAATATAGTTTTTGCATGTAATTTCTTTTGGCGAAAAAAAAAATGTTTATTTCGGGTGTTATTTATTAACATGGGCGTTTAATGCCTACAAAGGTTTGGTTGGTCTTACGCAAATAAAAATTATGCAACGGTGCAATATCAACGTATGCTAACAAATTATGACACATATGACCAGACACAAATCACATTCAGTACCGTGTCATGTCAGTTCGTCTGTCCACGAAGACATTTCGAGTAGAAACAAACACGAAAAGTTGGACTGTTTTGTAAACATGGGTCATCCCAATGAAACAACCTCTAAAATGCGATCACCTCAGGCCTTTATAGCTGTTTTTATAATTCTGTCCGTTACATTAGGATATTATATTATGTCATATTCATGGGAAAACAAAGATTTGGCAGAAAAATACACAACAGTAACGTGGAAGCTCAAAAAGTCGACAAAAACTTTGGAGAAAACAGATATGAAACTAAAAACATGTTGGTCTGAAAAAAGGTCGATGGAACAATCCAACTCGGAGCTTCAAAGCAAGGTAGCAAAACTGGAGGAGGAACAAACGTCCACCATATCAGAAAAAACAGAAGTTAGAAAAAAATATGCTGATGCAGTGGACTTCTTCCAATCTGTGAAAGTAAGTCTGTTTATTCTGCAAGCACGCCAACTACTGGCAGAATAAAGTAAAGTATATATTTTGCGGGTAGAATGGAACTATTTTTGTGGAAAACAAAGGAAAGCAATCAATTTTAGATATGCTTGTTTTAGTGGAAAATTTGTTTGTTGAATAATTTTTTCCTTTCTTGAAACGTTATGGACCATCTACAAATTCCTTCTCATGATATAAGCGAATTGACATGAGTTAAATAGTCTCCTAAAACAAATTTTAACACGTTTTGGCACTTTTAATTTGTCTCATTCTTTTGATATGACATGATTTTTTAAAATTTGTCTTAGGCGACTCCAATTTAATTAGTTGTTCTACGGGCCCGACCGACCCTAATTTTCACGAAAACAAAAAAATAATAATATCAAGCAAAAAAGTTTTAAAGAAAAAACAAAGAAAAAAACCAAACATTTTCTCATCCCATCTCGTGAAAATATAATGAGCATAGAAGATAATCAATGATGTTATTTTTTGTTGGTTGAATGTCAATCTACAATTATACTAAACAAGGTGAATCAATAACGTTACTTTAGGACCACCATTGGTAAGGCCACTGGAACCTGCCTTAAAAACTTGTCTGTTTTGTAATTTGATCGTTTGAGAATCTGATTTTCAGACCATTTCGTGAGAGGCGTGCGATCGCACGCACACACCCCCACACACTCGCAGATTTGTTTAGGCGTGCAATTAATCGCACGTGCAAATCTTTATGTCTGCAAACGCTTTTTAAAATTATCGAAATTACGAAAAAAGCGAAATATGAAGTCAGAGAATGATTTAAAAAGGCTTTGCAACCCTTATCGTTAACTTAAATCTTTTTCATGTACGTAGAAAACTTCATAGTTAAAACGAATATTTTTATAAATTTGCTAATTCTTTTAATGTCAAGAGATCTAACGAAGTTAAAATAGAAAAATAAATAAATAAATAACAAGAAACTTACGTCTCATATTTATTTTAAATATGAGACGTAAGTGAAATAAGGTCATAAGTATTGGGTTCTTTTAAAAAACTTTGTTCAGATTAAATTTTAAATGTGTGTTATTTATGTCATTTGTTAAAGGAATACTGCAAATATTTATATGTTCCATTCAGTAGCGTTTTTGTGAATTTATAATTTAAGCTTTATATATTTATGATTGTCTTTCAGAGAAATAAAGTTAAACAAGAAGCCCAGGGGCTTGAAGATTTCCGCCATTAGCCTAAAAGATTTTAAAATTTGAAGTTGATCTTGAAAACGGAGAATTATGGGGTAAACAAATCATTGAGTATTCTCAATTATCATTGTAAAGGGCCTGATACACTTGTACAATATCACTGAAATATCACTTATAATATCAATATAATTTCTTAAAATATGTTTAAAATAGAGTTATAATTTCTTATAATTTCTTATAATATAGCTATAATATGTATAATTTCAACACCTGACATGTGCGTCATAACCTCATAATTTGGTGCATGGCTATAATATTTGAATAAAATCAAACGAGTTTGATTTTAATAATATTGTTGGTGATCTGGTTTCGAATGCCTTTTGTTTGTGTGACAATAGATCTATTATCTGCTAGCGTTGTTGTGGCAACGATGTTATGAAATTAAATGAAATTATAACGATATTTTAACAAATTATAAGTATATTGTAGAAAAATTATAACTGTATTATAGAATATATTTAATGATATTATACAAGTGTATCCTGGCCTTAACTAACCTGCAATGTTAAAATACAACTCAATAAATAAAAAATAAAATTCATGAATAATTAATTAGTTCTGCTGAATATAGCTTTAGTCTACGTGCTTGAAAAATTGTACAGAAAGAAATGACGTAACATCAAAGATGATGGCGCATTATAAGACGATCTTCATTATGCTACACTGCACAAGCTTTAACTTTCGATAGCATATAAACTTTAATAAAGTATTGTTCATTGGATAATAAAACAATCTGTTGCACTGTTAGGATTCTTATTGGCTTAAAACTCATTTTAGCCTCGTTCTCAGAAAAAAATCTTTAGCCTGGATAAGTTTCGGGCGTCCAGCCTAGCTGCGCTGTCTCTATCTATCTCTATATCTCTCTTTCTCCTCAGGCGATTTTAAAGATTCCGCCTTTGCTGGCGGAAATCAAAAATAACTAAAACAAAATAAGTAAAAAATAAAAATAAATCTTTGATTGTAACAGAATATTATTTTAGTAAGGAATTTCATGATCCATCCTTAGCATTGAAATGTTAAATATCATTGTTAGCCACACTTTAACTTTCCGTAATTTAATTTACATTAAATATTGTTTGTCCCACAAGTAGTAACAAATTTAAATTAATGACTTAACTCACAATTTTTCGTACCATGGGTTTAAATTCTCGGCTGTGAACTTTGTTGGAACTTGCTCTTTGCATGTTCTCCACGCCAAAACAATAGCCCCTGTGTGGTGTAAGGGGGTAAAGGAATTTTGTTTTTACTTTTGCTTCTGTAAAATTTAATTTTTTAAGATCGCACGCGCACCGCACGCGCGGAATTATTGAGGCATGTAATTCATTGCACGCCTACCTAAAATCTTACGAAATGGCCTGGATTTTGAACATTTCTTGTAGAAAATAAATATGCAGAAAATTCATTAACTTAGGAGCAAAACATAACCTCATGTAGTAATATTTTTAAAAAATTTATTTCATATGAAATTTTTACGAATTTGTGTTGAGCAAAACTCTTAGGGACCATTTCGAATTGAAACATTTTGCAGGGAAAAAAAAATTAGTTCATAATAATTCAACTTAATAACAGTAAATAATATTTATTTATATTCAACATAACCTGTATCAACAGGTAAACTTTCTATAGTCACTTAAAAGATCCTAAACATGTGTAAATAACTAGTAAGCTGCGTAACTAAATATTTCAAAAGTTCAGAGTTGGAAATTAATTTCTTAAATTTTGTTTTTCAATAATATATTCCATATGCAAAGTTATATTACGTTGATAATGTGAATCATCGCCTCTGTGATTAGTTTTGTTCTCAATGTTCTGTCTGGTTTTGGCATCAGCATGCTGTGGCCTTCGTTGCTATATATCATTGCATGTGACCCTTAATGGTGATATGCTTTTCCATAAAACAAGTTCCAGCAGATCCTTTCAGCATTTGTTTCTGGGTTACTTTATGATTTATTTTGTAAATTTGTAAAGTTGTGAAATTGTAGAATGTCTTATAATAAAATGGCTGTCTGTAGACGTCCAAAGTGGGTACATGTTCACTTCCCTTTGAAGTGTCAAATGTTAATCAACAAATTAAACATGATGTCAATAACATCACTTTTAACAGCAATGGCTTTATTTAAATCAATGAAGCTATTACTATGCATTTAAAAATAACTGACATAATCTTCTGCCTGAGTGGATCTTTCCACGTGCCTTAACAACTAATCTATTATAATAATACAATAACTGTGTCTGTATGTCTTTAATAGACAAAGTGGATATGTTTATTTTCCTTTAAAGTAGCCAAAAATATGTCTTATTTGTTAACTCTCTAGATGCTATGGCACAACGTCAATGCATTTAGACTGACATCAACAACATGTTTAAAGTTAACATAGCCATAGCATTGCACTTTTAAGTTTAAGACCAAATAACTAAAAACAGGTGGAATTAACTAATCATCATCTCTTGCATGGGTAGCTAGGGACCGGCTGAGACGTTCCTGAAAGCTAGGTCAACTAAACCTGTTCTGAAACAGCCGGGTTGATGACATCATTAAAAAAGCCCTAAATCCCATTATCTCAGCAACCGTTCGTGAAAAGCACACTGATACATTTTTCTATACATTTTCTTGATCCGCGTTTCAAAATCTACACAATAGAGGGTAAACAAATTTATGAAAAAAATATTTTATTTTGGTGGGTCTTAATCCTTTTATCTTCTCAACCGTTCCATAAAAGCGCATGGTCATTTACATTATTTTGTTCATCAATGAAAAATTAAATGACGGATATTTTCCATTGTTTTTCTGCCTTATCAAGATAATAACATTTTTGTCCCTAACCCAGAGTTTTTACCTTTTTTTAAATGATTAATCAAAGTTTTTTTATGACACTGTTTTTCTCCATCAGGACTGTTGCATTGTTTGAACTTTACGTAACTGTGCCAAATGCATTCTTGCAACTCTGTGACTGAAGAATTTTAAGTTCAAGCTGTTATTTATTTCAGTCTATTGTTGGAAAAGCAGATGATCAGTTGTTTGCGGATGAAAAAAGTGACCCAACAAGTGAAATGTATAGCGCGTTAAAAGAGTTGTTGCATCAATGGAAATGTATGTTGTTGTCTGTCTTTATTTTATTTTTTTTAAATGTCATTTTTCTGCCTTTTTAATCTATATAATAATACAGAGACTGTGTCTGTCCATAACAGGCAAAGTGGATGTGTTCATTTTCCTATGATGTTGCCGAAAAAATGCATGTCTAATATGTTAAATTTTCTGACGTTACCGCGCGACGTCAATAACACTACTTTAACGTCAATATCCTATATTAAATTAATGAAGCCATTACAGTGCACCTAAAACTTTGAGGCTAAATAACTTGGAAACGAGGTGGTGACTTCAATGATTTTTCACCGCGTGGGTAACTAGGGACCACCTAGGACCAATTTGGGTAAGTTTCCTAAACCTGGGTCCCCAAATCCGTTTCAGAATGGACGGGTTGATGACGTCATCAAAAAACCTTCAAACCTTAATATCTCTGCAACCGTTTGTCAAAAGTACATAATCCTATACATTTTCTTGATCAGCGTTTCAAGATCTATACGATGAAGGCAACAGGTATACAAATTTCTAAAAATTTTTTTTCGGTTTTGACAGGGCCATTGCTGACGTCAGCAAAATTTTTAAACCCTTATATCTCATTAACCGCTCATCAAAAGCACATGATCATATACATTATTTTGCTCAGTGTTTCAACCTCTACACATTGCAGGCAACGAATGAACTAAATATCGCCAATTTTTATTTTTGTATTATATGCACTGCTGACGTCAGTAAAACATGTAAAGCAACCTATTTTTTCATCAGCCTTTTGATGCCTAAGTGGATTTTTCCACGGGCCTTATCGACTAGTATTTTAAATAATACCAAACCATCACGCCTTTCATTAGCCTCCCAGTACTAGCTGGCTAGCTATATTTTTCTAAATTTTGCATAGAAACATATACAAGATTATTGCACATAAAGCCAGTCAAAGCAACAACGATGACTTTAAAATCTTTTTAGAGGTATTAATTACCTTCTTGGAGCTGATAACATAGCATGTGTACTAAATATAGCTCCTGGTGTTGTCCTTGTTTCCTCGTCAAAACAAACTTTCGATTTACTGATGTTAGAAGTATTTTACAGACCATAGCTCGTTTTACCAACAAAAAGAATACTTAAAGGGATCCCGAGGTACTTTTACAAGTTGGACTCACCTGAAAGATTTGCATGAGAAATGCTAAATGATATATTCACTTTTTGTTAAAACTCCATGTAACTCCAGATATAGCTTTTTAAATATTTATTTTTCTTGCCGCCTTAATGGCCGCTTCGATCTTCTTGTTCGTTGAAAATTTCAGACTAGCTCCAGTCTTTTTTAGTGGCACGTGACTCTGTTACGTAGTATTTCAGTAGCGCTTTAAACATTACTGACTCTCACTCGCTATTATTAATGACTTTCATAGCCAAAAACAATTAAAATACTGTCGCAACAAAGTTAAAAAAATTCAACGTACTTTCCACATCGATCTCTGTACGAATGATTTGTTTTTGTTTAAAAAAAATAATTCAACATGATATTCTAGCCGTCTAAGCAATAAAACAAAAAAATAAGATATTAGCAGCAGGTGTGTGCATGATTTCTTTTATTTCAAATTTAAAAGAATTTATTTCAACAAACAGGTTGTAAAAATTACTGATCTATAACCTGTCGACCTAGGCGGGGTATGATTCTCAAGTGAGTATTGCCAACCTTGTTCTCAACAATCCTTGGGGACGAGGTTGCCTAAGTTACTCAGTAGATGGATATATTTTTTATTAAAAAATATTAAAAAATCAATAGAAAAGAATACTACTTTAATTTATCCCACGATACAGAGAGAGGCAGAATTTACTGTCTAATTAAAGTTTGTTTTTATGATATTCTTCCAATATGTGGCGCAAACATCAACGTAGTCTTGTAAATTAAACTCATCATTTTTCCCTTTTGCGATAGCGCGCTAAAATAAGCAGGGTTACAAAAGCAGGACAGACATCGAAGCGCGAAAGCAGAAAAGAGAGACAGGTATCCTGTCTAACATCAACGCTGCTCTGTACCTCCATGATTAGACCTTTTAAAAGCATACTCAGTCTTGGTCATGATAAACTGATTAGGAAGTAAGTTGTACACGTGCTATTTACGAACTGAAGGTCAGGGCATCATTAAGTTGAATATCGCAGAAGTCGCCGGTGACATGCTTCGAAAATGCTTGTCACAGGCACAGTTCAATGCAAAGCAAAACTGTACAGGAGACTCAATTGTTAGAGTCTTCGCAGAACATCTCCTCTCACAAAACCGAGGGCAGGGCTGACTTATTGCCTGCTGTGTCGTGTGGGAGACAGAACTTCTGGACTTCTTTTTAATACGATATACATTTTTTTCGATTATTATTACTAAACATATTTGATTTCTCTTTCCCCTTTTAAAAAGATTTTTTAAACTTTATTGAACATGTTTTTTCTTTGGTATTATTACATCACGAGAACATTCGTCCGAAAGCTGTATTTAGGTACAGGACACCTAACCTCTCCCATGTTCTGGTTATATTTAACTTGCATGGGTGCGCACTCTTCTCGCAGTATTCTCTGTGACGATGAAGGTTGGACTGACTTGTGGCATGGTTCCAAATGGTCTTCCGTCTTTCGTTCGAGTCTCAGTGTAATGCACCAGCCGAGCATAAGAGTGTCAGCATGAAGGAAAGGGGCCGACTTTAATGTTCTCTATACCTTACGTTCTTCATAATAACACCATTCATTTAAATTTCACAACAAAATTACGTCGGCAAAAACTCCGCGCTGCCGCTCTCCTGAATGTAATAATTGCAGTTTGTTGTTCGTGCATTGCCGTAGGAGGCAACTGAACTATGCTGTGGAAAAACAAATACTTTTTTCCGTTGTTATATCTTCGGCTATTTTTTACACGTCTGATCCCACAAGGCCTAGGGACTTTTTATGTGTGATTTTACCACGTCAAATTATTGCCGACGCGGGGGAGGGGGAGGGGTGATGCAGCCCCCTCTCCCTTCCCCCTTTAACTTTTTCTATAAATTTTTATGGGCTTATAATCACACCTTGATATTTTGTTATTTATATTTGCCTTCCAAAATATATCCTTTTGAAATAAAAACCATACACAAATGTGTGACATGTTGAATGATCAGTAACTTTCACAACCTGCGTCTCAAATAAAAGTCCTTTGAAATAAAAATCATGCACATTTTATTTTTCGTTTGATTGCTCAGCTATGTGAGAACATATGCAGAATTATTTCTATTTTTTTTAAAAAAATAATCGTTCGTAAAGAACTTTATGCAGAATTATTTCAATTTTTTTTAAAAAAAATAATTGTTCGTAGAGAGCTTTCGTTTCACTTTGCCGCGCGAAGGTATATGTTCTGGCTATGCAGTCAGTAATAATTAAAGCGCTACCGAAATAATACGTAACAGGGTCACGTGCCACTAAAAAAGACTGGAGCTAGAATGAAAATTTTTAACGAAGAAGAAGGTCGAAGATAACCAAGATGGCGGTCGAGCGACAAGAAAAATAAATATTTAAAAAGCTATATCTGGAGTTACATGAAGTTTTAACAAAAAGTGAATATGTCATTTAGCATTTCTCATGCAAATCTTTCGGGTGAGTACAACTTGTAAAAGTACCTCGGGATCCCTTTAAAGGAAATGATCCTTTTTTTTAGAAAATAGAATTAAAAAAGTAGATTCATCTACAAAAGTAAATTTATCATAACAAAAGTAATTTTTCAAAAACAGGTTGGTTATATACTAGTTGTGAAGTGTGTATAATTTTTTTGCACTTGACCCATTCATTCAGAATGCCAAGGATAGAGAGTAACGTCCATCTCAGACTTGAACCGTTTTGTAGCCCTTATCTCAAATCATGGTGGGAAACTAAATAAGCAGAAAATAAAAAGGAAAAGTTTTTTATCAGACAAATATTTACTTTTTGTTGGGTATGTTGTATTGTGGTATTGTTTATTACTTATGCTTAAGTTTTTATTTTTATTTCCCTAGCAGATTGTTGGCCCTCCAATACAGCCCCCTATCTCCTAAACCGAAAAAGCTATGGAAATGAAATTCTGCATGCACATAGCCCATGATAAGATAAATAAAATTTGACAAAAACATTTCATGACGTCACTAATTTTATCATATCATTTTCCTAAATTCTTGGCTTTTCACCAATATTTGCAAAAGCAAATTTTTTGAAATTGAAAAAAAGTATTTGGCAACATATTTCTAAAGGGTAGTTTCCACTACTTATTGTATGCAGCATTGTACAATTAGTTGTGAGATAGAACTGGTATACATTACTGTACAGATAGTTTGCATTTTTATTTTAGTAATACTTAAATGCACAGAAAGCAAAAGATTCTTTTGAAATTCAATATGTTCCTACAAGTTTCTTCAAATTAAACTAAATTGAAATCAAATTAACTAATCTAAACTTTGCAGTCACAATATGATGTACATAGTTTTTTCATCTGTACAATATCTTATACTAGTATATACAATTTTGTACAATAAATTCTATACAATACTTTGCAGCCATTGAAACTACTAATTTTAACATTTACTTTTTACTCCTTTGAATATATTTAAAAAAAAACCTGATAGAAGGTGCTTCAGGAGCTCCCTCCCCCACACTGGCCTGCCCTAACCCTCTCAAATATGGTTAATAAACAGCGTTTTGTAAGAATCTTTTCGAAACCTAAATATTTGACATACAGGTGTCTCCCCAATACCAATGTAGATAAAAAAGGGTGTCCTTTTTTGTGGTTCTTATTGAAAAAGTTTCAAACTGCAAATTCCCTTTTACATCTACATAAACAATGCCACTGTAAATAAATTTTCTTGAGTATAAATTTGATGTTTTGGGAAGTATAGCTATATTGTCAGTGTTAGAAAAGTATATATAAAGTAGCAGACACGTATATGCGAGAAAGATTAAGGAATGAAAATACATTTGTAAAAAATGTTTTCGGCTTATAATCACGTTTAAACGTAATTTACATTCGGCCGTATTTACTTTATCTTCTGCCTCAGTATGTTTTTTATAAATATACAACTATGAAAACAACCATTTCAGTAGTAGTGATATACATGAAGAAAATACAATGGCAGATTATTGTTTACATGTATCTTTTGTTGTCGTAAGTGCCACCATGGATAAAGTTCATAAGCAAAGTTTTGCTGTCATAATTTTGAGGGTTGTTTTTATACAAATTTGGCATCAGTTTTAATGACAGAATTAAGGTTCAAGTACGTAACTAAAACGAGATTTAGCAAACTCTTTCCAACACAAACACAAAATCAAAAATGTCAATTATAATGTGATGTTAGATTTTCTGCATTTGTGTAAAAATAGAATCAATTGTTCTGCCTTAAAAACACCTAGCAATAGTATCATGCATAGCTAGCTAGCTATAACTATGCATAACTCCTAAAAATAATGACTTCACTAAGCATTTGTATGACTAGCTACTGACTATTTTAAAGGGATCTCTAGAGCTTCATTAGATTAAGGGTAATATCTTCTAGTCTCTCTTTACAAGTTAAAAAAATAAAGAATCCCAATTTTGTCAACATACTCACAAGTAATAGTGCCTTCTTGTAAATAATTAGTTAACTAGTTATTTATATATTCTTTTCTTATACACTTACAAGGATCAACAATACTTATACTATCCTTTTTTATCAATTTATTTTATTGCAAAGCAAGTTAAACCGCAATAAAGCTTTAAACCTCCATAAAACTACCTATCTTCCCTTATTTCCGTGCATTCCAAATAAAATGCTTAACACTTGCCTCGTTTTAAAAAATAGGGCTTTGTTTTTGTTTACGGCATTTTGATATGGAAAATGGGGTATTGGTATTATTATTTTTTTTAAAAAGGCACTACTAAATCAACCATTAAATAAAAGCATAAGTTAGGCAAGTTTGTGCGTTGAAAATATATATATATATATATATATATATATATATATATATATATATATATATATATATATATATATATATATATATATATATATATATATATATATATATATATATATATATATATATATATATATATATATATATATATATATATATATATATATATATATATATATATATATATATATATATATATATATATATTCTTTATAGCTGACAGAGTATTATATTCCAACTTGAAGTTTTCGAACCAGGAGCAGTCAGGAATATTATCAGAAACGAAGTCCAAGAACGTACAGCTGGAGATAGATAAGTAAGATTTCTTTCTGATTTCTCTTCATACTTTCAACACCTCCAATGAGACACCTTAAAAAACAATCACAACACATTGCAGTTAGATTCGTTAAGATCCAGTTTCCATCCTGCTATTTTTCCACCACGCCACTAAATGCCTAAATAGCATATCGTTAACGATGTGCTAAGAACACAACTCCTTCCCCTCAAAAAAACAACAACAAAAACAACCAAAAACACAAGTTATATGTGAAAATCTATGCATAAAACGTTCTTGTACGGTCTTGTCTGCTCACAATTTCGCTGTAACGACAATGTACAGGAGCTTTTAGTTTTGACATGTCCTGTGTTGGAACACTTTTGTATGTGACAGGTTGGTCAGCAATCTGGAAAATTACACCAAAAAGTCAGGGAAGGAATTTAGTGAATTTTTCGAAAGTCAGGGAATAGTTTGAGAATTTTCGTTTCAACTATTTGACTAGAAATTGTACCTTAAAAATTTTGTTTTCGTTAGAAGCAATTTTACTACGCAGGGGAATTCACATTTTAGTCAGTAAAACGAACTGTTAACACTGTGTTAACTGTTCACACTGTGTAAAAGCAACACTTCAAACATGTTTGGGTTACTTTGAATTAATCGAATAGACTCCAACTTGTATTAAGATATTGTGTAAGCCTTTGGTTCTTTCCACTAAACCAACTCACCACCTCACCACCATATGCTTTTTGTTTATTTTATTGTTTTTTTCGTTTTTTATTCAAGGTCAAAATTCGGATTCAATCTTCGATTACAACACCTTACTCCACGTAGTTTTTTTAATTTTTTTACGTTCTTATCGAAATTAAATCAAGTTGAAATGTTGCGAAACAATCACCTCATGTGAATCGGATTTTACAAAGTGATCTTAACTGCTTGTACGAAGTGTTGCTGTTTATAAGCCAATCTGTTCAAACTGTGTGACATTGTTCTTTCTTGTTATGAATTGACGATCTTTTTTTTTTCTCTTCAAAGTGGAAAGTTAACGGATCAGGTGAAGCAGTTGGAGGAGAAAGTTTCGACTTTGACAGAAGAGAAGACACAAACTGAAACGTCTATGGCTACTTTGAGAGAAGAGCTGGAGGCTGCGAAAAAGGGTAAGAGTGCTGTACTCCTCTGTACTTCTTCATAAGCATAAGTTAAAAGCACAATGAAAGGAAAGGATTTGCTTTCCACAATCCCTAACTTCAATTCTCAAGCAAGTATGTTATCTACCCATGGCGTAGAAGAGGAAAATCGTAATCTATTTTTATAATAATAAATGGACTTATGCTACTAAACAAGTTACTTCTTCGCTTCCACAGAGATGTGTCAGTTCATTAAAGATGTGTTGTAATCAACGTGAGAGTAACAGATAAAACGTGCTCACTAATCTTGTTCACACTAAGCTTGTTCACACTAATGGGTTAACACTTTTCACCTCGGTTTTAATGACATAAAAAATTTTCAGCAACTTTCGCGCAACAGTTTCAGTTACGATTTTAATTGGGTAGATATGTTTTACGACAAAACACAACACAAGAGATCGTACAGAGCATCTAGCAAATCACCAAAACCTCTATATAAACCCATCAAAGCTGTTAATTTCAGTAGTGTCAGCAAGGCTTAACGAGTCGAGAAAAAGTTGTATTTGATCCTTTTACGTATTCTAGAAACTAATGTCCGTGGTTTCCGGCACCGACAGTCGAACGTGCATGTGGAGGAGCCTACCAGCTCTCAGCAAGAAAGACGAGTCGAAGAAGCGATACAGCACCGTGCTTTTGCAACACACGGGAGGAGAGCACATCGCAAAAAGAGTAAAGTGGATGAAGATAAAAAGGAAGAAGAAGAAAATAAGAAAAAAGAAGAAGAAAAAAATAGTGAAAAAGAAGAAGAAGAAGAAGATAAAGATATGAAAGGTGATGAAGCAAAGAAGGAGGAAGAGACTATTACGCCCTCCCCACGTGTTGAAACGCCTGCGCTATCAACAACACCTCACAACGAAACTAACGATTCAGAAAGTAGAACAACGTCCACGGTAGAAATCGATGACGCCCAAGAAGAAGCATTAAAACCGCACAAAAACACTTCCGAACTCAACCACTCCAACGAGGTGTCCACCAAAACGTCGAATGCAAATCCCACTGGCAAAGAAAACGACACCGATGTCGATTTCGACGAAACGGAAGAAGGGAATTCAAAAGAAGAAAACTCGAAAGGACAGGAAAAAAAAGATGATGAACCAGCAAGGCATGGTAAGTTTGACCGTGATGAAGGAGAAAAGGAAGAAGGGGGCGACGATGATGAAGGGGATGACAACGAGAACGAATTTACAGCGTAAACTTTAAGGGGAGTCACATGTAGTAAGAAGTTAATGTTATCAAAATATATAGTGCACGTTTGTTTATTCAAAATGCCAACAAAGCAGACAGGATATAATTCAGAAGAACAGGACCTTATTCAGGACTTTAAAGTAGTTGTTTACTTCCCAATAAAAAATGTAGACTGCAAACACAGTGAGCTAAATTTATTCAAAATAACGTCGAATCTCGCAATGCTTTAATTGGGGATACGTTCGCGAGATTGACATTTTTTGCGAAACTTTGTCTCGCAAAAGATTATTCTGTTCAAATTTTTTAAATTTTTATTTCACGAATTTGTTTTAAAAGCCTTTACTTTTGAATTGCCAAATTTGTCTCGAAACTCGGAAATATATTTGCATAAATGAAGCGTTGATGCTTCAAATATGTTTATCTTAAAAAAAAATATCGCAATAAAAGCGGAAACAGACTTTTTCCCTATTTTTTATAAATCACGAATCGCGAAAGTTTTTCTTGCGAAAACTTCATCCAAAAGATTTTACGAGTTTTTAGGCTCGCGAAAGTTTCTCCGATTTTCGAAATGAGGGTTGATGTACCGCAACGTTGGTATTTAAAACACCATGCGCAGCATTATTTAATATTTATTAAACCTCGTTCCCAGCGCCTATTGTCTTTTGTTTTGTCGCGATGTCCTGGTAAAAAAGCAACAACAGCCGATGGGGGCGAGGTTAGCATTTATTATCTTTACTTTTTCTACTATTTTTTTTTTCTTTTTAAAAAAAATAAAAAATAACACCCCTCCTTTTTTGTCTTAGGGGTCCAAGCTAAGCCTGTCACGAAAAAACGAACGGTTCGAACGTTTGATGAAGTAACACGACATGAACCCTTTGGAGAGGAGGACATAGTCGATTATCGTGGTTTTAGCGTTAGAAGACATACTTTTTAAGTCAATTTTCTTTACCAATAAAATATGCAGAGGGGTCTTATTTTTTAGATATTTGTGTGACTTTTGTTTTTTACTTGGAACATGTATATTTAACTAAGGAATCAGTTTTTCGTAATATTTTGATAGAATCTTCTTTTCCTGCTTTCAAAATATGATGCACGTTGCCACTATATTTACATGCCCGCATGTTAACCACGGTTGTGGACATGATATTATGATAGAACCTTTAAAATGTGGATTCACAGGACCAATGTGCCTGCTTTAGGACTATCGGATAGAGAGATGCCAATTGCTTTTGTTTTTGAGGTCGCTGCGGATCTTGTTGAGTGAGCCTTCAATTTGTCCACATCAATGTTCGCGAGCTGAAGCATTTGTCTTACCCATCCCGAGACGGTTGAAGTGGAGATCCCTTTATGTGGCCTTATATAGCTTACAAGAAGTTGAGAATCAGTGACTTTCCACTTTTCTCATCGTTCCTAAACCTGTAAAATTTCAGTGGCGGTCTTTTCTTCCCCGGACGACAAACCTTTTAGTTAGTTGCTTGAATTGGAACATATAAAAGTCTTCATATTTTACGAGAGTATCAGTGCTCAAAAAAGATATTTCAGAAACCCTACTAGCATCTGTTAAAGACAGTAGCATTGGCACTATTAAACTTAACTGCTTGTCTGATAAACAGACGTCTGGCATATTCCTTAAATATTTAAGAATCTGTTCAACATCCCAAATGAAAACACATTTTGGTTGCGGAGGTCTTTTATTAAAGACGCCTGCCATGAGAGATGACACTCTAGGGTGTTTGCCGATGGGTTTCCCATCAATAGGTTCATGAAAGGCTGATATTGCATACTTATGTGACCCTATGGTGCTATACTGTAGCCCTTGATAAAAAAGATGTGCCAAAAAATCCAATATATGTTCTATAGGACGGGACAAACTTGTTTTTCACCACACCAGCTATGCCATTTTCGCCAAGACGAGTTGTAATGGCTGACAGTTCCTGGTCTTCTAGCAGCCGTGATAAGAATGGCAGCCCTTCCTAATATTTTTTCTGCCTCCAAACTTTTCCTGAAATGTTCCATGCCAGTAATTGATTTCCGCCGACTGCTACGCCAGGCGAATCTTAAAATCGCCTTGAGGGATACAGAGAGAGACAGCGCAGCTAGGCTGGATCTACAAGGTTGTGATATTTAGGCTAAAACATTTGCGCGGACCCTGGTCATTGTTATTACTTTTGATTTTTTTGTTATTACCTGAAAAGCCAATAGCAAAGCTTGGTTTCGTTTACAACTAATAAAAATACAGATTGTAAATAATCTATTTTCACGACCTTCTCGTATTCTACGTTCCTTGGCCAAACCATAGTCGGTTTGGACTATGACCAAAAGCACTTTGAATTCTGGTTGAACTGAATCGTCCTTTGGCTGTGCCTGAGTAGCCTAGTTAACTAAGCTTTCTTCTTCGAGTTGATAAAATGAGTTTCTCTCAAACTAAAGCTTAGACGCAAACGAATGACTCAGCGGAAACCCCGAGTTTAAATTGGACAATGTGACTAATCGCTTCGGAGGCCATTTTAATTTATCTATGAGTTGTTTACCAAGCTTGGCCACATCTTACTCTGGTAAAAACTTTATAGTTTACTAATGTTTGTTAGGGTGAGTGAAACCACTCGCTGGAATATTCGGATGAAAAGGGCTTTCCCCGACATGGACCACGTGAGCAAAGAACAATAGAATTAGCCAATCAAAAAGCGCGGCCAGATTTTGGCCGCAGAAAAATCGTTTGAGACTCAGCGTAATTTTTCCCACCTTAACTACTCCGATTTCCCGGTGGGAAGAAAAATTACGCTGGGTCCTGGCTAGTGCCTGAGAGGAATTTCTTTTAAGGTTGACTTGTTGGTGGGAGGTCCAGAGTAGTTTATATTATAGTATACTTGATGTGATGTTATCTGTTCAAATCGTGTAGTTTGACTGAGACTTATTGTATTTTGATTAGTTAGGTAGTGTTTTTTAGCTGATCTGCACATGTCTTTGTCTAGTGTGTGGCCCCCAGTGGAAACAATCCACTAACTATCGGTTTTTGTGATTTTCTGGGCTAGTCACTTTAAAGATTTATTATTATTATTATGAATAGTCGCCAAGCTTTTGAATAATTAGAGCTACCATAAAAGCAATTTTTTTAGTTGGGTTAATAGTTAGCCAATTGGACGTAGGTACCCCTTTTTCTTTAGTTTTACAAGGGTTTTAATTATTCATTTCGGCACTTTGTAAAACCGGCTTAGTAAATCCCTAACCCACCAGGAGCATTCACAAAATATTTTTCCAGGCTTCGATTGGATAAAATTATACTTGAATTTTGTATAAATCACTTGTCCCTAGCTACACTTAACCCCATCATATAGTAGCTAGCTATAGCTAGACACATTTTATCGTGACACGGTATTGTTTATATTTCCAGACCCCAAACGCAAATTGACATGCTAAAAAATGCAGGCGGTAAGGCATAGACTAGTCCATTTCAAACTTTATTTTAAAGATTTGTGTATTGCCCACTTATATACTCTGTTATAATTGTTGTTTGCAACTATATTATAACTGGGATATATATTACCTTAACACGTTGACCCAGGAACACGCACATATATATGTTTTTCGTAAGCTGATAAAATTCAGACCACATTATATATACGTTTAGCCTTTCTAATTCACGTCGACACTCTGCAATTGGCCAAGGCGAATGTTGAGGTTATAACAAAAATTCTTAATTCACGTTGCCATGTATTCACCATGTACTATTTATTGCAGTTGGATGTGACTTAAACTTACAAAAGTTTTGTTCTCACTTTCTCATAAATTTCACTCTAAATTTAACTGGCATTCGTGTATAGGAGCATACAATCACAAACAAAAAATAAATTGCTGACGTGAAACACAAGTTTGCTAACTTAGGCGGCGATACACGATCCAATTAATGGAATTCGATTTGTCGAAATTATATTGAGCATTAAAATAAAGTCGAAACTTGACAGGTGATAAAGGCGATGATACACGATCCAATTAATCAAATTCGATTTGTGTAAATTATAATGAGCATTAAAATAAAATCGAAACTTGACTTGATTTTTGATATTTTTCTTTTAATAAAATGTCTTCTTCAGAGAGCGAAGTTGAACTCGCTGCTGTTGCAGTTATTTTAAGAAAACATTAGAAATGTTGTATGTGGACGAAAAAATGCTGCAGAAAAGACCTAATTTAGAAGTGTGATACGTTATTAAACAAGTTTCAATCAGAGCAAGAAAATTATATTAATTTTTTTCGGATGTCTTTTGCTAATACGCTCCAGAGCGTTTCTCTCCCAACATCCATTCACTTATAAAAAATCTCGTTAAATTCTTTTTTATCCTTATTTAAAGCATGACGTTTTTAACGTCCTCTATTAATGTTATTTTTAGAAACTCACATTTTTCTAAAGGCACATTTGATGTACAGATTTTAAGCATTTTGATTGGTTAAAAACCTTTCGATTAATAAGTCTGAACATGCCGAAAGAATACTTTAGGTGCAGAAAGTTTCGCGGGCAGAAACTTTCGCGTTTTTTGCGTTTTCAGGTGTTTTCGCGAAAGTTTATTCCTCAAAATTTATTTTATTGAAAAAACGCGAAAGTTTTTCCCTCAAAATAAAAGAATTTTTTCAAAACGTGAAATTTTTTCAGTACAAAATATTTATTTTTCAGCCGTCTAGCGAAAATTCACAACGTGGAAGACATACTCTCCAGTGCCAAATAAACGTCCCCCCCCCCCCCCCCCCCCGCTTGTTAATTTTCCAACTTTTTTCCGGTCATTTCTACACCGACCGAGACAAAGTGAATTTTGCATTTTAGTTCAAAGCTCTTTCAACACAACTATAACGTCAGGTAAAATAAACACAACTAAATAAAAAACGAAAATCGTTAATCAAAAGCGTCAAACGCGGTACGAGAGAAGTCAACATCATCTTCACCTCCAGAGATCGGTTTCATATTTTGATTCTTCATCCGATTCATCCACTACTATTTCACTTCGTGGGGTGTAAGCAACTTTCAATTGTTCATCCGTAAGGCTGGGAAGAGAACTCAAATTCGGTTGATCATCTGCATTAGAAGCTGGGAGCAAAGGATCGATATCCTGGAAAGGGTCAAGTTATTCGAGACCTTCTACACCTGCTTCAAGCGCTTCAGTGATACCTGCTGCTTTCCAGGCGTTTTTAATAACATTCTTGCCACCTTCTTTCGTCATATCATTGTATAAATCCACCATCCATTGAGCTTCAAGCGGGTAAGTTGCAATGGGACGGTGATGTCTTGCAGCGATTTACCTTCATCTGGTTGCAGACCAATCTGAGCGGTATACCAATCGTTAAACTTTTTACGTGTGTGCTTCTTTGCGTGACCATTTACGGTCAAATCCAGAGGTTGGAGTAAGTGCGTCATGTTAGCACGATGAGAGACAAAAAGCCCTGGGAACGAGGTTGCAAGCAGGTGTGAGCATTTGTTAGCAATGCGCAAGTGATATACATTTTCCCAACACCGCTGAGTTGTATCTTCAAATTTTTTTTGAAGTCGATAAATGCAAAATATTTTGAAATATCTCCAAATACCCACCCATTCAACGGAGGTGCGAACTTGGCTCATTGCTTTGTTGTAATCTTAAAGTTACCTTTAAATGGACCTTGCAGCTGCACTCGCAATGGATATGCAGGATCCCCGTATACACAAAGTGGATTACCATTGGGCGATCGTGAGTGTAACTTTAGTTGTTGCAGGAGTCCAGACATTGCTAGCATTCCACTATCATGCCTTCTTCCTTCAACTGGACCATATAAGTTTGCTATCATTCCATTCGGTGCAACTATGGATTGAAACTTGATAGCATGTACTCTTTTGTGGCCATTATACAAAACACGCTGATTCCTACCTGGCGACACACAGGTCTGACGGTTCAGTCGATGAATCCTCAACAGTGATCCAATGGTGCTCCTTTATTCGAAATAGCAGCTGCAAAAAGTTCCAGTTGCTGTGGTGCCAACCAGGGTTGATTAAATGTTTGTAGAAGCGTTCCATGTGTTGTATAAAAAATCCACCATATCATTACTCATAAGTGATAGCTCTGGTACAGGTCGACCAAAGATGGAAACCATATCTGTATACCTACATGGGTAAGCAAATCGTTTGAGAAGCGCACAAAATGCTTCTAAACCACTGAACACTGACCCATTGTAACAATTATTTCTTTAGGTATATGTAACTTTTCGTTCAATAAATAGACACGTTTCTGTAAAATCAATTTCGTCCTCAGAATGAGAGATATTTACGCTGGGCTTACTTTGTTTTTTGGGTTTTTTAAACTTGTTAAACTTGGTTGCAGATAACATGCATCGCGTTTTTGTTCTCTGATGATAGTCTCGCACTATATGAAACCATGCTTGTGTTTGCCAAGCTGGAGTTATTAGGATCATGTCTATCTGTTCCACTTGGACTTTTTTGAGAACTTTGCGTATCAGAGAAAAAAAAGGGGGGGAGCGTATGCGTAATGGTGTTTCCACTTGATCTGAAAAACATCCCTGCTCTTGGATCTAGTTTCCAGGTCATGAAGTTGACGTAGCTCTGAAGTTGACGCGACATCCTTGAGGCGAATAAATCTATGTCCGGTGTTCCCCATATCCGGCATACCTTTTCGAATACCGTTGGTAGGAGTTTCCATTTGCTGGAGTCTGAGAGATTCTGCCTGGACTCCCGGTCTGCCTCTACATTTAGGTAGCCTGGTATGTAACCTGCAGTAATCGTGATCTCTTTCTCCATTATATATTGCCAAATTTCTTTTGCTATTTTTACCAGAGTCTCGTTATTGGTTCCCCCCATTTTTACTAGATATGATAGGGCTGTCATATTGTCCACCTCTACGTAGACTGCTACCCCCTTCTTTTCCATATATCAGGGTGGCCAGCAAGATTTTCAAATGAAATTCCAGGAGTTTTCCAGGAATTTGGAACATATTTAGGCATTTTTCCAGGACAAAATCAAATTTTTCCAGGACATTTTTGCTCTCAAAAAACATTTTTACATTAGAACTGATAATGATAACACATTTCTACGTAAAATATAACTGTCAAAACTAAGTCGAACAAATGAAACAAAATTGATGGGACAAACAAAAATATGAACCAATGTTGAATGTTATGTTTTTAGCAGCAACGATAAAAATTCTCTAACAAAGAAGTTACCATTTACTCTTTTAGCACAATAAACGTCATCATAATCAAATTCAAATTTTTGTCATTCAGGTGCTCAAAGAAAACAAAATAATGAACATAACACAACTAAGTATTGTCTATATAAATCATATTATATATTATAGCTTTTTGTGCCCTTCTTCAAGGGTTTCTATTTGTTTACACACTACTTCCAGCTTCTTTTCTTTTGCTTTCATGCTGTATACAAAGGAAGCTGCCTTTGTTTCGCAAGCCATGTTTTTTTGTTTTCAGCCAATATGGTTTCGCTTATCAATCCTTCTTTCAATGATTCTATCGAATCGAGTAATGAGATTTTTAAGTACAATACAAAAATGACAGATCAATCAAATACCAAATTAAAGAAGTAAGAGAAAAAGTAAGAAAACATTTGAAAATATTGTTACAGACAAAATGATTTGACATATTATAAGTATTGTATATTCTACTAGTGAAAAATTCCAGGACAGTTATCAAAAAACCTTGTTTTTCAAGGATTTTTTACCATAAGGAGTGTTTTTCCAGGTCTTCAAGGACACCCTTCCATTTTCCAGGATTTTCCAGGATTTTCCAGGTGCTGGCCACCCTGTATATGTAAAGATTCTTAAAGCAAGGTTGACAGCCTTAACAAAATTTCGGAAAGTCGTTGATGCACTTGAAGTTTTACCTTGGAATGCACTTTAACTTTTTTGATACACTTCAAGCTCTACCTACCCTCATAATAAGTCAATTCTTAAAATCAGAAAGTCATCTGAAACATTAGGCAATCTTTTCTGGCGCAAACTTTTAACTATACTAAAATGTAGCCATGTACCTAAAAACCTGTAAATAAAGATATTTAAGAATTGTATGTAATTATACCATTAGCTAGCTCGTGTAATCAAAATAAATCAAAATCTGAAATATCTTTGAATAGTCATATGGTAGAGAAAATGTTAGTAACTGAAGGATGTACATGAGGACAAATCATTGTTGGGCTATCTCGTTCACATTCCCATCATGTCATAGCAAAATTGTGCAAGATATTAAAGCATATTCTCGGTGTATTAACAGTCAAAAGGGGCGGAGGATGGCACGAATACGGGAAATATAATCCAGAACATTTCTAGTCCAAAATTAAAAGCAGCTCTTTTGCATCAATTTGTGTGCATTTTTCTAAATACGAAAAACAATACAAATTTAAAAAAATGAAGACGATGAAGTAAATGCAAGGTTAATGCAAGACTTTTCCATTTGATATAGGCTTCGGAAGCAGGTCTGTGAAGAGGTGGAAGTTCTAAATAAAAACAAACAAAAAACAATTATTGATAACAAAGAAAATAAATCAGGTGTGTTCCTAGGTACAGGTAGGTAAATTTGAAATTCTTTTCAAAAATTGCACGAGATTTCAACAAAAATTAAGATTGACTTAAAGTGCGTGGAAATTCCAGCTTAACGGAAACAACCGGTTACGATGTTTGACATTCACATTTCTTGCGTGGACAAATTGTCGCCAATAAATTTGTATTTATTTACTTTTTAACAGAACATTACCGCAGTCTAACAGTGAGCAAATACAGTTTGTTCAACGGTAACATGATAAAAACGACAAAAAAATAAGACATTTTAAAAGCTCGGTTTAAAAAAATCAGAAAATCAGTTTTGCAACGCAAACATAAGGATTGTTATCATAAAATCTTTGCACACGCAGCTGCACGTTTTAACTCTTTACGGATTCTTATTTCTTCAAAATTAGCCAAAATTCGCGAATTTTTTCTGTTTTCATTTTGTCTCGCAACTTGCACGAAAAAACCACTCTTTCTTACCTCGACAACTAGATAAACAAGGCCAAGATACGATGCAATACCCAACGCCAAAAATAAGTCAAATAAAGCTGGTTTTACACTAAAGCAAAAAAATATGTAATAACATTCTGTATAAACAAGGGAACTGTGAGTGTACAGTATTTTTTAGGCTGTAACGTTGACACGCAAATTTATTTACACTCAAGTGGACAGGACAGCTTAAATTTCATATAGATTACACTTACGCGTTGAAGAAAACTTAACGAACAATCAAACAAGATTCAGTTGAAAGTATATTACCTGTACACGTTCATGTTTGCACTGAAAACATCGTAGAAGATAAATTCGGGATCCCTAAAAATAGATTGAAATGTAGAAACCAACATAAAAGAAATCAAAACAAACTGGCATATCATACGTAAAGCTTTTTGTCACAACTTGCTTATTCGTGTTAACTTTCGTGCTACACGCACTGCTGCGCACGTATTTCATGTTTTCGCAAAATGTGCCAAAATTAGTACTTGTAAAAATTACAACGTAGCCTAAATAAGTATTATAGGTACCGAGGACTGCTATAACTTACTTTTTATCAGCTTTAGTGACAATTCTTCGTACTTCCTTTAAGTATATTCCCAATGACTATAAAAAACGCACCATTTTTTAAATACACTTCTTTTATATAAACAACTGATTATTAGCAACATTGTTTACATACATTGTTTACATAGTTTACTTGGATAGGATTATACAGCACAAATTTTTTATTCACAAAGTATTTAAAATGAATCAAAAGCGTTTAAAATCAGAACATTAAAATTTGCAGAATATTAAGTGACAATGTAAGGTAAAGGCTTTTATCTCTGACAAACTATACCGAAGACTTAAACTCGCACCACGGAAATCGTTATTTGACCAAATATTTTCCAAAAAAGTGTATCTTGCTAATGACATAAAAACCATAGTCATAAGAAAAAAAGATAGTCTGGTGACAAACAATGGCCTATTGTTTTATGTTTTTGCAAGCAAATGAAGCTCGCACCCAGATCTCCGATCCTGCACAGAAGTTCAAAATGGCGTATAATTGCCTGTATGTTTTGGTTTGATTTCATAACAGTTTGATGTTTATTCTAATATGCCTGGGGAAAATTGCGCAATATTTGGTTGTTCCACTTCCAGAAGACATAAGGATATAAGTATTTTCAAAGTTCCTTTGCCAAATAGTGATTTCAACAAGACATGGGGTGAGAAATTGATCAACATCATAACAAAGGATCGTGTGATTGATAAGCAGCTGAGAAAGCGTATTGATACCTTCAAGTTATATATTTGCGAACGTCATTTCTCGCCTGATCAATTTTATGTTTACCCTACACGTAAGTCACTAAAAGAAGGGGAAATACCATATCTGAATCTTCCTAAAAAAAGTTTTCAAACTGTCACCATTAGTAGTGAAAGTCGTTCAACCACTTCTATAAAAAAAAAAGCGTGAGGAATTCCTAGTTTTTCAAGATTTATCTCCGCCACCATCTCCTTCCACAATTTATAGAAGTTTTTCTGATTTTAAACAACGCATCGTGAAACTTTCATTAAGTAAAAGTTGGCATGATGATGTGCAGGATACTTTAGTCATTGTTACATGTTTTACCACAGATCATATCCTACCAAAGTATGAAGTATTTATAGACCAATCATTAGCATTTTCCGTACGGGTTTATGGTTGGATGTTGCCTGATGACCATGTTTTTTATTCGTTATACAATCGAACATTTTATAACATTACACTTAAGTTTTATTTTTGAATTAACCAATAACTACATATTATGTGGAGGTATTACTATGCTTGATCCTGGTAAAGAATTGAACTATCAAAAACATGTCATACCTAAAAAGTTTAATTACCTCTCCTTCCAACAGCAGTCATTTCAATCTCATCTACACCAAGATGAATACTACCGGTCTAATGATTGCAGGATGCTGCTATCCACCAATGACAAACATCCATGTTTACAGTGTGTTTCTCACAACATAAAGGTTATGTATAGTGACACCCGAAAAGAAAAAAAGATGCTTGAACCAGCTAAATTGAAGGCACCGATTAAATTTACCTCCCCTGAAAGGATAAAATTAACCTGAGAGATTTGTCACCATACTATTTGACGAGATGAAGATACAGGAAGATTTGGTGTGGGATAAGTACACAGGTGAACTAATTGGTTTTGTGGACCTAGGTGATATTAATACAAACTTTGCAACACTGTAAAAGAATTAGCATCCCACGTCCTCGTTTTTCTTGTTAAAAGCATCGTAAACCCATTGTCATTCAGTTTTGCGACATTTGCTACCACCGGTATTACCTCATTTCAGCTCATGCCTATTTTTTGGAAAGCAGTTTCTTATTTAGAGCAAATAAATTTAAAAGTTATTGCTGCTACAGCTGATGGTGCTTCTCCAAACCGTCGTTTTTTTAGAATGCACAAGTTATTATGTGGAGACTCAGAAAAAAATGTAGTGTATCGTTCCATCAACCTATATGCTACAGATAAACGTTTTATATATTTTTTTGCTGATGTACCCCATCTCATTAAAACAGCTCGCAATTGTCTGTCCAACTCTGGTTCTGGTAGAGCAACACGGTACATGTGGAACAGTGGGTTTTTTGTACTTTGGAGTCACATATCTCAGTTATATCATGAAGATCTTGAAAGTGGCTTAAAGTTAGTGCACAAGTTGACAAATGATCACATAAATTTGACACCCCGTTTGGCAGCACAAGTACTAAGTGAAACAGTTGGAAATGTAATTAATGAGTTTGGTCCACCTGAAGCAGCTGGCAGTGCACAATTTTGCATCATGATGGATAAGTTTTTTGACTGCCCTAATGTTAAAAACACTGTTGACCATGAATTGAAGAGAAAACCATTTTTAAGACCATATGAATCTATCGATGATATCCGTTTCACCTGGCTGGACGATTTTCTCTCTTATTTCCAATTATGGAAGGAATCGATTAAAGAACGCAATGATCATCCTTATACTGCACAGGCAAGATCGAATATGTTCATCTCTTGGCAGACTTATGAAGGATTACAAATAACTGTACATTCCTTTAAAGAAGTCTGTAAATTCTTACTTGAACATGGCGTACGTTATATTTTGTCAGAAAGATTTTTCCAGGATGATTTAGAAAATTATTTTGGCAGACAACGTGCTATTGGATCACGCCGTGACAACCCGTCAGTGAGAGATGTAGGCTATAATGATAACACCATCAAAAGCCAATTTTCTGTACGACCAATTGCTGGAAATGTTTGTGCCTCAGGTAGTAGCAAATTTAACCTTATTGATGATAGTCCATTGCCAAAAAGAAAGAAAAACTCTCAAAACATCCCGGACATGGATTAAAACTGTCAAACCGGCTATTTTTATAGCCACAATTTTAAAAAAAAACATTACACTGGCTATCAATATTTTTGGTCACATTCTTTAGTCCCCTTTATACTGGGGACCGGAGGGTTCTAGCAGAAAACAAAATTTTCTAGGTACACATGGTATTTACTTCACCTGGAACTTTTTTCAACTCTACAAATTGAAAAATATTTGGAAAAAAACTTGCAATCAGTGATTTATAAGTCACTGAGAATATTTGGCGTTATCGACAAAACCTGTGAATAACTGTCGTTCCTAATTTCTTAACAATAATAAAGTTTAAATAAACAATGTAAAGAAATATATCAGACACATAGAATAAAACATATAAGTTAAAGCCAAAACATGTTTTTTGAAAATTTGTGGCTATAAAAATAGCCTTTTTGACAGTTTTTTTAGTCCATGTCTAGGACTTGGCAAACATTTAATGTCCCAGTTCTTTAGTATTAGCTGTTTTCTTTAGTTCAACTCTCAAAGCACGTTTTTTTGAATTCTGTTTAGCAGCCTTGTGTTTTTCACGAATATCTTTAGCATATGAAAAGGTGCGAACTTTAGTAAACAATGTTAACATATGCTCCAACAAGTTTAAACTAACTTCTTCATCAACTTGTGGCTCCACTTCATAACAGGCACTCTTAAAATTAGATAAAATTGAAGGGTTTTCTAGCATCTTGTGGACTATGTTGTGACATACCAATTTGGTTTGGAAATTAATAGTTGATAACCGAAATATTTGTTCACATTTAACGAAAACTGCTTGCATTTTTTTGTTTACCCTCCACAAACCTCCACGATCACGAATATTAATATATGTCTGAGAATCATCGCTATCAACCTTACATGCTTGCAGCAGTGCAATAAATTGTGTGCGATTTGTTAAAGTAGCCTTTGAAAATCGAAACCTAGAATGTAGCTTGTGAAGAATATATCCACTAAGATAATTTAAACTTTTGAGCTCTTTTTCTGAAATTTCTGCCACCTGTAGGTCTTTGGGTGTATCTTTACCAATGCCTGATAAATGGGTCAACATATGATTTGCCACTTCTGCAAGTAAAATATTGCTAAATCGTGTTTCTTCAAATTTTGATGGTAGGATAAAAATACATGTAAAAATCTTCAGCATCCCCAGAATATTTTTCAATCATTGGTCTGAACTTGTTCCATAGTTCAATAGCATCATCAGTTGAAAATAAAAAATTTTCTTTCCAGAACAAGCATCTATAATATTTTCAGGCAAGCACAAATCTTTAAAGCATGAATCAGCACACTCAGTTACAATTAATTTTAAAGTTAAGGGGTGAAATTTCTTCAGACATTGCTCTTCCTTTGACAGCTGTGGTATGGAAATACTAGAGTCACAAGAATTTGTTGTGGTAGTTGCTGAGATGTATGTTCAACATTACAATGCATAGTAAGACCACGTTGTGATTTACAAATTATTTCACAATGTTGACAACGATAAACAGCTTTATTTTTTTCGTTATCCATTACTTCAGTAACTACAGCGTTCACATCTGCATTAAAAATTGCATCATCGTCAAGAAAACCACCATCAAGTAACTGAAACAAGTCATCAAGTTCGTCACCAGCTAAGTAATCTTCCTGTGCCGAAGCCGCCATGTTTAACTTTCGTGCAATATCGGAGGGTCGTCCTACCTAAGTTAAGGATACATTGCGTAAACAATGTCGGTGGTCGTTGCCTCTAGACTATCTTTTTTTCTTATGACTATGTAAAAACCCACTATTTTTTAAGTATCGTTAAAATATCAGATACTACCAAGATATTAAAATATCAGATACTACCAAGATATTAAAATATCAGATACTACCAAGATATTAAAATATCAGATACTGCCAAGATATTAAAATATCAGATACTGCCAAAACCCACACCCGTCCCAATCAGTGAAAGTCCATTTAACAATTGCAACATATCATTCTACAATATAAACGCAAATGGTAAAAGAACTTCGGTAATTTGACCGAAGCGAAATACACGTCTTTTTTTTGAAACAAACACAAAGCTTCATAGCTTGAGGCTAACTTACAAAATATTGAGAAAGATGAAAAAAGTAAATTGATAGATTGACAGGGATAAGATAGGGCTCAGACTCCCTAAGCATTTTAGAAAATCTCCTTTAAATTTAAGAAACATCCAGGCTTAACTCAAAAGTATGCTTCTAATGAAATAAATCGTACCTGAAAAATATCTAAAGAACTGTATAATAAGTGCATGTACACAAAAATGTTTATGTAAGTCAAAATAATATGAATTCGTAGTGAACGGATAACCACATTTACATTTTTACATTTCATTTTTTCCTGGGTGCTTTGTGTACAATGATAATTTGACGTTACAGTTTAACCTAGGTATGATCAACGGTAGATAAAGTTCACGTCAGCACCCTTCTTTACATGAGGACGTAATTATTTCGCTACGAAATAAAAATACAGTATTTTATAGGGCTTCTAATGAAAAAATGAGGTTTTATTTTGGCGAATCTAGAAAAAATTAAAATTGGCGGGAATTAATTTTGGCGACTCACAAAATTGTTCATATGCATATTTATAACAAAATGTTCGCTTCTTCTGTTGCAATTGCATTCAAAAAGGATTTGTCTGTTTTTAAATTTTCTGCTGCCGTTCGTGGCTTCCACCACTATCGAAAATGTTGGACACATTAACCAGACCAGGATTTACTTTGCTGCGATGCGTTTGAAAGGGAATTAGTTCCCGCCAAAATTTATTTTCTATTGATTCACCAATTTTCTTTCCATAAAAACGAAATTTCTTTCTAGGATTTTTATAAAAACTGCTAAAAATTTTAACATCACAGTATAAATATTTCATCAAACTTTAATCAATGGTTACAATTGTTAGTGCATTATTTTTTCTTTCCATTCTTCTTTGTGATCCATTAAAAAAGGTTTTAATGTCTTTCATTCCACTTTCCTTCTGTTATTGTCTACGCCGTTTTTGTCCAGTGACATTGTTTTGGTCATCAACGAGGTTTTGATTCTGTGCAACTTGTTCAAGAAATGAACCTAAAACCTCTTCATCCCTGGGTTCAATATAAAGCTCTGCTACCAGCTGTTTATCTATATTATAATGCCCGTATACGTCTGTCCGTCTGTCCGTCTGTCTGTCTGTCTGTCACGCAAAATGGTAGCTTAGCTGCGACGGGCGAACCCGTGGATTTTTCCACGGGCTAACGACTAGTATTTTTCAATTAACAAAAGATTGGATACCGTTCCTGGAATCTGGAAAGTTATTTCTAGACCACCTTGCACCAAAAAGAAATCTTTCTTATGAAACAGTTGCTCCTCGGGCAATAACATTGTGATTTGCGAAATTTTAAATGCGAAAGTCGAAAAATATTTATTTGGCGAAAACTAATTTGGCGAAATTTGCCAAAAATAGTTCTCTCCAAATTTGTTCCCCTAAGGTATCTCGCAGAGCATGTAAAAACTGTGGGAACCAACTCAAAATCTTTAAATAAAAATATTATCAAAATCAGATAAAAAAAGATTCCTCACACCTTAAATATCAGAACTGCTAAAAGAGAAGCGATGTAAACTACAAACAACGATCAGGGTTTTACTTGTACTGTACTGTACATGGTATAATCGACGGGAATTGTCCCGTCGCTACTCTCAGCCACATAAACAAAAGTACGTTAAGCATTTATTTGTATGAGGCAAAAAGCCTCGAAATATTATTTTGCATAAATAACAGATGTTTTGCGCATTTAACTCTACTTTAGGGAACGCTCATATGAGCAATAAGAATGCCTGCAGACCTTTGTAAATACGATATGAAAATATATTGTTGTTATTGATAAACCAAGTCGAAACTTCATAAACCCAGTTCACAAAAATATTGTGTGAGGAGTAATAACACAAGTTTGCAGCTTGAAAACGCTATGCTTAATCGCTCACTCACTACGTCGTAAAGCCTTTTGATATTGCACAATTAAAAACACGTTGTGATATCTTTTCAACAACGCATATGTAGTTTTGTGCGTGATAACATCCTAACTTCACACCCCTTTTCCTCTTTACAAAATTGAAACAAAAATGAGATATTACAGGGTGAGTGCTAAAAAATTCCATCATTCCTCTGATCTGACAGAAGCCATATACCAGCTTCACGGTGTCTCTACGATGTTGCGATGTTGTCAGGGTTCTTAAAGCAACTTGTTCAACTTATTCTACCGAACGTCTGTTATTAAATGAGCACAGAAATTTCGTGAGACAGAAATTACGTGAACAATACCTCCTCAAAGGCTGTAAGAAGTCTGTGATCCTTCGATATTAACTGCTGACTACGAGGCTCTGACGTCACACGTTCAATCCAAGAATTGATGTGATCTTTATCCAGCGACTAAAAATAAAAACAAACACGCTTGTTATCGTTAACCAGTCTGTCCATCAGATCATTTGTTCATCTACCTTCTGGACGCACGACAGAGCGAAAAAATGGACATTAATTTGGCTATATTAAAGTGCTAATGAAACAACAACGAAATAAAAATGTTACATGGAAATAATCCTGATAAAAACATAAAAAAAAAGCGAATATAAGTTTCTTTTCTAAATTCTGTGTGTCAGTTTTTTTGTCAGTTTCGCATGTTTTGTTTTTGCAATTTTGACAGTGCACATATTTCTTTAGATTTTTTTCACGTTGTCGCTTTCTCTTGACTTTTCCTACTCAGTTTTTGACACGTTTTTCATATGACGTGCTTTCATGAAAAGTTATTGACAACGTCGTTGTCAATAACTTTTCATGTTTCTTATTTCGTATAGTCCATATTATTCAACCAGAACGTTCAAATTTTATAAAAACAGGAAATGTGTGTAACACTTGTGTTATTCAACAGGCTAACACAGATAGTATTTTCGTGCTTAAATTATACACCAGAAATAGCCAAGGCAAAACAAAATAATAAAAAAAACTTACCAAATCACCAGAAAATATTTCTAGTTTACTTGAATAACTCTGAAATATAAGAAAACAGAAATTACAAACTATTACGTACAACTTATATTTCATATGTAGCAGAACTCTTACTGAATACCTTTTCAGATAAATTGAAAACATGTCTTGCAAGACCTTCTGATAATATCTTTATATTTCTCCATAACGATTCATTGGTAATTCTAAAGTCAAAACAAGCTCTTAAATTTATATTAAACAACCACACACTGAAAAGTATAGATAAGTAAGTAAGTAAGTAAGTAAGTAAGTAACGGGAAGTTTTAACGTCCTTGGGGATTCCATCCTAACGGTTGGCTCTTCATCCCCTCCGACTGTAACTATGTTACATTACCGCCAGAGATACGTATATTGCTCAACTTGCTTGCCTGCCACACAAGCCAGTTAGCGGTCAGTAGATGGCACCAAATGGGCTGACAACACTGCATTTAAAGTGCGCCGGAGTGCGGACTCGAACCTGAAACCTTATGATTACAAGTCGAATGCGCTACCACTACACCATCTCCGCATAAATCTTTGTGTATTTGTCATATTTAATTTCAACGTCACTATAGGTGCCCATGCCAGCTTACTTTCTATCGAATATCGAGCCTTGCACTTGAGAAGCTTTATCCCTATGTGACAACGTTCCAGCTGGTAGCCTTCTTAGAGAAAACCGTTCATGCTCCCATGCCAGTAAGTCGTCTGCCAAATTAACTTTTTTGTGGATCATATTGAAGGTTGAGTCGGGGAATAGCTCATTGGTCACCTTGTAACAAAAGATAAAAAAAAACTATGTATAAAAAAGAGAAAATAATGAACGGATAAAAATATCGAACTGCAATGTTGCTATGCTATTGGAAACTCTTCAAACACTTACGTGACCGTGCCAGAACAAATTGAACTGTTTTCAACTCTGTTACGGGGCGGGGGGTTATAAGAAAATGTTTACACAAAAATGACGCTTAACTGGCCAAAATCTTAAGAAAATCACGATGATCAAGTTTATTTTTTAAAGTCAGTTCTTTCTTTTCAAAATCGGTAGTTTTTGAAAATTAAGATTCATACAAAAGTAGTTTTCGTATATAAAAAAACGTATGACAACCCTTCATTCGTTGCTCGACAAGTCTTTCAGCGAACCACATATGATGAGAAACAACAAAAAACATTTGTGTGTAAAATACACATACCTTTTTCAGTTCCTAAAATGAAAAGATATTTTTGTAAATCTTTCTTAAACAAGCATTTTATGCCAACAAAAATCTGCAACAACGAGGGTTCAACTTGATACTGTTAAAGAAATTGTTTTTTGGTGGTTTTATGTCCACCCTTTGATAAAACAAACTAACAAACAAAAGTTCTAAAACATAAACTACCTAAGGAAACTTATTTCCGCAGGAGTTGATTTTAGCGAGAAAAAAAACCGTATTTCGAGGAAATTAATTTTCGTCAATTGTTCAATTTTTCGCAGGGACTAATTTTCGAGGTTGCTCAACTTACAGAATGTTATTTTTCGGCCTGAAAATTCGCAGGCACTAAATTTCGCGAACTAGACGCGAAAAGCGAAATTCACTAAAATTTTCCTGTGGAAATTAATTTACCTTATGTGGAAAAAATAACCACACGATGAGGCAAACTGAAAAGTTTTACTCACATTTACAAGAGCATAACCCTGTGAGCCATCTTTAGGTGGCTTCGACACATGAACGTTCAGGTTAGTACCTTGGCCGATGGCGTCGATGCAAAGGACATACTCCGCTTCAGCTAACAAACTAATTTCTAAAAAATAACAAGGTAGAATTTAAGCAAGGATAAGAAAAATGCAACATAACTATGTCAGTCATTTGTCAGCTGCATGTAATATACGTTTTCTAATATACTTGTTAGTTTTTTCAGGCTACAAAATGCGTCAGTATAAAACTACAGTTAGATAAGTCTTATTCTTGGGCAAAAGTTTTAGCAGCAAAGTAAATTGTATTGGCATTTCCTGTAACGGGTGTATATACAGTTAATTGTTAGTTAGGAAGTCTGCACACTTTGTAAGAGCTTCAACAATTGCAACAATTACACTGAATACACATTGTATAAATAACAGAAAAATAAAATCTTCATACCAGAGGACTCGACATTGTCTTCGATCCACTTTTTTGTGCCTTGGTAGTTGAACTTACCACCACCAGCAAGTAAAAACAAGATGTTAAATCTCACGTGTTAAGGAAAAAACAAAAGAGCAACAAACACATAACATTTATTTTTTGCTATACAAGCACATACATTCCAGGTTTTGCAATCTGGAAAATTTGCAACATAAGTTTGATTCTAATTTTATTTCAGTAGAAGCATTATTGAATGGTTTTGATGGCTAAACTTGAATGACCACAGGTTTTCTTGTAACAAATATCTGCATTATCGCAGAAAGGAATTAAATGATAGAAAAAAATGACTTCCCACTACTTTTTCTGTAGTTAATGTTAAATTCAAAAAAGGGATCAGCTGACACAAATTAATTGAGGAAAATTGGAGAGATATGAGGAAGCATAGCAACCCTGTTTTCTTTTAACCAAATTCGTAAAAGTATCTTTATATATAAGCAAGTGCAACAAGTGCTTCAATATAAATATATAAGAAACATTAATAAAAGGATACTTTGGTTGAGTACTCTGTCTATCATATAACCTAGAGAAAAGATTATTGTTATTTATTGACACCTATTTTTTTATAAAACTCAAGGCTCTCCACGAAAGGAAATGGTCGTAAAATATCTAAATTTGATCAAATTGTGAAAATAAATTTGAACTAGAAACTACGTATAAAAACATTTAAAATTTTGTAAATGACAATTTAAAAAATTTCTACAATGCATGCCGAGTGCAATCGCTTATTGGTTTCGGATCCAAATAACAAAAACTAGACAAAAACACTTTAATTTCATAAAAAAAATGTCACTGTAACGGCTTTGACACTTACCATCTTTAAATTTTAAATAAATCCGTATAGAAGGTGAACAATCATCCTAGTGTACTAATTTTCAGTCCATAAATCCTTTTAGGAAACTTTCATATATATACCATTTTCTTCAGGGATACAAAAAGGTCATTTTTAAGACAAAGTTAAATTCCTCTTTAAAAACGCATTGCAGTTGCATAATTCTGTTACAATAAATGTTTTAAAATATCCTAAAAAGTCAACCTACTTGCTGAACAAACGCGCAATTTCCAACAACGCAACAACCCCACTTCCTGTAGCATCAGCACCTTTACTAAGTTTCTAAAAAAATAAAGCAAGCACCAAATCTTGATGACGTCTTTGATTAAAAGTGATGTAATTTGTTTGTAAACCCAGGTGTATCACAAGAGCTCCAAACCTTAAACAGAAATTTCACTTACTGGAACAACACTAAAAGCATCATAATGTGTAACAATTGCAAGAGTTGGCAATTGATCTTCCAATCCCTGTCCAGTCAACTTGCCCTGCATTAAAATATAAAGGATTTCTGAATATAAACATACACACATTTAAATAATTACAAGAATTTAAAGAATTTTTTATACTTGTTTACAACTTGTGTCTTAATTTGACATTAAGGGGCTAAGAAACGGTTGCTGGTTTTCGACTTTACTGACTTACACGAAAGTCAAGCTAATGGCGGTGGAAACGTTTATGATCACTGAGGACCAAAACAACAACTTAAATCATCTTAAATATCATATCGGCGATACAAATAAAACTAAAAATGACAGAAAAGTTCCCTCCATATAATTTCTTCGATATAAGCACTTATCTTGCTTTTAACTCAAGTTCTCTAATAAAATAAGCTTCAAACTTTTTTAACTAAAATCTTGGACATAATTAGTGGAAAAGTATTAAATTTTAACACCCCCTTCCCCCACGCTCAGTGTTGCAGCCAAAACAGTGATTGGCCTTAAGTTTATTGCACATAAGCAGTCGAAGCAACAACAATGACTTTAAAATCTTTTTAGAGGTATTAATTACCTTCTTAAAGGCCGGTTCACACTTCATTCGCCGTAGTCGCACTAATAAGCGACCAAGCATCTGCACATGCGCAAAATCTATTTTTAGTTTACTACGTAATTTTCGCTCATTCGCCAGCATTCATCGCAGTAGTTGAATCTTGTTGAACTACCACGGCGAATGAGTATTATCGACCAATCAGATGCCGTATTTTTTGCTGAGTTGCAAAAATCAAAATCAAAATTGCAGCTAAAAATAAAAACACACACGGGTACAAAAATGGAGCAGCAGCAAACAATTAATTACAAAGAACTAATGACTTTGTTACAGCAACAACCTTTACCTTTTAAGGATACACAACATCAGGAAACTGTGGTTGGAATTACTAATGGCTCCCATGAAGATAAAAATGAGCCCTCCGAAGATAAAAATGAATTCAGCGAAGAATTGTTTGTAGAATGCATCAGAGAATATCAATGCTTATGGGATACAACATATAGAGCTTTTAAATATCAAATAAAAAAAAAATCAAGCATGGACAGCCATATCAGAAACTTTTGGCGGTGAGAATGGTTAGGACTATTGTACCTTCTATTTATTCTATAACATTTATGCTAGCTAGCTAATATTCTTCCTAAAACACACATGCATTTATTTTTGAAGAAAATAATTTTGGAGCATGTCTGTCACACTTTTGTGTAGTATATAGCTCTTTAGCTGAAGTCACCCTGAGATAAGTTTTAATTAGGTCACTCACATTCAAATTTTGATTTTTCGTGCTTGGGTAGAAAGGACAAAAGGTCGTAAACCTGGTAAGATAAAACATTGTGGTGGTCCAAATCAATGTTCAAATCAACTTGTTGTACAAGCCAACATGATATTGAAATATATATCAATTCTTGTTTGATCGAATACACATATACTTAGTTGAGGAAGAGTAGTAACTTGCATTTTATGAGTTTTTCAACATGAAGTGATGTGTCAATTGTTCATCAAAAAATATAAAAACTAACCACAAGGATTACAGATATTAAGCAAAAATAATTTCCCTATGTAGTCCTTCTTTTCTTGCCTGTCATGGATGCGACGTACATATGAAACTCTGCAACTCTACAATTAGAATAAACTATCAATTTTATCTAAAATATGAGCAATGTCAGTGTGACTTTGGCTATTATAGTTAATATCATGCTGTGCTATACCATGGACTTGTTTCATTTTTTTAGTTGACTATCTACGCAAGGTATGGAAAAACCTAAAAGATAACTACACAAAATGTATAAAGAAAAGACTAAGAATGTCACGATCAGGTGCAGCAAGTGCAACACTTCCAAAATGCAAATTATTTGAACAACTGTCTTTCATACATGATAATGTTTCAAATCGACACGCAGTTAGTAATGTTACAAATTCAGAAGAGTCGCAATCTGAAGCAGATCTTTTCACGCCACCTCCAAGTCCTATGTCTGGAACATCAAGGCAAATCCTTAGTGGAGGCAGTACTTCGGATGAAGGGAAACCAACAAAACGACTAAGACAGCAAAAGCAGACCTCTGACTCTGTTGACCAGGCCTTAATTGACATGCTGAAACAACAAAACAAAAGTGAAGATCTAGATGGAGATTTTTCGTTTGGTCAGAACATTGTACCAATTTTGAAGTCTTTACCACCAAAAAAAAATAGGCAAGCGAAAGTAGCTATACAACAATTGTTGATTGACTATGAATTTGATGAGTAGTTTATAATTTGTTTATAAAGTAAAATAAGTTAAAAGATGTTATGGTGGAATTTTTTGCTGTCACAATACTTTAAGGGAATAAATCTTGGAAGAAAAAATGCTTGGAGATTCTAAATTTACTTAGCTTATCTGTCCATTGCGATTATGAAGAAAATAACTTTGTTACACTTGGTCAGGGAAAGTCAGGGATTAACAGATAAACCCTGTTCACCTTGCAGCAAATTTTCCTAATTCCAAAATTTCTTCCCTTTTATGCTCTTTGTATATTTAGGCTCTCAGTTTTAGTTCATATAGTTAATATAAACAATTTTCTGTGAAAATAGTAATCATTACAACGTACATATCTCAAGTTACAAAGTAACTTAGTGATCTTCATCAAATGGATCAACTGTTCGTGAAATATGGTCCCATTGCCATGGTACAGCGCCTGGTCCATAAAAATAATCCCTAAAATCGTCACGAATCTCTTTAGCATATCTTGAATAATTATTAGACCCGGCTTTAGGAATTGGTCGTAACCCTTCTGTCTCTATGTCCTGACGCCACAACTCTTGTTCTGCATACCCACCTGGACAATACTCTCTATCAAATGTTTTACCAAACATTAAAAAATTGTGAAGCACAACAACAGCTTTTGTGATTGCAACAAGTGTCCACATTGGCGATAATAGGCCTTCGAAAAATGCGAAATCTTGATGCACAAATTCCAAACACATTTTCCACTTGTCTTCTTGCCCTTGACAAACGGTAATTCGCAATTTGCTCTTTTTTTTAATAAATCCTCTTGTGTATGGCTTTATTAGGTACTCTTTTAGTGGGAATGCTTTGTCACCAACAAATACAAATGGGAATTCTTTTGAGGTATTTCTTAGTGGTCTGGATTTAGGAATATTAAGTAGATTTTCTTCTATGGCATGTCCAAGATGGCTTGATGCAAAGACTAACGCGTCGCTTTGTCTCCCTGCGTCCCCTATATCAACCAAAATGTACTCATAATTCGAATATACAACAGCTAAAAGCACAATACTGTGGGTTTTCTTATAATTAAAGAAGTATGATCCTGAACGTGCTGGGCCCTTCATAACAACATGCTTTCCATCGATTGCTCCCACACAATTTCCAAAATTCCACCTTTTTTCAAAATCATCCGCAATTTTTATCCACTCTTTTTCTGTGCTTGGGGCTTGCAAAAATCCTTGTGCTACCAAGGATTCCCATATTGCATTTGCTGTTTGTTTCACAATTCCACTAACAGTATTTTTGCCCATTCTGTAACTATCTGCAATAGTAGTTTGTGCGTCACCGGTAACGAGATAACGCATTGTAAAGCAGAGCCTTTCACTAGCACTAATTGCTTCGCGTTTTAATGATGACTTGGTGATTAACGGTCCTACGTATCCAAGTAACTCCTCCAATTTGGAGGGTGTCATCCTAAAGTGGCGAAAAAATAGCTCTCTATCAAATAATTTAAGATCCTGAACCAGGAGATGATATTCTCCTTTTATTTTTCTCTCCTTGTAGATTTGACGAACCCAGAATCTTCTTTTAGCTACGCGAGTATTTTTATGTTTCATCCGCCTTCGCAACAAAAGCAATAAAATAATTTGCCTTGCTGTAAGCGCCATATTTGTTTTGGTTGTAAACGATTTTAAATTTTACGCGCCAAGTGTGAACAGCATTCTTCCGTTTGCAGCGAATAGACTTTTTAAAATCTCCCTATTCGAGCGACCACAGCGAATGACTGTGAACCAGCCTTAAAGCTAGTAACATAGCATTTTTTTAACAAATTCATCTCCTCGTGTTCTCTCTGTTCCCTCGTCAAAACAAACTTTTGAATTACTGATATTTATTATATTTTACAGACTTATTTTACTGCCAAAAAGAATGCTTAAGAAATTTTTTTCCTTTTTTAGAAAATAAAAATAATGTAACAAATTCATGATAAAAAAGTAATTATTCATAATAAGGTTGTCTAGACGTCTATGTGGTTCTAAAGTTCGTATCATTTCTTGCATCTTGACTTTTTTGTGAGTGGTCCGTTTATTACACACTATTTCCAAAATGTGCAGGGATTGAACTTATTGAATCGTTTCTTAGCTCCTTTAAAATAAATAAATAAATACAACGTGCCAACCTGAATGCTAATAATTGGAAAATCATTCATCGCTTTCGACTCCCCACCATCTGTTACTAAGTGAAAGGAGTTGGCAGACGCAACATTTGTCATAGCTAAATAAAACAGGAGATACTTTACATACATTTAACAAACCTCATTACATCTACACAACAGTGCTTTGTAAAAACATCTTGAAAGCAAATTCTATTTCTATGTAATACCTAATGGTATATGATTAAATAGCCAATAAAAATCCTTCAGCGAACATCGAGTCGCATTTAAAAGAAGGCTTTATTACAAATTTTAAGAAGCAGTTATCCAAAGACAATTTATTCCTATAAATTTGGAGAGTGGCATTCGAGGGCTAAAATATGCTGATATCAGCAGCAAATATCTGAAATTCCCGAGGCAGAAGTTTATTTTTCGAAATTACCCAGGGTTCCGCAACGTAGTTCATGGAATTGGCTGACGCTGAATCTTGCGAAAGTGACACACCTGACATCTGGGTGGCATCAGGTTGGCCAATCAGTGCAGGTAAATCGTGTTGCAGATATTTTGGTTTATTTCATCAAACTGGTCTGAAATCATACTAAGTTTAAAGTGATTATTTCAATTTTTACTGAAGCTATAGGACTTTTAATTTCAATGGAAAGCACGTTTTTCAAACCAAAATGGCTGCAGGGACTAAACAGTTTGGAATTATTTTGTAAACATTTGATAATGTAATAATAAAGTCTTAATGATGTACCATAGGGGTAAGCTTTAAAAATATTCTAAGCAAAACATTTGAAAAATTATGTATAGCTATCTTGTGCGAATCTTTAATTATACACATCGCAAAAGTTAGCCTAGATTGAAAAAAAGACTGTGTTTAACCATTCAGAATGGTTAAACACAGTCAGATTCAGACCATATTTTGTTGGTATTGCAGAATGATTCTGCAATACCTACAAAATATGGTCATATGATAAACAACATGATGAACAATGAAATTTCCATTAAAGCTAGATACTACCAACCGGAAAATCAAAAGAATAAGCACTTTGGTCATATGACTGTGATTTAGCCATGGAATGTCCTGGCCACATAAAGAATATACTCTATTCGTGAGCAACCCATGCGGATTAGATTATTTACAATCTTTGCTCAGATTGGTCATTAGAATGGCTGAAACTGAAATAAAGCTTTCTAATTGGCTAATAAGAAAATAGGCATTTCCCGGGGTCAAACATTTTAGCATGGATACCAATAACACCTGGGCTCTACGTTGTCTCTTTCTTTATATTTATCTGTGTATATTTTCCTTTGTCTATTTTATTCATGGAGGGTCATGCATACATTATTAACTGTTTAGATTTTGCCACGGGTTATTAAAACTGTTTTCTATTTCATCAAAAAAGTTTTAATTATTCCCGTCCTTGAATAAAATTTACAACAAACTTTTTGACGAAAAGAATATGAATTTTACGATTTATTGTGTTCATTTCGTTTGATTTCCCAGCATAGTATTTTTATACTTCTGTGCTTATAGGTGAATTATTCCATGGATTATATAACTTGTTTCAAAGCTTAGAAGTTTAATTATGCGTAAAAATTCCGTATTTCAATTAGTAAACACAAAAAAAGTTGAATAGTTGAAAGTTTTTTTTCCTGCTGAGCGGGCTTACTTGACAGACAGCAAATCACAATTGAGAATTGTGTTGGCAAGCAAGCAAACATGTTTTAATAGAAGTTCGCCTAAAACAAACAAAGTAGTTGTGAAAATAAACAAACTTTTTTTTTAATTTTTATGCAAAGGCTGGTGAGCTGCATTTTGTGATGAAAATTGAAATTAGTGATTCTGAACGATCAATCAAAGTGCCCTGTATGTAAATTCCAAAAAAAATGAGCAATTTGCTCACTTTTCACGAATGATACCGCAAAACAAAGAAACCGTGTTCTGTAACCTATACTGAGAATTGGGTGTGGTATATATTGGAATTAATTGTCTTTAATAGGTTGTTCAAAAACATTGGAAAAAAGTTGGTGCTTATGTAAAAACTAAATATTGAAAGCGATCTACAAAAGTAAAGATAATGTTTTCAGTTTATAACACTAACACAGAAGTTTGTGCTTGCGTTTCACAGTAAACAAACTACTACCTGCGGCCCTAAATTAAAGAGGGACCATATATTCTGGGTGTTTTTAAATGAGGCATCTAATGGAAGCATTACCCTATAACGATAACAAATAATAAAAAACCTCTTAATGCTGACGATGCGTCTCCTGTAACTGCAGATGCAATTTCTTCATACAAGGTTCGTATACGATCTTTTTCATGAGCAAAATAAACTGGAATAGGTAGATCAGCAGTCAACAGTTCCTGCTCCAGTGCTTCAAATTTCTAAATGGATATATGACAAAATTTACTAAAAATTAAATACAACTGAATTTTTTTTCTTCCATTTTTTCCATTTAATAATTGTTGATTAATTTTATCTTTATTTGCATTAGTAATTTTAGTGCACATTTCTAATGTATCAATTCCTCCCTTTTTCGCTTTTTTATTTTGGTTCAGGAAAGAGATCTCCTTGCGTAATTGTCAGGTTTAGCCTGTCCTGTTGTGAATTGCACAAGATTGCACCTATACACACCACAATTGATTAGGGTGTGCAGACAACACAGACCAAAACTCTTGTCATACATAAACTTAGCAAATGGTTTGTTACAAATTAGTGAATTAATCAGTTATTTAAATCTGTTATTTTACCAAAAAAAAACACAATGTAGTAAGTCTTGGAAAAATAAATGAAATATAATTACCATACAACATCTGCAACAACAAAGAACAAGTTTCTTTAAGTTTTTTATAATCCATTTTTATCTTGTCAATCACAGTGATTATAAATAAATAACTGCAGCAACGAGGAGGTATATATATTTACAAGTCCGTATTATATTGTATTTTATTCAATTTTCATTTTTTGAGTGGCTTGTTGCTTGAAAGTAGCAAAGATAAATGAAAAGTCTGTTCAAAATTTAATTTTCATGGCCAGTACACTTGGTGTACTGACCATCAAAAACCATGTAAGTTTATGGGGTGTGATGCAATGCATGCCACAGTTAAATCAGGTAATCCACTTAGTAATTGCATAACAATATTTGCATGTCTCTTGAATTATCTGTATCAATATGACAAAATACTTCAAGTTCTTATATATATAGGCACATTCTTGGAGAGGATGATGCTAAGCAGAGAAAAATAAAATAAAAGAAGAAACAGATAGAAATCACTCACTTTAAGTTTTTCTAAACTAATCTTGTCCAGATGTGGTGGTATTAGTATTAATAAGGCACTTAAGCCATCCTCTATTGCTTTCTGAAGCTGTTCCATTGACAACTCAGTGGCTCTTACAACTGCACATCTTCGAATCAGATTTTCTGATGAAAGGGACCTGGCTTCTAGATTTATAGCTGCACCACGTGAACCTATGAGTAAATTGAAATATAAAACTAGAAATATTGGGCCAGAAGAGAACATTTTTTTGAAGTTACAATTTACCCCACTTTCCAAAAGTCAATATAGTTTTCAACATCAACGAAATCAGTATGTTAGGTCATTATCGCTAAAATTATTCAAGTTACAGAAATACCGTGGTGCCATTCGATTCGCAATAATAATTGAAAAAATTGTATATTGTATTAAAAAGAAGTCCAGAAGTTCTTTCTCCCACACGACACAGCAGGCAATAAGTCAGCCCCGCCCTCGGTTTTGTGAGGAGAGATGTTCTGTGAAGACTCTATAAATTGAGTCTCCTGTACAGTTCTGCTTCATGGTGAACTGTGCCGATGACAAGCATTGTCGAAGCATGTCACTGGCGACTTCTGCGATATACAACTTAATGATGCCCTGACCTTCAGTTCGTAAATAGCACGTGCACAACGTACTTCCTAATGAGTTCATCTCGAAACATAGAATGCCAGTTAGCAGTGAACTATTAACTTAACGAAGTACACCATCGGGAAGGTAGGTCAATGGGACTTGTACTCCGTTTCCATTTGTCATCGTCTTAGGAGATCAATACATCGAATTTATGTGAGGTCTAGCCCCAATACAAGGTGAATGACGAAGGTTTTTGCCAGCTGAAAAAATTTTCTACAAAAAAAAATTGCTCACGTCGTATCTAGTATCTCACGTCGGCAGTTTTATTGCCAACGTAAAAAAATTCTAAATTTAAGGGCTGATTTCAGACAGAGAAATTAAGTCAATATAGATGCTTAAAAACATATTTCCTACCACATCAAAGTTACGTTTTCTATGGCATACTTGTCATATACCATGTGGATGCTATTTCACTCGTTTCATTGGTTGATCGTGGCCTCTCAGTACTGAAACAAGTGTGTTTTATTTAAATTATAGTTTATGTAATTAATTTGGGGTGAAAGAGCAAATATATGCTTATTAATCTGGTCAAAATTAAATTGGTCAACTGATTTAAAATATGGTTGTGACTTTGGTAGATTAGTTACAAAAATAACACTAACACTCAAGTTTCAGTTTATTTCACCTGTCTCAAAAAATGAAACTAGCACCGTATTTAACTAAGCATGTAAATTAACTAATCTAATATCAAGCCACACTATTATTTGACAGTTACTTCACTACATGCACATGCACATCTTTGTTTTCTCTTATGTCTGTGATAGCTTTCTGTAATTATCAAAATTACGAAAAAAGTGAATTATGAAGTCAGAGAATGATTTAAGAAGGCTTTCCAACCCTTAACATTAACCTTAATCTTTTTCATGCACAAAGAAAACCAGGAATAGTTAAAAATGCGTATTTTTATAAATTTGCTAATTCTTTTAACTGAAAGAGATCACAATCTAACGAAGTAAAAAAAATAAATAAATTAAGAACAAGAAAGCAAGAGATGCCACTAATAATAATTTGATCCAAATTTAAATTTACATTTTTTACAAGTAAACTTTTCTTGACATAAAAAGAAACAAAATAATCATTATTTCAGATTGTCTGTAACAACAATGTACAGAAGATTCTTTTCTCATGTTTTTATAATTTTATTATACATTTTCATCTTAGCTTATAAAATGAGTGGCAGTAATGGATAGGACAAAGTTTCATGCGCCTTAGTAATTGTATTTTATTTTTTTATTTTTTTTTCACATTTTTTGTGGCCACCTGTTATTAATTTTAACATTTTTTCACTGTTTTTAACAGCATTTATTAATTCAGTCCTGGGCACTAGGTTGTGAAATACACCAAAAAATGATACCTGCCATACTGCTCTATTACCAGAAGCAAATCATTTCAATATGCTCAATGTGATTGTAAAGATATAAAATAGATTAGGATAACATTCAACACAAAAGAAAAATGGATCTCCAGAATCCTGTTTTAGAGAGAGCGAGGAAATCATTATTGAGAGAAAAAAATTCAACCAGGTAAGTAAAGTAAGGTCATAAGTTATTTTAATAAAAAAAACTCCATCACTGTGCTAAAAAAACATGTTTGGCTTAATCATAAATTTACGAAAATATACCAACAAATGACCAGTTAAAATTACAGGGCAACACTGATAAAAAGACAGAATTAGCTGAACAAACACGCATCGCCAAATCGCTACCATATTTAAATTTGTTTGGAACTGTAAAACACTACTGAACGGAACATATAAATATCGCCATATCCCCCCTTTAACAATATTTATAACAAACTAGTCGGTAGCCCATGGAAAAATCCACGGGTTCGCCTGTTCTTTTTATATCGCATGGCGTATCTCGCTACTTGTGGTACCATTTTGCGTGACAGACAGACGCATACGGGTATTATAATATAGATGTCATAAATAACACATATTTAAAATTTAATTTGCCATGAGGGGAATAAGAGCCATATTTTTGTGGAAAATTGTAGCTATATTGTAGGTACGTGTAGTAGACATCACCATTTTGTAGGTCAGGAAATCAACTTTTTTAATGCTGCCGGTGAGTGGGTTAAGTTACAAAGGAAATTATTTCTACATCAACGTATATATTTTTTAATGAGGCGTTTTACATTCTGATGAGTGGTTCTAGTAAAAACATCAACATGTAGATACTGAAAATCTTAATATTATATATATATATATCGCATTAATTTTCTGGGTTAAAGAACAGAACAACTGAAAAACAGAACAACTTTCAGAAAAGAGAAAAAGTTCCTGATCAGGAAATGTCTTACACCGGAAATATATACCCGATAAATATACTATAATTTCCTGATAAAGAAATAATTTCTGTTTCCGTAACTTGACTCAAACTGTATTGTACACTGATGGCGGATACCATTCTTGCTTCTTGTTTTGTTTAACATTTTTTAGCGTTTTCTGATATAGATTCTAAACAAAATATGTCACTGGCCCATGGAATATTGCTACACCTTTTATTACTGTCATGAAAACTTATCCTACAAAATAAAATTGCTGAGTGATTGTTTTAGCTGGATAGTGTAACAATGGTCTCTTTCCTGTGTTTTTTCCTGATAGTTTTTTGGAAAATGGTATTATGCCTATACGGATGTGCGTCATGATATACCTGTACTAAGCACTCAGCCTAGTGTTAACGACAGGCTGTTACTTGTGTTTCTATTTAACTGCAGTTGCACTAAAGTTTATTTTGTAAGGGTATTAAACCTGTATGAGCAACATTGTTTGCCTGTACTAAGTGCTCACTACGGATTAAAATTCATTTTTGAAGTTTCACCGGGGACATTTTGTGAAAAATAAAAAAGGTTTGCCAACTGTTTTTTATGACAGGGGCAATACATGAAAACTGTATTTTTATTTTAACTAAAGTTGCAGGACAGTTATTTTTTTGAAAAATATATTACACCTGAAACACCTTAATGCTGTATGCGCTTCACGCGATTTAGGATATACTGTATACCTGTACTAAAGCGCTCCACCATGTGTGGCATAGTTTACAATTCGTATTAATCGCTCCACCAGGCGTTTAATGCTGGGTAACACAGTTACTTGTGGCTTAACCAGGCATTTCAACGTCCCAGGTAGTATAATAAAAAAATTTGAATTTTGATATCCACAAAAAAAGTTAACTAGGCAATGTGTGCTGTAAATTCATGAGTGTATATATATTATAATTATGCACCAGTAAAGTTGTGTATATAATATTCATAATGGCTATGACACTCATGGAAATGAGAGATCTAGGTTTAAATCCTGGACAGGGCTAGGAAAAATATAATTATCTTGCATCTACAACAAACAGGTAATAATGAGTATATGATATAATATAGCTATATTAAAGGTAGTGACTGCTTAAATTAAGTATTCAGTTAACTGAGAGATCAAGTCTTACTATTTACGAATTTAAACTTAAAAGTTGAAGAATAAAACTTCCAAGCTGTAATGTTTTTTTTCTGATTTTCGAAGCTTCCCCTCCATGCTTCCGATCACATTCTCCATTTTGAAATCAACACTGTGCACGAAAACGAGGCTTTTGTAATATGTTTTCCCTTTACGTCAGTGGTCACATTCCATCAAAACACAAGACCAATAGGTCTCAAGGAAATGAATGAATTTACCAAAAAAACAAATGTGAGTTTTACCCCCGTCACCAAGAGGGTGAGATTCGAATGAATAATTTATTACTTTTTTTCTTCTTTTCGAAACTTTGAAAAAATTAAGGGCTTTGTACACATTGGGAAAAATTATAAAGAGAAAGAAATATACGGAAGTGAAATTACTGTTATATCGTGCAACCAAATACATTTTTGGATTTTTTATTGACAAAAAGTATTTAAAATGTTTTAATATTATACTACCAACTGTAATGTCAGTCCAAGTTTTAAATATGAAATGAGTGTTTGAAAATATTTGCGTGAAAACCGGGCCCTAAGTTTTATATCCTGATAAGATGTGGGCTAAAATATGGCCACATGAAATAAAGTTTTGTTTATGTTTGTTTTTATCATAGATTGATGGGAAAGGTAGCAGTTTTCTTTGTCAGTGTACGAAAATGAGTTAGTACAGCCATTATAATTTTCAAGCAGTCACTACCTTTAAGGATAGGTAATCTTTGAGTCGTACCGTGGAGAGTTGCGTACACACTCATCACATTCGTTTATAGAGCACAAAAATGCCATGTTTGTGTAATAGATCTCACACTTTTTGGTAAAAAGTTTTGTGTTGATGAACCTGGTAGGCACAAGAAACCGAAAAGGCGTTTTTTACTAAAAAATCTTGCCTTTCTCATTGACTTCTCTGATCAGTGTAGCATTTTACGTACGTGAAGACTGTGCTGCTTCGTTTGAGTCAATTCTCCAGTATTCAGATAATGCTATCCAAGTACTAATCATCTACTCAAAGTTAGAAGATCTAGCCTTTTAGCTATAATATATCGCCAACCAGATGATCGACAGAATAAAAACACTCAATTACCAAGATGCCGCAACCAAAATCCATACTACTCTTACATCCTTATCTCCTTCTACTGACATTATTATATAATGGGTGATTTCAATCTACCTCATACCAACTGGCCTGAATGCTCCCCAAACGAGTCGTGTACCAAAGATGAAAAAGAAATGATTGATATAACAAGTCAATTACTATATGATCTCAATCTAACCCAAGTCATCAAATCTGCAACCCATCTTGCTGGTAACACACTAGACCTTGTTATAACAAACAATACTGATCTTATCCATAACATACATATACTTCCAACACCTCGATCCATTTCACCCCACTTCTTTGTCGAAGTTTCAACGTGTTATACTCCAACTCACATTCAACCAACAACTTCCCCCAAAGCGTTATCCTCCCGATTTGATCATCTTAATTTCCAAAGCGAAGATGTATCATGATTATCATGATTATTTCTCCAACATGGATTGGAAAATTCAATTCAACAATCTCTCAGTAGCTGACATGCTAGAGAAATTCTATGATATATAGTAAAAATTGAGAAACAGCTCCAAAAATCCTATAAAAACTCTGTTAATTATCAAGAACAAAAAGCAGCTGAAGCTATATGAAGCGCAATCCGAAATTTTTCTTTTCGTATACAAAGAAACTAGCAAAAGTAAAAACTACAAGGTCCAAAACGGGAATCACGTTTCAGACCCAAAAACAATGGCTAATATGCTACTTTAACAGTATTGCTCCGTGTTCAGTGATCCGTACAAAAATTATCAAAATAACAATCAGCCATATCAACACGAAGAGTCGTTGCAAAGTATTTCATTCACTGAAGATGACATACAAAAAGCAATTGATGAACTGTCAACAAATTCGGCCCCAGGTCCTGATGGTTTCCCCTCTGTCTTGCTCAAACAGTGTAAACATCATCTGTCAATAACATTAACATTGATTTGGTCGAAATCATTTGAAGAATGTATAATCCCATCGATCCTGATAAAAGGCATGATCGCCCCTCAACATAAAGGAGGAAATAAAGCAACACCTGCAAATTATCATCCCATTTCCCTTACATCAAACATCGTAAAAGTTTTTGAAAAGATTGTTCGTAACCACATGGTTCATTACATGGAAATAAATAAATTGTTTAACCCAACCCAACATGGCTTCAGATCTGGTCGTTCATGTTTAAGCCAACTACTAGACCATTTTGACAACATTCTCCACATTCTATGCAACAATTCTAACACAGATGTGATATACCTTGATGTAGTCAAGACATTTGATAAGGTGGACATTGGAATTGCATTGAAGAAAATAGAACAACTCGGAATAAAAGGGAAGCTGTTAAACTGGCTTAAAGCGTTTCTGAATAATAGAACACAATTTGTTTCAGTTAAAGGTCACTTCTCTTCGTCTGCTCGTGTTCGCTCAGGCGTCCCACAGGGAAGTGTTCTTGGACCACTCATCTTCTTAATCTTAATTAGTGACATTGACCTCCTTGTATCAACTTCATCCCTGACCAGTTTTGCTGATGACACTAGACTGAGAAAAGAAGTTAACACACTCACAGATGCAGTGAAACTCCAAGACGATCTACAAGCAGTTTATGATTGGAGCAACACGAACAACATGTCATTTAATGATATCAAGTTTGAACTCTTACAATATGGTAACAATGAATCACTCAAAAACTGTTTCAACTACAAATCATCCTCAAAATCACAATTACCACTAAATCAGTTGTAAAAGATCTTGGTATTCACATGTCCGATGATGCAATGTTCAAATACCATATAAATGTCGTCATAGAGAATGCTAAACAACTCCAGCTGGATTTTACGCTCAGTTAATTCAAGATCACCTGTCATCCTCGTCATCCTCGTCAGTCCCTAGCAATCCCTCGTCTTGAATACTGCTCGCAACTTTGGAATCTATTAAACAAGTCACTCATTAGCTCTCTTGAAAGGGTCCAATGGAGTTTTCTGAAGAAAGTAAGCGGTAGAAAACATGACTACTGGGATACACTGAAGCATTTCCGTTTGTACTCCCTCCAACGAAGGTGAGAAAGGTACATCATTATCTACGCCTGGAAAATAGCTGAAAATTGTGTACCAAACTTAACTCCTGCTCTTGAGCTCAAAGTCTCAAATCGTAAAGGCCGTCTTTTCAATCTTTCACCTGTTCTGTCAACATCAAAGCCCAGCTCCTTCTCCAAACTAGACCAAGGTTTTCGTTATCAAACTCTAAGAATATTCAATGCTCTCCCTTCACTTGAGTCGTTTAAAAGAACATTAGAAAGTTCCTGAGTTCCTTGTCTGATGAACCTTCTATACCAAGGAAACCCTCACCCTGTGACAACAGCATACATTCCATTACAAAGTTTAACACTGCTTCTTCCCTCTTTCTCTTTAGAGATCGAGATGATGAAGTTGCAGTTGACGTGAAGGGTTACATCTTCAAAAGGTAAGTATTTCTGTACCTTGACTTTTAATGTTAGAGTTATTAAAAACCAATATTTTCAAATTCATTGGAACCAAGTTGACTGTTAATCTCAAATTTATCAAAAAATGATAGTTTTTTGGTGTTATGACCAATTGTTTAAGTTCTTGTATTGGCACATAATTCTGCTGAGATGATTCACTGTATGTTGACCTAATATAAATGTAATATCTTGTTTTTAGGTATTAAATTTGAAATATTTGCACCTTTTATTTTCTATGCTCCTGGACTAATACACGGCTGTTTCGCTACGGTCAAACCGCGGACAAAATTAAAATGGCTTCCACAATTTTTTTTGAAATTTTGTATTTTTATCATTTTTTAAGTTATTGAAACTTTTTTTGTATTTTTTTAATTTTACTGAATTAAAAAGTATTAAAACGATCTACTTTTTTCCTTTTTAAATATATAAATATGTTATACACGTGTGTTAAAAATTTCGAGTTATTTCGTCGAACAAAACACACAAAACTAAAAAAAACATTATTTTTGGCGAAAGTGTACCATCTTTCCAACCTTGTGCCAACGCCGCGCTACTAGCTACGGACTTGAAAATTGGTATGGGGGGCCTGGAAACATGGTTCTATCGGCCGGTACCGTGCACCGTTCGTCTCGCAAACTATAAACTACTTAAATTTTAAGTTAAAGTCTTCTTCAGGCGCTAAAAAAGAGGAGAAAAAGTTTCCAAAGTGGTGCTCGGGAATTTGATTAGTGTGATCCCTTTTCTGTCTAATTAAATAATTATCTAAACTTCTAAGCAAGTCACAGCGATGGCGTTTAATGTTTTGGTAGGTATGGTTTTTCCCAGCAAAATTACGGCGACCCGGTGTTTACTTTGGACTTGATTGCTCGAGCCGGGAATCCCAGTTCGTAACCGGGATTTTTCGAAAATGTTGGAATAAGCGAGACAACGGTGTCTTATCAATTTTAAAGCTAGCTAAAGTTTGGCAGGGCACGAGGTAAGGGACAAAACAGTAAACTACTTTATTTTGCAGGGATTTTAATATTATTTTTTTGCTATAAGATCACCCTTGATTTTAAGAAATTGTTTTATAGCTTGTAAAACTTCAAACGTGGCTAATTGTTATCTTTTTTAATCTTTTTTCTTCTGTTTTGTATTTTTCTGTAAAGTAGCTATTTTTTGGTCCTACAGTTTTGCATTTTGCATCGTGTTTTGTAGCTAAGTCACTTAATACTTCTTTTTTATATTTAGTTAAGACTTTGGTGGGCTTTCTCAAGATGAAATTGTTGAAATCAAAGATGTTTATGGCTAGCTAGCTAGCTAATCTTGGCTTTATCACAAGATTGGGTGCTATTTTATACAATTTATAAAGAAACACAAAATGATTGCTTTGTATATATTTAATGTATATAATATATAAACTATTTATGCACAACTTGAGATATTTTCTACTAGCATGATAAACTAAAATGTTGAAACCGTCGACTCTGAATGACGTTTTATTTAATGTATGATATTGTATGATAATGTATGATAGTCACATATTTGGCCCGAAAACCCTTAGGACCAAAAGTGACCCTTTGGACAATTTCGGACAGTTAAATATTACATCTACATCATCTTTAATGGCCTCAGAATCCAAAGTAATGTTTTTTATTCAGTTAATAAACGAATTTTAAGCATACATTCAGGCTCTAAAGGCCGTTTTTCACATAATTTCTCACATTTGGCCCAAAAATAACCCTTTGGACAATTTCGGACAGACTAATAAGTCATCTACATCATCTTTAATGGCCTTAGAATCCAAAGTAATGTTTTTTATTCAGTTAATAAACGAACTTTAAGCATACATTGAGGCTCTAAAGTCCGTTTTTCACATAGGTCTCACATTTGGCCCAAAAATAACCCTTTGGACAATTTCGGACAGTAATAAAATTAAGTAATTTTCATTCCAGATACTTAACCTAACCTGTGGACCATAAAAAACATGTTTCCTTAACTTTATTCCAGAGATATTGTGGAAGACATTCATCTAAATGATAATTTTTAAGTCATTTTTAGACATTTTGGCCTAAATATACCAATTTCGGACAGGTGTCCAAAAAATTTTTTCTTTTAATAATATGGACAATTTATCTGAGATTATTATTCTTTTTACAGAATATAAAATTTTTATTTCGTTCTTGAGATATCCTGTTTTAACTGAGAGGGTAATTCGAATTATTTTTTCGTAACATTTTTGTCCGCTTCGAAACAGCCGTGAATATGATACATAGCTTAGCTTAGATGTATTGAGAATACATAATCTTTGAGTTGTAGAGGGGAGAGTTTCTTTTAAGGTGCCTGCCCCTGCCTTGCGTGTCCCTTGCCTTGACAGCACTTACCGTGCATTTTCTGGTGCCTGCCATGCCCTCGCCTGTGCCTCCGATGCTTGCCTACCCCTGATGCTCATTCCTCTTCCTGCTTCCTTGCCGTGCTTAATGCCTTTGCCTTGGCAACCTCTCCGCAACCCTTTCTATATTGACTACAGTTAAATGCTTAGAAAACGTTCCTACCATGTTTGACACCACTCAAGTCAAATTGCTGCATTCGGAACACTGGAAAATCGTGAGCACCGTAAACACTTGGAGCTGTCATTAGTAAAATTGGTATGACCATCAAAAAACAAACTGAAGATGGCATACTTCTTAAAAATTCGAATATATTTTCTGTGTCACCAATCATGACTAAAGGTTAAATGTAAAATAGAACACGATGATTGATATTGAAATGAGATTTTCCTCTTCTATAATAGGTAATAGCTATATACTATACAGAACACACGATATGAATGAAATTCAAAATGGCAGTATATGGTTTTCTCGATCACCACATGAGTAAAGCAAGACATAAAATGGGCGTTTTGGGCGAACCGAAAAAAATGGGCGGCAATGAACGGCCGTGGAGATTTTGTAATCTGAATTTTATCTCGAATTTTATGTTACGTAATCTTCAAGATTACATGGGCCGATTCTCGGCCTCTGTTCAAAGTTGCTTCAAACGTATCTGTAAACAAAGATGTATTTGGGGACTGAGCAACTTCTTTGTGATAGAAACGTTGCCAAGTTGATTCCCTAGACCAGTTTCCACACTTTAAAATATCTGCCACTGTTGCTCTTTTTTTTAAATGCATGTGTAGATGCTGCCGATCGCGTTGAATGTCTCTTGAAAACTGAGATATCGATGCCTACTGCCTTCAGTACCTCCTTAAGTCATCTGCCTATTGTGCTTGAGGTTACTCCTTTTTCCTAATTAAGCTGAGAAATAGAACACTTTCCGCGGTTTCCTGCCGCGAAGGTTTGGTTCGTTTTAAGTAGGGTACTAAAGTTTTGACTAGACAAAGGGGTTGCCCAGAGGCTTTTGTACTCAATCAAACCTGGTCTTTATCCCCTATTTTTGAAATTTTTAGGTTTTCCTGCTAGTCAGAAAACAAATTTTCCCTGGGTTTCAGCCATGAATTTCGTTTCTAATAAGTCAAGTTATGATGCCCTACTCATGGAGGAGAGGGCCAGACGCATCACCGCCAATTTAGTGTCATCCCCTAGTTTGGTGAGAAATGTGAAAACAGACTTAACTTCCTAAATAATGCTGTATCGCGCCGCCGCCGTTCGGAGGTTTTCTACCCCCTCCAATAATGTGCATATATCAGGATGTTGTCCGGCGGGTTTTTCCTCAATCCTGTCATGGTATGCAGAAATGGCAGAGCGATAACTGTTAATGTATCTATAACTTAGTCCCTCGTTGAAAAGCTGCCCCAGAAATTCTAAAATAAAGTTTGCAGAAGCATTAGTGGGATCAACTTCCCTCTGCTCACACCACGGTACCCACTTTCTTTTTATTTTATTTTATTAGGGGGTGTGGTTGGTTTTTGTATTTGTAATTTAGTAGCAACATTTGGTTGTTTGGAAGTAGTATTGGGATGGGCTATGAGCATTTTCAGTTAAATACCAGGCTTGCCCTGACCACAGTGGTGCAATCATGATTGCCTTGGCTAACTGTTTTTCCTGGACCTTTTTGAGAAGTGTGCCTACTAAGCAAATAGGGGAAAGATAAGAGGAATCTCAATTGCAGTGGCGCTACGGCTATTGCAGGTTGAGTGGAGTATAATTTGCCTAGGAGACTGGCAAAGTCCTTCAGGGGATGAGTTTCCTTGTTCAGTGTTTCTTGAAGTAGAGTTTCTAATTTCTTTCTTTTGTCTATCAGAAGAGAGATTGTCATATCCCGACTGTTTAACATCATGCCTAAAAACTCCACTACTTGGATTAGTTTCAATACAGATTTCCCTTTATTGTGAAGTCCAGTTGGGGCAAAAGTTATATCACAGAGTCCCGTGCCTGTATAGCTTTCTCACGTGTTCTCCCTATTAGTAATAGGTCGTGTAGGCAGCCAATAATTATGATCTATAAACGGCGTAAAATGGTTAGAGGGACCTTCATCAATTTTGTGAAAATTCTTGGACCCGGGCATACATTGAATGCTGGAACTAACATTTCGTAAAGTTTTTTCTCGAGGAGAATTTCAAATATTTCCTTGATCAGAGGAGGATTGGGATGTGCCAGTACGCATCCTTCAGGTCTATTTTTAGCATGAAGCCCCTTTTTTTTAGAAGGTCCACAACATGTTTCATGCTTTCCATCTTTTTCGGACGTACAAAGATAGTTGAAAAGAACTGACCCTGTGCTCGCTCTACTTCTTGTATTGTACCTTTTTGCAGCATTGTTAGGATCTCCCGATCTACTACTTCCTGTGTTCTCTTTCTGACATTGGAATTTGTGTGGGTACCCTCATTTTCTGAGGTATGCCCATTAAAGGTAGTTTCCAACCCTTTACAATGTTCAGTATTTCCTGATCTGATGTGAGAACCTTCCAGTTCCCCAGACAATGTCTTAATTTCCCGGCTGCTTGAGCCTTGTTTCCCACCATAAGGATTAGTAAGCTTGGGCGCCTTTGGTCAGCTGCTCTACGCTATGGCTTGTTTTTGGCGCAGGGATCGTATTTAGCTTTTCCTTACCGCAAGGGAAGGCATGCAACAGAGTACTAGGGTACAGCATTTTCACGTCAGGCCTAGAATCGTATTGCATGTTTTAGGGTTTTCGTAGATGTGCGATCTGATGCCCGTCATATCCCGCTCGTGATACCTACAAAAAAACGATTGCCGGACCACCTACCATTCCCGTTGGCAACAGTTCGTAAGCTTTGTTTTTGGTGCATTCCATGCAGGTTTTTGGCACCTTTTTGTAATCATTGCATGGCTTGTTAAAGCAAGACTTCTTAAACTAATGTTTGCAAGGTTTCCATGGCGCGTATATTTCTATATTCGCGTGCAGATACAAAGACTTGTTCAACACATAGCGCATGGATACCCCTGGGATACTCACCGCATCCTTCAAGATGTCTATATCATTGTGGCAGTACTGAATCCTTGTCTTATCCACAGATTCAATCAACGGTACTACATCCGTCAGATTGTACTGTCTCAACCAGTCCATCATGGTGACACAGCCTCGCTTGTAGAACTCTACTCGGAAGGCCGCGTACTCTTCAGGGGATAGCATGTTTTTATCACTTAGCCGGCTATAGAAGTGCTCATGTACAACAGGTCTGATGAGATTCAACTTTTCATAGCTTGACAACCACTCTTAGGAAAACACTAGCTTCTCCAACTGACATTATAGAGATTTAAACCATCTATCATGGCTCATGCCCGGGGCTAGAAAATATTTAATATCGAAGAATTTGAACTTTGAAGTCGTCAGAAACATGTACTCGTTGTCCTTTTTCGCCCATAATCCTTTCACTTTTCTTTTACAATTTGCTCTACAAAGTACCGCTTTATCGTATTGAGGTCGTACATGCCACTGTTGAAACCGATCACCGCTATCTGGCATGTCAAAGTCTTCAGGTTAGGGTGCAATTTCTCAACGTTCCACCAAGACTTAAGGATCTTCATCCACTATGGACGTTGGGTGATCATTTAAACTATCGTGAATAGCAGCACTGGCACATGCTCCGATATATACGTAAGGTCTCCCGGTTGCTGCTGATTCATGGAGAGAAAAAAGGCTTCAAAGTCAAGGACGATGTAGTGGGGATATGACGTAAACTCTCTCCAGCTCCCGCTTAACCTTGGGCGGACCCTCACATTCCCAGGCTGTGACAAGGTTGTAGCGTAGTTCCCGCATAGCTTCTTCCTTTGCCTTGGTGTTCTCGTAGTGGTGCTTGTTGAATTCTGGCTGCCAGGGGCATCCATGGTGTTTGTAGACAGTCTTAGTGGTAGGTTCATACCCATCTACTTTGAGCTCCTCCTTTCCTTTTTGTATGACGCGTTCTCCCCCATGCTTGCAGACTGCGTGGTGTATGTGTCTTTATGTTTCCATCGACACGTACTCGAATCATTGCGATGAAGCGTAGCAGAGTTGTCAAAGGGGAAGAAAGATGTCAAAGGGTAGATTGAGAATAGGAAGAGTGTGACAACCCTAGATGAAGTTTAGCAGCTTTGGAGTATATACAAAGCCCGACTAGACCATCAAGAATTGGACGAGTGGATGGAAGACTGGGACTGGATAGAAATTGTATTGGATGAGAGTTTTAAATTAGGGGATTGGTTTGATGTCAGCATAGGCACATGATATACAGCTCGAAAGTACCTTATAGAGACACTTTTCAAGTCAAATCCATGACTCTGGATGGATTCGAGGTATGATTTTATGTTTTAAACACCACATAAAATAAATGAGCAAGGACAAGCAAGAACCAAAGCAAGTTATCAATTAATAAATGACAACCGTGACACCTTATGAGAAAAAGATAATCGATATGCTGTACGAGATTTGGGGCTTACTTTTAGCTATGCCCTAGCAGGGAAGAAAAAATCAAGGGATCACAAGACCTTCTTCAAAAATGAACACGGAGGATACCTGAAGATGACCGTCGAACAACTACAGGCTGCTCAAACACAGCGGATAAACGATAGACAAGCAAATTTTTGACTGGTTTTCTGAAGAACGTGAACGGCAACACAAAGCAGGTGTAGATCTCACCGAGTTGGGGGAGGGTTTGAGAAAGTACTACATCGCTACGCCTTAAAAAAGGTTCAAAATCTTTTCGACTTCTACGTTCCTTCAGAAGATCAGAAGAACGGTGAACTCGCGTTCCTTGCTGGATCCTTGTCCCTACTAGAGTACGCCGTTTACAAATACAGCTGAGCAGAGCGCGTTGCAAAAACACATAGTTTTGTCATATAATAAAGACATGACAAAACCACAACATTCGGTATCCGACCAAGAGGCGGAGAAGCAAGATCTACTACCAACCAGAGAATCCTTGGACTGGAAGAAAGGCAGTCAAACTACTAGCTGCAGAAAGCAAGTTGTCGTGAAAGAAAGTCACACACTGACTCTCTCGTCAGCTACTCTGGCTTCGACACATTCGAGGTTCTAAGAAAATTGACCACCCACATTTTAACATTACTAAACTGAACGAAATGCATGAATTTGATCTGCTCTATATGCCACACGATAAAGTATACGGCAACACTTATAAATATATCCTTACAGGCATTGATGTGGCGTCAAGGTATAAGGTTGAAAGACTTCTGTGCACGATAAAATCTGCAGATGTTGCGAAGATGATTAAGGATATCTACAAAGCAGGACATCTACGCTATCCAAAGGCCTTTCAATGTGATAACGGAGCCGATGTTTAGTCAAATGTCACAAAGCTGCTAGAAAGTAAAGGCGTAGAGAATAGGCGTGCTACGACCAAATATCATCATACTTTTAAAGCCTTTGAGGAGTCGTTTAAAAGGTCCTTGCGGAGGGACTCTACAAATTTAGTGATTGTAATTGTGATTGTGTCTCCCATCTCTCCAGTGCTTGTGATGATCATTTTTATCCAATACACACAAGACAGCGTCTATAGGGATTCGATGTGGAACATAGCGTGACTGGAGTTGTTCGATCTCTTGGTAACATCACTAATCTCTACCATCGAGGTCAGAACCTAGGATCGTAATGGTTGCGTATTTTTCTTCAATAGCTTGCTGCCGTTCATCGTTTAGCTGACGAAGCTCTTGAACCTCATCCTACAGTTTTTCAACACCTTTTCCTGCAAGCCATCGTATCAACTCTACAGCCTTCGGTTTTTAGAGCGATGTGTAATCTCCAAGGCACCATCTATTGTAACGAATACATCATGCGCATTTTTCCCCTGTCAAGGGGGCCCATGGAACGGGCCCCTACTATTTCGGACCTGGTGGCTAGAAACACTGAAGGTATCGCCATATCTTTAACTTTTTCCATGCTCTAAAATCTCCTGAGATCTCCACGTTTAAAGCGAGGCTGTAAGTGCTCAGTACAAAGTCTAGATAGGTTCAGCAGGTTCGGCGTTGAACAGGGTAAGTTGAGAAGAAGACGTATTCTGTTTTTTTGTCAGGGTTTAACCAGGATTTTGCATGGACAAATCCATGCAAAAGCTTAAGATTTTTTTTTTCGCTTACTCAGCGAGCTCTAAGAGGCGCTGGTGTGTGTTGTTCCGACCAAGCCTAAAATGTCTTAGACTGACCTCGATGCATCAACGCCCCCGAAGCCAATTGTAGTGAACAATGGCATTTGGAGTCTCTGCAAGTACCACTATCTCCCTACTGGAGTAATCTGTAGTTTGTTGCGAATTTTTTGCACTGCATAATCTTGCTGATCACAGATAGCAAGATACGGGTAAGCGTCACCATTATCTTTCTGAATGACGACCACACGTCGTCTCAGAGCCTTCATGTCACTGTTATCAAGCTCTTGGTGCAACTCTGCATTTTTCTCCCTGAGGATCGCGATGACTGTGTCTTCTTCTTCGATGATTCCACCAAGCTTGCGAATCTCTTTAGGCAAAACAGTCTCAAATACCCAATTCGTAAATGGGTCTTCTGCGTTTCTACCACACCTTGTTAGGAAAGAATAAAGGCAAGGTTATGTTAGTAAAACTGTATTTGCTTGGGTGGGCACAGATCTATCCACACCTTGAAGGTCAGCAATAGCGTCACCTGGCCGCATTAATTACTTCTCGGGAACTAGTCGTTGAAGGGAATTTACGCCTGATTTACGCTAATACCCGAAAGCTTCTCAATACATCGAAAGCAACGATTCATTGACCCTTATCCATGATATAAAAGGATCGGACTTGTTTTTCTTGAAAAACGTCGACAATTGCGTGAGAAGAAGACATTTTTTATTTTCATTTCCAAGACCCCCAACTAGGGTTTAGGTATGGACTATGCAAGTTTTATCCATTCCAAAGTATGCCTGATCGGGGCAGAAACTGTTTCTGCACCAATTCTGCCACGGTTCCAGTTCACCTCGAGTGCGCTGCTCGCGCCTAAACTCATGGGGTATTTTACTACAGAATTTTATAGCCCCCCTTTTTAAGCTGAGTCTTGATGTCCAGTCTCTCGTGAGGGTACCACAGAAATAGCTATGCTTCCTATGCCTCCCTGAGATGGCTAGGTCGAGCATAGACTGTCTTCACTTGTCGAGGTTCTCGTCCGCGATGCAGTTGTCTACGATAAATAGTGTCTCTTCACTGGCTAGGAGCGCCGACAATTTATCGATCCATTCGAACAGTTGATCTTTGGGATTTATGAGGAACACGTAATCGTCATTCTAACGCTAGGCACTATCGAGGTATGTGGATTTCGTTTGACAGAGGATCACGATGTTGTGAAAATGCCTTTTGCACTCGTTTTCCAGAAGGTCTAACACGAGCTTAGTTTTCCCACACGATGTTTGTCCGCTAAAGATGGCCGTGCGGGCCATTTTACTACGATATCTAGAATCATTTATTTCTCTGAAAGTACCACCTCAGTAAACCCGTTGTTATTCGCTTTCGTCGCTTAATACTCCGGACTATGAAATCTCCCTCCCAGGATGTTCAATTGAGCATCGCTTACGTGGTAGACAAAACATCGAATATCTCCGGTACCATCGGCCTTCTTGGTAATATGCAAGGTGATACCATCCGACAGTCTCTGTAGGGGTCTTCCGCTGCCCTGAAGCATATGGTGAGGAGTGGCTCAAGTCCACAAAAAGCGCGTACCCCTAAATCATGAATTGCCCTATCGTGACCGTGGAATCGTGACTGTTGAATAGATTAACAATTCGCTCAAAATGATCTTTTCGGACCATCGCATGTGAGAAGAGTTCGTTCGGCTCACCTTCCACTGTTATCGAGATTTTCTAGGTTCCAGGGTTTTGAAAGACCTTGTTCACTCCAGAGTACGCCTTAACCTTCAACAGTAAGAGTATACCTTTGAAGAATTTAGCCGAGGTATCGACCTGCAGATTATAACTCATATCCTCCTTCTTTATCGAAACCATCTTGCTCCGGAGTACTCTTTCGTAAGATAGTGCTAAGCGACTGTACCGTGATACCATAGCACTTGCAAGACCCTCGTGATTTACCTTGTCGAACTCCAGTGCAATATTGCTTATTTTGTAGGTGGCGTCAGCAGGATTTGCTGCGGTAGAACCTGATCCAGCTGTGCCCGCATCCTTGATAACGTCTGAATGCGCTGCACAATGGAGAACAAACTTAAGTCGATCATGTAATCCTGGTTGGTAAAAAAGCAGATCCCTGATGAGCTCAAACATTTTTCCTAGAGGAATGCAGAAAGTATTCCCATAAGTGGCGGCTATTACTCTCTCCTCGTCTGTCCCAGACTGGTTTACCGCGTTCACCTGGAGCGCTCTTGTCGATTTCACCAGGAACGCTCTTATCGCACCATCATTGGGATTGGTCCCTTCGAATATAAGGTTATTTTTGGGCTCGAACTTGTGCAGCCATAAGTCTCTGTATACTGCAAGCACATTGTAGTCTTTGATGGTCTGCACTTGATGATGATAGGAAAATACACACCAACTTTTCTATACGCCACCCACCCCAGATTGAAAACTGAATACGCAGTGCGTATTCAATTTTCACAATCTGGGGTGGGTGACCTATTGAAAAAATACGAGCCCTCCCAAAAAAATTTTCACAAAAATTAAAATAAAAAAAATTCTTAAAAATTTGTAATTCATTTTTGGATAAATTCTTAAGAATTTTTTTATTTTATTTTTGTGAAAAAATTTTTTGGGGAGCTTTGGACTGGAGGTGTATTGGTTTTCGGAGTTGAGGATTGTAGGGGAGTATTCAGTTTTCAATCTTGTGTGAGCGGCGAAGGCTCAGAACACCCCAATACTCCAAAATCGATTACACACCAAATGTAGTATTTCTAGTAACGCCGTTTTTCTTTGTTGCACATGCATTGTAGTCGATTGGTTGGTGAAAAAAACAAAAAAAAAAACTACGAGAATTATTAGAAAAATAGCTCGTTTGAGTTTGAACAGATCTCTTGTACTGACACGTTGCTGAGTCGATGTATTTTTGAGATGTGTTACGATATATTATTGTGTGTTTAATTTATTACCGGCCTTTGTGAAGTCAGATGAATGAAGCTGATTCGTCCACGTTGTAATGACTTTGGGTTAAACCGGGAGGTGATTATCAAATCCGCGTGTAGATTATAGGGGTGATTATAAAGAAAATGCCGAATTAACGACCACGCACACATTATTTATGGATGTTTTATGACATTTATTACATGTTAAACCGGGAGGTGATTATCAAATCCGCGTGGAGATTATAGGGGTGATTATAAAGCAAATGTCGAATTAACGACCACGCACACATTATTTATGGATGTTTTATGACATTTATTACATAACTTCTGATAAATTATGTAAATAACGAGAAATGGGCACAAACTTGTCCAATTTTTATGATATTTATTACATAACTTCTGATAAATTATGTAAATAACGAGAAATGGGCACAAACTTGTCCAATTTTTATGATATTTATTACATAACTTCTGATAAATTATGTAAATAACGAGAAATGGGCACAAACTTGTCCAATTTTTATGATATTTATTACATAACTTCTGATAAATTATGTAAATAACGAGAAATGGGCACAAACTTGTCCAATTTTTATGATATTTATTACATAACTTCTGATAAATTATGTAAATAACGAGAAATGGGCACAAACTTGTGCAATTTTTATGATATTTATTACATAACTTCTGATAAATTATGTAAATAACGAGAAATGGGCACAAACTTGTCCAATTTTTATGATATTTATTACATAACTTCTGATAAATTATGTAAATAACGAGAAATGGGCACAAACTTGTCCAATTTTTATGATATTTATTACATAACTTCTGATAAATTATGTAAATAACGAGAAATGGGCACAAACTTGTGCAATTTTTATGATATTTATTACATAACTTCTGATAAATTATGTAAATAACGAGAAATGGACACAAACTTGTGCAATTTTTATGATATTTATTACATAACTTCTGATAAATTATGTAAATAACGAGAAATGGGCACAAACTTGTCCAATTTTTATGATATTTATTACATAACTTCTGATAAATTATGTAAATAACGAGAAATGGGCACAAACTTGTGCAATTTTTATGATATTTATTACATAACTTCTGATAAATTATGTAAATAACGAGAAATGGGCACAAACTTGTCCAATTTTTATGATATTTATTACATAACTTCTGGTAAATTATGTAAATAACGAGAAATGGGCACAAACTTGTCCAATTTTTATGATATTTATTACATAACTTCTGATAAATTATGTAAATAACGAGAAATGGGCACAAACTTGTCCAATTTTTATGATATTTATTACATAACTTCTGATAAATTATGTAAATAACGAGAAATGGGCACAAACTTGTCCAATTTTTATGATATTTATTACATAACTTCTGATAAATTATGTAAATAACGAGAAATGGGCACAAACTTGTGCAATTTTTATGATATTTACATAACTTCTGATAAATTATGTAAATAACGAGAAATGGGCACAAACTTGTGCAATTTTTATGATATTTATTACATAACTTCTGATAAATTATGTAAATAACGAGAAATGGGCACAAACTTGTCCAATTTTTATGATATTTACATAACTTCTGATAAATTATGTAAATAACGAGAAATGGGCACAAACTTGTCCAATTTTTATGATATTTATTACATAACTTCTGATAAATTATGTAAATAACGAGAAATGGGCACAAACTTGTGCAATTTTTATGATATTTATTACATAACTTCTGATAAATTATGTAAATAACGAGAAATGGGCACAAACTTGTGCAATTTTTATGATATTTATTACATAACTTCTGATAAATTATGTAAATAACGAGAAATGGGCACAAACTTGTGCAATTTTTATGATATTTATTACATAACTTCTGATAAATTATGTAAATAACGAGAAATGGGCACAAACTTGTCCAATTTTTATGATATTTATTACATAACTTCTGATAAATTATGTAAATAACGAGAAGTCATTAGAATTGTAAGACTATAAGAATTGTAAAAATATTTGAGAAGAACTTAGTCCTAAAGTAAAAACTGAAAAGATGGCAGGAAAAAAATCACAGAAGAGAGCAATAACATTTGAAAGTTCGACAGAAGAATCTAGTAGCTCAGATGAAGAAGTAACAACAGAAAAACTTCTTGAGCTGAAGAAAAGACTAAAGAAAGAGATGAAAGCACAAAAAAAGGTGAAGACCAGTGTTAGGAAAAAGATGAAACGCCCAGATGGCACTGTTGCTACCGTAACAGAAAGAAAGTATGATATTTCTTCTGACGAAGATGGAGAACCTGCTAAAAAGATTGAGAAAGGTTCCGAGCTTAATTCAGACGATGTAACGTGTATGAAGTTAAAGAAACACCATTTGCCATACGATACGTTATTTGAAATATTGGGTGGTCAATGGGTCAGTAATGCCAAAGATGCGCCGTGGGTAAAAGTCACAATGAAGGCCCTTATCCAAAAAAAAGATGGTGAATATTCTACAAAAGAATTCTATGATAGCGAGGGTATCAGAATACCGAGAATCACGACGATGTCGGCACCCACTTCTTACGCGAAAGCCATCAAGAGCAAAAAAATGGGTTTCAATGACAAAAAGTTGTTTTTTTTGGTAAAGAAAACTGTCGACAGATATCACGAGAAGAATACTTATGCTGGTAATTGTGTACACAATTACGATTTTTTTGATATTAACGAACCGAACATATCGGATAAATTGAAAAAGGAGTACGAGGAAGGTCAAGTTGGTCCAGCTTTCATGGCAAAAATGGTCGAGTTGGTCAAGAAGAGTGATCAAAACGAGATCGATAACATGATTAGGATCGAGAACGAGGAAAAAAAAGATTCAAATAAGCGAAAGAAGTCATTCAAAAAAGGAGAAAACTCTGTATTCACATAAACTACAAAAACGTTGTTTTCGATGTAGTTTTCCTTTAATTAATTTGTAATTTTTTAAATTATAAAATTGAAATATAAACTATTTCGGACTTATTATCTTGTTTTTTACAAAAAACTCGATTGAATCACCCTGATCCCCCCCCATCCCCCCACAACATTCTAGAAATAATAAGGACATCCGGTTGTCAATTTACATTGTAAATGAACCTAAAATTGAGAAAAGTCATTAAAGATGATGAGTTGATTAGTATTGTTCGACGTTAATTTTTACCTTATTATAGCATTTATATAGGTTATAGCATTTATTGAATGTAAAAAAACAAGCTGTTTTTGCAAGAAAAACTGGGGAAAAAGTTAAGCCACAGAGGATAAATTAATAAATTACATGGTTACCTTATGCCTGTTTGAATAAATTACGAAGGACTATTGAAAATTTATTAAACAGTCACAGAACAACAAAGTAAGTATACAAAAAACTATGGAGAATCAAGAGTATTCAGTGAATGACCTATACGACCTAGTGAAGATGGGTAGTATGTCCTGGTATTTACGAAATATACTGATAACCTTATTATCAACCACAAATGCAGCTGGTGTCTCACCAGCGTACTTACTGGGTTGGAAATATTTTCCAGATGAAGTATTTTGGTACGATCTCGCCGATAAACCTTATTACCATATTGTTCAAAAGGCCTTGGAAGAGTTCGTCATCAATAATCCTTATCTGTATGGATCAGTCTTTATACCATGGCTTAAAGAGATGACTCATTTATGGAAAAAAATAAAACCTGATATGTACGTTGATGATGTTCTACCCATTACGTGGGATGTGATTACAAAATATCTTACGATTTCTGCAGCAACTAATGAGAAGTTATGTAACAAGATAATTACTGATCTTGGAGTGGTCAACGCTTTGAATTATAATGCGACCGATTTAAGACATGAGGCAGTAAAAGAATTCGTTACCAGTCTCTGCCAAAACATGCCGGGGCTTGAACTGTGTCATTTCTTGGAAGATGTTTTACCTCTGGTCAATAAAAAAGAAATAGCCAAGTCACCCTTTTACAAGCTGAATAGAAAACCCGAACCGTACAAAGATCAAGTTGTTGATGCGTTGGAATGGGATGGTCCCTCGTATTCAGAATTTCCAAAAAAATCCGAAGCCAAGTCAGTTGTATCAGAAAAATCTGAAGTTAAGTATAAAAGGCAGAATGCTGTGAACGAAACAGAGTTGAACGGTTTTGGGGAAAAGGAGATGTTAAAGGACGACTTATCGTCCCTAAATGGAAATCGCGAATGTGTGAGACCAAATAAAGAAAACAACAAAATGACGAAGGAGTGTACAGAAAACTCAAAATTTGATAATCTTGTACTCAATATGATTTCACAAATTAGAACAGAACGGAACGATCCAGACTGTGATTTTTGCCAAACCAAGACGAAAAAACAAGATTTGTAAATGATTTTTTTTTTTCATTATTATTATTATGGAAGGAATTAAGAAATACATTAACAAATTACAACCGCATGTTCTGTTCGTTCTTAAAATAGCTCACGACCTGTCTTGCCGACGTTGTGACAAACTGTCTTGCTGAGTCTTCTGGCACAAGCATATTGTCCATATGAGGTTTGAGCTCGTCAAGAAGCCGTTGTACACATGCTTGAAATTTTTCCTCTTTTCTTTTCTCACTAGTATTTTCAGCAATATCATATAGCAGCTGCGCGTAGCACAAGAGCGACAACATTTTTAGATTTGGTTGTTTCGATTGTTCTTTTGTACTCTTATACTTTTGCGTCTCGTGAGCGGCGTCAGATAACTAATATATCCCGGGGGTAAATAATCCAGGCTGATTAAAGTAAATATGGTTTCGTTCAGGATACATTCTCTTAATTCTTTGACAGAATTCGTATTGTTTTTGAATTTCGTCACGTTCTGAATAAAGAGCAAAACTTGAGGTGTGTAGAAAGCCATTTTAGTTTTGGGTCTTCCTGTTAAAAACTGTGCTGTTTTTATGGAGTCCATGCTGTTTGGGTCCATAAAATAGTATTTACTCGTAGAACTCGCCATTGATACCGTGTTCTTGTATAAACGTTTTTGCTATGGTTTCGTTGATTTTTATTGCTTTTTTTGAGCCGCTTGGGAAAAACACTTCTTCAATGATCTCTTTAATGGTGCATATAGTGCAGTCGTCGTGTTTTTCTATAATTTCGTCGGATGAGTAGACAAAAATGTTGTACGCTAATATTAATGAAAAAATACCACATGTATAAGTTGTTAAAGATTGAAGCTGGTCGATTATCCCATGCACTTTTATTGATCCTTTTTTTGTTGAGGCAGCAAGAGCCAATAAAAAGTTAAAAAACTCTTGAGAAGTTTCAGATAGGTCTTGATAATAGTCACTGTCGCATAATTCAAGGTACTGTGCTGAATGGAATTCAAAGCTAAAATATTCAAAACCATCCTCTCTGTAAATATTCATTATGCCGGTAAATTTATCGATGAACTCTCTATCATCGTTAACGAAAAACTGATCAAAACCAACAATCCCAAAAGAATCAAAAAGAAAAAACGACCCATCTTGTAGAGCGTATAAAGAAAACCAGTGTGTCCCACTTTTAAATGAGGGGTCAGTATTGTCAATTACAAAAGGAATATCTTCTGCTTTATCTACTTTATTAATTATATTCTTCGCACAGTTTTCGAAATCATGTACAAGTTCGTTAATAGCAAAAACACCACAAAAATTATTCTTAATGTCGGTATACTTGTTCACAAACCTCTCGATTTCAATATTTGTCATTCCGACCATGGTTGTTTATGATTTTAAAAATTTAAAAAGGGCTTATGGTTGTTTATATATCGACATTAACAATTACGTAAAAATTCCGTAAGTACATTGAATAAAAGTTTCCCTAATACGGTACACATTTGGTCCAATAATGTTTTAAAATTGTTTTCGTCGGTGACGCCGTCCACACAATCGATGTTCTTGTTAGGGTAAGTGTCGGCCCAATAATGAAACCATTGGCGAAAAGTGTTTTTGTCTTTGGACAACAAAGCGAAGTGCGCAATCCTATTTTCTGCTGTGTCGTTGCAGTGGTCCATAACGTCGTGGATGCATTTCAGCATAAAAATTTATTTATCTTCGTGTTCAAATATGAAACCTGTTTGATTGTCGAATAAAGCATTGATTTCCGTACACTTTGAACAGTTAGTAAGTTGTTCTTCGAGTTGTTGAGTCGTAGCCATTTTGAGTTACTTATCTAAAAATTTTTAACGCCTTGTTAAATAGTGCTGGCGCTGCCGCACCTGCTATGATTTTGGCATCCGGTAGTAAAAAAGGGAGAAACCTCCTTTTTGACCCTGACTTAGTTCTACCGCCTTTCATCTGTCTTGTTCGCACGTATCTAGGTTTTCTTGATCTTTTTATACCGCGACCCCACTTGGGTTTGTCTCTACCAGTGCCATAAATAATTGTACCCATATCAACTTTTTTGTTGTGTTTAAAAAAACGTTAGCTTTCTTATAAAGTTAAAAAATTAAATTGGTAGTTCTCTGTATCCTTCTGTTTGTTCAACCAACACCTGTGGACGCCGAGCCTTAGTTCTTCGGCCAAAAAGCTTGTTTTTTAGCCCGATTATACCACTTTTACCCAACGAAACAATTTCACCAACGCCTGCTCTGGCTGCCTCACTTCCCAGCGATACCAAATCACCCATAACCTGTCCCCTTATATCTGTAGCCATACCCCTACCGCTTTGTCTTTTTTCCTGTGATGTGAGTTTCTTTTCCTAACAATTCGCGGACCTTCAAAAACTGCTTTTTTGTCTCTTACTTTTGCGGTAAAGGTCTTGCCATTAATTGTTACTTCCTTTCTGTCAACAACTCTGCCCTTTGCTCTTTTGGCATATTTGTTGCTTATAAACGAGACTCGTTTGCCGTCTTTATCCGTGAAGGAAACTTGTTTCCACCCACCGGGTCCATACCTAACGCTACCATTCTTGTGTTTTACAACACCTGACACTCTCTTAGTACTTCGTTTTCTTTGTTTGTTCGTGGGTACAGAGATTTTAGCTGGGTGAACTACGGCAACACCGTCATCAGAGGTATCGTCGGTTGTGTCTACAAATTCCGGAGTCAGGTTTTTCCTGGTTTGTGGCAGCGAGTTTGTCAAGGTTTTCCTTTTTCTAGTGTTCCCACTTGCTTTATTCAATGCCCAAGCCTGTATAGCACCTCTACTTGCACCGCCTTCAATAATTATTGGATCGTAGTACCTGCTCATTGCTCTACCCTCTGCTGTACGCTAGGTATAAACTTAATTAATCTGTTTAAGTCACGAGAATCTCTACTTTCTGTAACAACGTAGCTTGCGGGAAAAAATCCCCTTATTGAAAAAAAATAATTTACTGGTAGAGCGTCTCTGAAATATATCGTCACCTGCGGCCTTATTTCTTGCTCAGGTGGATCTGGCTTTATAGTTACGTGATTTGATCTTGACATGTCAATCCACAAAGGACCATTGGAATTAAAATACTCTGCCATTGTTTTCATTTCACTCACCCTTGAATAGTTATCAGCGTTAATTCTTCGGCTGTTTTGTTGATCAGAAAAATACGACATATACATGAGGTACATTTCTCTAAGATCGTCGGGTTTCGTAAAATCGTAACTGATTTCCATGTATTGCCCATTGAAAGATTTTTGTTAATTTCTATTCTCTTAATGTTTGTCCGCGCCTTGTTGACAGAACACATGTTCCAAGGCGACACGCTGTTCCTGCTATCAGTTGGCTCCAAATTAAATTCATACCATTGGTATGGTCTTGGTTCGTTTGCAAATGTAAAAGTAGCTTGTGTTGCGCCTGTCGTAACTTCGTCTATTTTATTATTCCATACATTGTAATAGAGCAACAAGTAGGGCCCGTATTTCTTTTGAAGGTGTTCATAAGATGTTCTGTAGGTTGTTCTATAATTGTACTTGAACATGTGGATTTCTGGATGTTTAGTGAGAACATAACTTCCAACGGGTGTTTGGTATTGTTGTCCAGCGGCAGGCACTTTCTCTATAGCGTTTAGTAGTTGTTCCTTGCTCTTATTCCACGTTATTTCTATCCTTAATTCTTGTGTTGGAGAAATGTCACCTATTCTGAAGAAGGGGTTTAATGCTTTTAGGGGAATGTAATAAGCAGTTTCCTTGTACATCATGCCCTTGAATTTTTCCTTAAATGCTTCAGCTTTTGCAATTTCAGCTAAATTGTCGGCCTCTCCTGCCACTCTTCTTTTAATGCGAGTCGTATCGTGGTAGTGATTTGTGTCGATTAACAAGTTTTTGTCCCAGTCCAAATATTCTTTCGTACATGATGAAATGAAATCCCTAAAACGGTGCAATGTCCCATCAGCATTTAACTCGTTAATGGCAATGGTGTCATGACCTCTATAAATTGTTATTAATTCAATCATTCTACCGATAACATCATCCTTTAGACCATAATCAACATCATTCGCGGCTGCGAAATCGTTACCTGCTTCATCGACCCACTTGATATAAAGTTTGAGTTCTGCGTTGTTAAATCTATAATAATCATCTACACGTATGTTAAATACAGACACTTCCTTATATTGGTTATTTGCTAATATTTTAACGGGGGCAGTGTAGTTTATAGCATCTTGAAATGATATGCTTTTGAAACCTGTGAAATACTGGTCTATTAAAGCAGCTTCCTCTACTGCTGTGTCCTTTCGGTTGTCAATGATGCTATCAATCACTTCCATCTTTTCCCTTAACCCTTCAACATCACCTTGCCAATCTAATGGTTGTTTTCCAAAGATGGCTTTCTGTCTGCTGCTCTTTGCAGCGTTGTCGTTCCCATAAATTGGTTGTGGGGTGTTCCCAATGCCGAAAGAATAGTCTTCCATTTTTATTATATTTCAAAAATATATATCTTACAAGTTATTAATATTTCAGTCGATTGTTAACAATATCAAAAAAAGAATTGTCCTTCCTTTTATTTTTTGTGGGTGGTTGATGTTCGTTGTTTTCCTTCTTAACTGCTGCTCGTTTTTTGTGTCGGTGGACCGTATTTTGATACAATTGGTGCAACTTTTTATACGCCTTGTCCCATTCAAGAATAACTTGGTCTCGTTCGTGTAGACTTGCTGTCAATTGTGATATTGCATCGTTTTTCTTTTGAAGTATGTTCTCGAAATCTTTACGGATATCTTGAAAGTTTTTTTTGAGCATTTACTTTACCAGCTAAGGCAACGTATCTTTCAAGAGACATTATTCCAATAATAGCTGTAGTACAAATAGAGGGTATTTGTGTTTTTCAAAGTTCACGTTTTTGTGAGTCTCCAGATCTTTTACATAGATAGAAAACTTTTTCAAGCTCTGTGGTTCATATATAGCCCCGTCGATTGATATGTTTTTATTCTTATTAACACCGTATGAAAAATTTACCATCGAGACGCTGTCCTTATAAATTTGTTTATTTTGCAGATCTTGAAAAGAAACCATCAATCGAAGTCTTGTTTTTAAAATCTAAACCTTCAACTTCAAAATATATTTTTTCTGAACTGGTGAACTTCATGGGGATTGTGACACTTTTTAACTTCAAAAACACCCTTATCCAAAATAGTTTGATCTTTGATTTTATTGTTGTTGGGTTATTTATAGGTTTTAAAAAAACCTTCCTGCGAACCAAAAATAGTGATCACGTCGGTGAATAACTCCATGTTTTCTTGTTCTGAGGGATAGGGTGATAATGAAAATATAAAATCTTTGAAGGGTAGTTCTTTGCCGTTGTCGTCCTTTTGTCTTCGAATCGATTCACCTCCTAGTGTTAAACACAAGAAATCAAGGTGTGACGCGTTGAAATTTTCCTTGAACTTTCCCTCAATTGGTTCACTCTTGAATAAGTTAACATAGTCAATGTTGTCTATTTTATCCGTTTCATTTGCGTGGGTCGATGAAATACCCACTATTGCAGAGTGTGAGTTTGATGTTGTGTTGTAACTTCGTTTTAACATTAGGTTGTATAACGCAAACGTTTTTAGATTGTAGTCTCTCGGCTTATACATGTCGTAAGGCTTTACATTTTCTGACAGTTGGTTGGGGGTAATTGTTTTGTCAATGTACTTTTCTTGTTTCACGACCTTGCCCTTGTCCAACTTGATGAATGTTTCAATTTCGTACTTGTCGTTAACTTTTATGCGGTCGGATACGAATGTCGGTGTATTACCACTTTGCTCTAAAAATGGTACACCGTTTATTTCCATTGTTATTCTGCCTCTAATTTTATATTTATTAAAAAATAGTTGGTGGGGCAAATCCCCAACGGAAATACTGTTGTCAGCGTCCGAATCAGCGAGGAAAGAATAAAATATGCGCTTCTTTCTTATTCTTTGAAATTCGTCATTGGAACCGTCTGTTGGATTTGGTACAGCTACACTGTTTTTCACCACCAGTTTTTGGGAAAGTTTTGAAAGTGAAAAGTATAAGTTTGTTTTTTCAAATTCCTTCGACAAAACTTTGGGCACCATTATTATGAGGTCACTAATGGGTTTCTTCCTCCTTAATAATCCTTTCATTACAAGCTTCCCATTTGACAACACCAGTTTTTACTCTACCTCGAAAAATACACCCATGTCACCCTTTAATTGTTGTGTTCCACCTTTCAAAGTTTGGTATATTTAGACCACGTGTTTCCTTCATTGTTTCAACACTGTCATCAAACGCCATTATAGCACTGTTAAGAAATGTGCAAAACAGTTTTTGGTCGGGGTAGTCATGCAAGTAATTGCGCTCAGTCTGCAAAGTTTTGAGGTCTTTAAATTTTATGTTCAGTTTATTATAGTACGAATCTACTTCGAAGTCCTCTATTGAACACCCGAATTTTGGGGAGGTTGCTGCGGATTCCTCGAGCTTGAAACCTTTAATGTTTTTTAGATATAAGACATTCTTTAACTTTACTAATTTCTGGTTGTCGTTCAACCCGTAAGTGTCTTGAAATATATTATCTACACCAGTTACAATAAGTTTATTTGATGTATACTCGCTGGTTTGCGTATCAAAATAATTTGTCACGTGATCATCATTTTTGCATAGATATTGTGTTATTCTACTTTTTACTGCGATGTTTGAGTAATTAATTGTTGGCTTGTGCTCCAATTGCTTTGCAGCAATTGAATGTAATAAAAATTTTGAGTCCTTGGTGGGTCCATAATCCTCCGGTGGTACTGGTACAGATAAATTATAAACAGTTATGTAATCACCAGAATTAATTTTTCTGTTTTTTTGTTTTTTTCCAACAACGTTACTAGTAATTTCATCACTTGTAGATGAGCATGTGGTTTCTACGAAGTATCTCTTCATGCTAGTTTTATTTCATCCCTATAAAATCTTCCTGTTAGGTTTAGCCCCGTCTCTTTATCATGCAACATATATATTTCGATTCCACTCACTGCGTCCTTTATAATGTTTCTGACAATGTACACCTGAGAGTTATCAAATATAGGTTTTGTACCAGTTGACGTTTTGTCTAACGCCGATCTGTAATGTTTTTTGAATTTTCTGCCGTAGGCGATGTAAACTTTACTACCTCTCTTTACTTTGGGGAATTTTAAATTTCTATCCTTTTTTGCGCCATAACGTATTACTCTGTTCCGTGATTTTGTTTTTCTGTCGGCTATTACCATTTCCCTGATCATGTTTTTACGTTTATCCAAGGGTTTTTCGATTTGGTTTGGTGACATGCCTAGATGGTTGATAACTACGGAATTCATTGACGTTTGTGCTTTTAACAGTAATTCTTTTAGCCAAATCTGTCTATTCGAATTTTTTAATTTGGTTAACTTCTTTTTGAGTTCTCTTATTTTTTGCTCGGCTAAAAAAGCGTGACCTTTGTTCATTGATGTTGAAAAATGGGAGCATGCGTTTTCCCTAAATAGTTTTGATAAAAAACTGTTGTGAAATTCCCCACCTAAATCTGTCTGTAGGTAAATTTGTGGGGTCCTGAATTTTTCGATTTCAGTAAAAAACTTTTTAAATTGCTCTTGTAGAATCTTTTTGAAACATGGATACAAGTAAACTCTTTGTGAATACACATCAACTATTACCAACACAAATTTCCCTTCCGTTGCTCTGGGTTTGAGGTAGCTTACGTCTGCAATATCGGCCTGAAACATCTCACCCCTTTTACCAACGTAGTTAACAGCAGAGCCTAGTCTTACGTTTTGGTTCTTTTGTACGTCCAGTTCCACAAAAAGGACTTCATCTTTATCGATAAGTCTTTCTATTTCTTGATGGTCGCTGAGCTTTAAAACTTCTGCCAGCCGCAGCGTTGGGGAAATAAGTGGACTTATTTAATTTACTCCTAACATTCTTCTTTAAAATATCTTTTACATTTTTTAAATATAATTGGCTTTTTTCGTCGTGTGTTAACCCCCTAACGAGGCTTACAATGTTCTTAGGCTTAAACATTTTCTCTGTATGAAATATTTACAATACGTTTTTATAATCTAAAGTTTTTCAATTTTGTTATTTTCCGCAACATCTTTGTTTTTAATCCGTTGAGGGAACCTTTAATTTTGTTTTTTGGTATTTCGATAGCTTGGCTTATTGCGTGGTCTATCAATTTCTTGGCTCTTTCTTCGACTTGCGAACCAACTTGTTCTAAAATCTTGTCTCTTTTTAATCTATCATAGGCTATATGAACAGGGTATGCAAAGTCTTTACCACTTAGGTTCAGAGACTTAAGAAAACCGCCCTGCATTTTTCTTCTTCCCCTCGAACGAACTTTTTTCTTTTTCCCGCTAACCACTTTTACCTTCTTTCTTTTTCTGCTCATTCTTTTGCGAGAGTGAGGTCGACTGACCATGCTGTTTCGTATCTGTTCGAGGTCTACCTCGCGCCTGGTTCGCAATCACAAAAATTGTCTTAACTGTAGTATTTACGACCATCTGGGCATTTATGCAACCTTCCTTCTGTACTCATGTTTCTGTAGTTATATAATTATGTCCCCATTGTAAATCACGTAATCGGTGGGAAGCTTATTGCAATTGTTTTCAGGTTTTCAAATTTTTTTAAGGTCTCAGGCTGTATCTTCTGTCGATAATATAGGACACGGTGCTATCCAAAATTACAGGTAGAGGTATCTTCCCATCCTTATAAAAGTCACCACACTGTTTCGTCGTGGTCAATGCGCATTATTCGTTTTCGTACTGCCTTGTTCTTCTGGTTGGAAAAAAGTCCTACTTCTTCCTTCAGGTGTCCACTCTGGGCTGTTTGCACTGTGGGAATCTTCCCTGTAATTTATTCTATTTTGCCTTCTTAGGGTAGGGTTTCGTGGTTGTTCTACACCTGGGTCAAAGTTTAATATTGCGCTACTAAGTTGTGGTGGTCTCGCTACAGGTGGGGTGGTGTGATATTACAGGTAGAGAGCGCGCGACACTTGTCTTTCCCTTTTCTATTGTGTGATGTTCGATGTCGCGAGGGTTATGGTTAGGTAGTTCTAGTCCTCTCATTAAAATGTCTTCTAGCGCATCATCCTGCACATCTACATCTGGTATGGAAATACCCCCACTTTCATTGTCATCGTCATAATCATCGTATTCTTCATTATCACCATAATTTTCATAATCCATATTTGGTAACCATGGAGCATTTATGGAAATACCCCAAGTACCATCACCCTTATCCATTTCTAGTTCATTATCCTCTACTTCACCGTCAGACTCATCTAGCGCTGGATATAAGTTAATGTTGTTTTTTTCAATCGGCTCCACTCCGAAAACAGTATACATTCTACTTTTTTCAGTAAAAAACTCTATTAACATACTGTAGAAACCTATTGGAATGCCTATTTGAAAATTCAGAATTTCTTAACCGTTCTGGGCTTAAATTAATTAATTCGTATACAGCCACAGCTGCAAAATTTATGTGATCGTCATTATTAGAAATTGTATCGATAAGAGCGGTGGTGTAATAAATAAATGTGAGTATATCAAGCATGATCTGCATATCACCACCATAAAAATACTGAATCTTTCTTGGATCGAAAATACTTGTCAACACACTTATGTCAAATGTGATTGGGCCTTTATGACCGGAAGGATAGTTATTGTAAATTAAAAAAGAAGCGTTGGCAACATCTAGCATTGTTCTATATAAGCGAGTGCTTTCATCAGATCGGGGTAGGTGTTCCAAAAGGTTGGGGTGGATTGCTTTTATATTCAGTCTAAACTGCCTTCTATGATAAGTGTATTCGATAAATTTGTTTAAAAATTCTGACGCAGTTTTCCATAAAATTTAACAAAGGGCCACTCATCAGTTCTTGTAACGATCTAAAGTAACCACCGTACACTGCATCAGCATAAGCTCTTGCATAATTACCAGTACCTTTCAATCTTTTTAGCTCATTGTATTGTTGAAACAGTCTCTTTTAAATACCCATAAAAATCATTTGTAAAACTTTGTCCGATTTGGAAATTGATGCTAAGTATTTCATGGTGCCTCATTCTAACAATTGGTAAATTTGAAGCCCTGGCATAAAGAATTATATCGACCAATAAAAAATTTAATAAGTGGTTTCCAATTTGCATCTGTGTTTTCGTCATCAGCAATTTGCAGCATGTAATCGTCAAAATACTCATTCGGGCTAAGGTTGGTGTAAAACGCGTTCAATTCTTTTTTCGAATCATCCATACACTCACCTAAAAAATTAGTAAAGGTCTTCACGGTGCCCACCCCTATCGCAAACAAACATATGGGGTGGTACCCCACCAATAGTCGTTCGGGCTTCATCCAATAGCTCCAGACCCATGTCCGAAAATAACCATTCGGCAAAACAGGTATACTCCCCTCTGTATTGTGAAAGTTTCGATACCAAGTTGCGTTAAAAAAGCCCCTGGTATTTCTATTCAATAAGTTTTTTGATCATTAATTCCGGGGTGTGGGTGGGGTAGTTCGTCTTCATCCAAATTATCAAACCCATTCATAGAACCCTGTTGTTCAGGTGCTTGTGGTTCTTCATCAAGATTGATTAAGGGATTTGTATTTCCATCATCACCATCACTATCATCATTATCAGCATTCATCATCATCATCATCATCACCAAATTACTGCTGGTATGGGCCCCAGTTGAGGTCTTGGTATAGGTATGGATAGCATACCACCACCAAGGGGTTGTGGTCCGTGGCCCCGGTGGGACAACATCACCTGGCGCTACTCCTCCCGGTGGTTTAGGTAATTCAACTGCCGATTTATTCCACCCACCCAAGTTCAGATTTTTTGGTCTAAGTGCCCACCCAAGTATTTCAAATACAACGGCCACGATTGCGTCTCTTGTACATAAGATGGTAAAACATCTTTTTCTAAGGGTTCTCTGACTTTGCTATGTTATCAACTCTTGATATCGCTTTAAAAATTTCTCTGCGCTTCCTGACCAATTTGTTCAGCGAGCAGCATTCTTTTTTTCTCAAGAAGAGAAAGGTTTGCTTTCGGAGCATTCTGTTTATAAAACGAATAATTTCTTAATTCTTCAACATTAACTGCATCCCTTACGGGTCCGCTAAGATCTCTATTTGGTGGTCGTTTCGAACCACCCGCGACTAGGGTTAAACAGAGAAGACATATTAAATTTTTTTGTATTGAAACAAAATTTTCAATATTTATTTATTTATAACTGCATAAGGCGTACAATTGGTATTTACAATTTCAACAATGCTATTACGATACATTAAATTGTTATATCAGCCTGAATATTGATGGCATTTGTTCTGATTATAGTAAACAGTCGGATAGATGTGACTGAAATAAACTGAATAGTGTATTCATCTCTCATACTTTTTTTACTATTTCGTCGCAATGTTCGTCAAAATATTTGTTTAACACCCACGCACTTCCCCAAAAATGTCGCATTCTTCCAGGTAGAACGATTGGGGTAGCACGCTATTCCATAACATTATGGATAAATTCTTCAGATAGTCCGTGCAGATACGTCGTTTGGATCGTTTCTCGTTCGTTTAACCAACACATAATGTAAAAAACACGGTATGAATACATCTTTCGTTTCAAGTTCCTTCTTATTTTTCTTTCCTGCAATGCCAGCAAAGTTAAAACATCCTGTCTTTGAGAGAGGCGACGCAATTCTCCCTTTCTTTTTGATGTATTTATAACCCTCGTGATTTGGTAGGGTTTGTTTGGATCCTTTTTCTTCCTCCTCTTCTTCTACTGTTTCCAAACTCTTGCGGAGCTGCTCTTCTAAACCCATGTCAATCTCCATTTTTTGAGGGTTCGAGGTGGCTTCCTCTTTCTTGTACAACATGTCTTTATTCTTTTCGTCCCTTTGATAAGTAGCATCCCAAAAGTCTTTATCTTCTTTAAACAGGCCCTTGACTTGGTTATACATCTTTTCACCTTCTTCCCCATTCAGAAATCCTGGTAATCCCCAAGACTCATCCCGTACTGGTGTTGTCGTTGGAACTTCTGGTGTTTTTAACTCGTCGAGGTTTTTTGTTTGGGTAACACCACCATCATAGTCAGGTACGTTTTTTTTATTTTTTACAGATGTATTTTGGTTTTCTTTTGATAGGGGTATGATCATCTTCAAGCTCTCTTTTTTTGATTCTTGTTTTTTCTTGCCTGTCCAACTCGTTAGTTCTTCTCTCTCCAGGCTGATTCCATTCTTCTTCTTGCTCGTTTTCGGCTTCTGATAAGGATTCTTCTCCCGATGACTCTTCATCGTTTCTCGCATTCCACTCTCTTGCTTCATGGTTACACTTGAACTGCTCTCTATACGTGAACGGTATGTTATGATCGCTTTTCACCGCGCTATCGATTTTAAACATTTTTTTACCTTCTGAAGACTGGACCCTAATAGACCTATAAATATTATAGAACTGATTGGTCGAATCGCTGCTATAACACAATTGAGAAAAAGGACAATCAGCTTCTGACCTAAACGAAGCGTGTGAAAAAGGTTTGTTTGCTGAACTATCAAAAGATACCCATATTCTTTGAAAAAACAACATCAAAAAAAGTTTCTTTATCCATGTTTTATTAAAAGTAGTCAAGTTATTACAAATATATTTACCAATTTGGTTAATCATACGTGTACTAGTAACACCTAATTTAAATGTTATAATATAATGTTGGTTGCTCTTTATATTATCCCACGCAGTCGTAGTTCTATAAGTTTGAAAAGTAGAAAAAATGTTAAGACCGTAGTGTCTAGCTACTGGCAATAAATGAAGATATTCTTTGCACTTTTCAACAACATCTATAAGATCATCAAACACAATTATAGACTTTTCATTTTTTTCACTATCGCTCCATTATTTTTGGCAAAATTCGCTTTATTATTTCAGACAAGTCTTCGGGTTTTTCGGTGCAGTAAAAGTTAAAATCTTTAATTTTTTTAAAAGAAGCAGTGTATTTCTCTCTAACTTTATCAGATAGATAAACCGTTAGATATAGCATTTTCTATAAAAGTAGTTTTTCCACTCCCCGTTTAAAATCAATATGTTTCCAGACAGAGTGCCATCATAAACAACGTTCTGTGGCACAACTTCATAATGTTTAAATTTTTTTGTTACGACAGCACCACCATAGCCCAGCTCTCTTGAAACCAAGACGTTCGAATACATTTTTATTTTCTTTCGGTTTCTCACCAACTGCCACATGAAACGTATCATTGTCGTATTTTATGAAAGTAACTTCGCCACCGTCCATAAAAATGTTCCCTCTAGCCGTATAAAAGGGATCAGCTATTGGGAAGTAAAACATAAAATCACGCACTTCGTGTTTTACGGATTGTATCTTCATTCGAAAGTAATTTAATTGTTCAACGTTATACCATTTTTTAACTTGTGATGTGATTTGTTTATTATTTCCGTTTATGAACAGACCTTGCGACAACGCACACCCTCCTACAATGTTCATTTGTTCTTGATTTCTAACCCTAATGAGGACAGGGCATGGGTTATTTCTTAAATTTTGACACATTCTTCTCGGCACAATATTACCTTTTGTAGGTATATTCAAATCAAGAAATATCACCTGTCGTTTTATCCAGTTGTCTTCGAGGTACTGATATATTAAAACAACATTAAAAGTCTTCATCCTCATTCTTGACATCGTGATATTCAAAATCTTCCACATGCCTGGCGTTTTCTTCAAATCTGGTAATTGTTTCCTCGTCCAAAGGTATGGAACTGCCCGACGTTATCCAAACAACTCTGGTGATTTTGCATTTGCTGACGAATAACTTCATAAACTCCTGCCACTGCCAATTACTTTCAAATGCGCACAATTGATTACCTTTATATTCATCAAAATCAATCAAATTAAAATTAATCAATAGTCTTTGAATTATGGTGTATCGTTGTCGTCATACTGTATTAAATTCCTCTTCGTTCTGCCTGTAGATTTTATCCAGCAACTGCAGTTGTCTGTTACCTCTTATTACGGCTTTTTCTATCTCCCACGTATGGAATATATTGAAGTCGCTTTGACACCACTCATCGCATTTACCTTCCATTGCAGAACGAAGTGGCTCCAAGTCCTTGTGACCATGGAATAAGGACATGATCCCATTCGAAAAGTAGTTGCATTTGTCATTTAACTTTCCGATCTTTACCTTCTTTGCATCTTTTTGTAATTAACGCCGTTAATTCTTCTTATGCTTTGATAAATGGCTTGATCGGACTTCAATAAGTCATCATCTTCCATCAGCTTGCTTAGAGGTTGTATTCTTCTGTTGTATTCTTCGTATCCCAATTTAATGTGTCTGGGAACACCTTTATGTTTTTCTTTAGACTGCGTTTCGTTTTCGTTTTGTCTTGTTTTGTAAATTACTGTGTACTCTTTAGGGTTGACACACAACATCTGCCTCAAGTCGTCACATCTGTCTTCCTGGAATTGGAACCGACCAAGCGCCTTCTTGTATTTTTGTGTTTTGTACAAAGAGTTTTCGAGATTTGATGTATCCATGATATTTTCGCACTCCACACAGACCAAGTCACGAATTAATGAATGGAACAGATGATGTGGTATCATTTCAAAACCCTCCTAAATATATAGAAATAGATATGCGTACTTAGTACTTAGTACTTTTTTATCAAAGAGTGCTCATTAGGGTAAAAGAGTTAATGAGTTAACAGAGTTCATAAGCTAATTAAAAGTTAATCAAGAGTTAATGAGTTAATTAAGAGTTAGCGGAGTTAATTGAGCCAAAACAGTGTATTGTTTTTTTTATTCATCACAGGATATTACTAATTATTTTTTTATTAAGAGTTAGAAGAGTTAATTGAGCCAATACAGTGTGATGAATTTATTATTTTCCTCGTCACACGATATTACTGATTATCTTTTTATAATACGTAATAAACAGTAAGAAAACAAGAAAACATGTGTGGGGAGCTTACCTTGTATATAGCGAAAACTTGTAAAGCGATTGAGTCTGTGTCAGTCATTATGGGAACCACAAGAACTTCTTCAATGTTGTAGGTCTGGTACATATCTTTTGCGTAGTCACTATGTTTAATGGCGTCACATATGGCATAGGTTCCATCTTTAATTGTAATTTTGGCTTTGGCCAAGACGTGTGCTCCTACATAACGGTTGCTTTTGATTTTCACAATTTTTTCTTTCTCGGTTAGGATGGACTTCATAGAGGATGCGTTCTCACACCCTTTAAGATTCTTAATTTCTTTGAGACTCTCCTGCTGTTTTTTTCTCTCAATATTAACTTCAGTTGTGTAAGATTTCCTCACGTTGTTCATGTACTTGTTAAACCCACCTCCATTTTCATCTTCGTCTTTTTGTATAAGATACTTCCTTCTTGCGTTTTTTTCTTCATCACTTTCTTCTGGGTCTACACCAAGTTGTTTGAGCTCTCCATTTTCAATTTTTTGTACTTCTTCGATTTTTTCTTGCGGTTCAAAATTGAAATCATCAATGTAATTTTTTGCCCTAATTTCAGCAACAGTATCCTTCTTCGAAAAAACAGGGGTGAGCTTTGATTTACCTGGTACTCGGACACAGTTGGCACCAAAACATTTGTTGTTTGCGTCCTTCATGAGTTTTATTATGACAGGTGATTTGGAAGCCATTCTAACCTCAGTGTTTGCCAAAATGTATTTCCTCATCAAATAATCTTGGTAGTAGATCAGCATTCTCCGGACTCAACCATTTTGTGTTTAGCAGCAAGGAGCGTTTCAACGAAGTACCAATTTCTGTGTTGGTCTTCCATTGAGGCCATATTCTTGTAGTTAGGTCTGTACAATTTAAACTTCTTGTCTTTAGTTGGTCTTTTCATTGGTATCCTAGTTGCATAAAGACCATAGGGTAACATTTCCTGCAATTTGGTCTGCCTCAATGAGAAAACAGTAGGTTAAAGTGATTCATTCCCGTTGTGATGTTCTCTCGGTAAGTGGAGATCACACTGTACCAAGCAGCCTTTAAAGTCGTCCGGGTGATAGGATTCCAAGAACTCATTGACATCATCTGGTGTACTGTTTTCCCTCTCGAAAAATATCCCTTGACATAATTTTTGGCACATTTTACCACCATACATGTTATTTTCATCCACAAACAAAATTGTGGCCTGTACATGCCCTCCATCAATTTTCAACTCTTTGTCAATGTCAGATTTGATTGCTTTTCTAGTGTAAACATGCGCAAAACCACCATGGACTGTGTTTTCAACAGCGTCAAGTACTTGTTTGCTATCGATGTTGAAACAGATGGATCGATCCTTGAACATGGCACAGGCAGCTGCATAAGAGCTCATGGACGAGAAGTTTTTCACGTTATAATGTAATTGTTTTTGAAGGATTTTTGTATTTTCTTCGAAAATTTTCATTAAATTGATCACATCCATAACGTTGTATATTTTATTGTAGTCTCCCATGTTCCTACATTGAAAAACTTCATATATTTCTTGCTCCCTGGTATTTTTTTTCGTCGGGCTCCTCATCCTTAAGCATGTTGTAAAAATCCTCGATTTTTGGAAGAGGGTGACGGAACTTTCTTATGTCATCCATATGATGATATGGGTAATAACCTTTTTCATCCACCAAATCTATTTTCCGTTTCTCCTCAGCTGTAAAATTTCTGACAATCTTTTTGAAATATTTATCCCTCCAAAGAAAACGCACAAACATGTCCCTGCACTCTTTTTTCGATGCCTCTGTCATAACGTTGTATATTTTATTGTAGTCTCCCATGTTCCTACATTGAAAAACTTCATATATTTCTTGCTCCCTGGTATTTTTTTTCGTCGGGCTCCTCATCCTTAAGCATGTTGTAAAAATCCTCGATTTTTGGAAGAGGGTGACGGAACTTTCTTATGTCATCCATATGATGATATGGGTAATAACCTTTTTCATCCACCAAATCTATTTTCCGTTTCTCCTCAGCTGTAAAATTTCTGACAATCTTTTTGAAATATTTATCCCTCCAAAGAAAACGCACAAACATGTCCCTGCACTCTTTTTTCGATGCCTCTGTCTTGATTTGTGTGAGGTTACCCAAAGAACTTTCAAAAACTGAAAAGGAGTCTTTAAAGTGTAGCCGCCCGATCTTTATGCACTTTATCTGTTCTGAATTTTCTCCCTCAAGCGAAACGTTGGGTATCACCTTATAATTTTCAGCGAAAATAGCGAGTTCCAAATTAGCGGCCACAAACTTGTTATCAAATCGAGCATTGTGGGCATAAACATTGCATACCTTTAACTTCTCTTCTTGAACAGAACTGTTGCACCTCTTATGAGCTTTTCCTATCACTTGATACTCATAGCCTCATCCATTGCAAGCATTGCTAATCTCAACCATTCTTTGGGATCCTCTGACACTTCTATGCCATAATCAGCCGGCGTGTTCAGCTCCATATAGTGAATTTTACTCAGCTCAAATTCCAATTTCTCCCTGTTCGGTATTTTATATTCAGGACCCCTAACGGGGAATTTGCAAATGCAACAAATATCGTCAAGCACCACACCACGAGGAATAGGATCAGATTTCTTTGATTTATTCTTTACGAACAAGTTCATAGCTTTTTCAACCACATACATCTCCACTATCATTAATTGGATAAGGGAGTGATGATCTTTATTAACAATCAGTTTATTTGTGTAACCATTCAACTTTTCCTTGTCTTTTGTTGTTAGATTCATTCGTACCGGTTTTGGGAGCATCGAGTAATCTGATATTTCTTCAGCAGTACTGTATAACGCTCGAAAAATCACGAAATCTTTCATCTCGGTGGGCAGACCATCAAGTATATGTGCTCCCCAACAATATGAAACAGGGATCATTTCTGCTTCTTCCAAATCACCGCCAATTTGTTTGTTTGTTGTTTCTGTGTCGAAGTAGAATGTGTAAGGATGTTCTGTAATACATTTTAGGTGTTGTTCAAATGTTCTGGCTTTATCGGTGTTGGTAAATTCGAACGTTTGGTCTCCATTACAATTTTTCTTATGTTTTTCAAGCTGATCTGTTCTTAAATACCCAGCCATGCATTTTAAACAGTTTTTTAATCTTCTTGTTTTGCTTCCTTGGTTGGTTTTGTAGAAAACTCCGACATCTTTCAAAATCGAGAGATTGTTGAAAAGGCTGTTTTTGTAGTGTTCATAGCACAAAAAGATTCCGGTCATGTTTGGCGAACCACTGGATTGTACTCAAAAACGACAGAAATAGTAGCCAAGAGTTTCCGTTCCAATTCTTTTGTGTTGTGACTGTAGTTACATTGTAACATTTAGGAGTTCTGTTGAATAGAACAAAGTAGAAACCAAACTTTTCACCAACCTCCTCGCATATCGAATTGAGAATTTGAATGAATTCATTTTTCATACACACAGACAGGGCTTTCTGGTAAGGTTTAAGCTCTCCATGAATTTTTGGGTAATTCGCAGCAAAAGCAGTTTCATCAATTCTATCTTCCTTCCCACCAGACTTTAAATAATGAATACCTTGCAGTATGGTTGAAAACCAATCATCCTTTTCCATAATTATCGAGTTTTTCTTAAAGACCTGCTCCTCATGTTTTTTATCATTAGCGAAGAAATCGACCTGTTCCTTATTCGCCAACATCGCATTGTGAACCTCACCAAATTCTTTATACAATTGAAGGTCGTCTTTTAGCACGGGTCCATCTCCCATGCTTTCGTATTCATCATCATCATCACCTTGGTCACCACATCCATCTTCATCAACAGCATTACCATCACCATCGCGAAGGTCGTCTTTTAGCACGGGTCCATCTCCCATGCTTTCGTATTCATCATCATCATCACCTTTGTCACCACATCCATCTTCATCAACAGGCATTACCATCACCATCGCAACCATCCTTATTACCATCATCATTGTGCTCGCTTTTATCAGATAACTATAAAATTAATTACTTAAAGATTAATTAAGTATTCAACAAACACATGAACTATGGTATGGACTTTAATACCACCCTCACAACACTCACCGATTGCTCTTTTATTTCTTTCTGCTCTTCAACTGCTGTTTTGTTGTTTTTATTTCGTTTCAAAATCAACGTCCAGGTCATCAACTTTCACTCTCCTTCTCTTCTTGAAGCCAATCTCGGTACAAACGTTTTCTTTTTTTCTTTGTCTTTAAATTTTCTTCTTTTTCGGAAGACGACGACAAGATCTCGATAACATCATCATCGATAAATTCCAAATCGCTTGCTGTTGGTTCATCAAAATCTCCAGAGTTCAGACCATATGATTTTTTTTCCTTCCCCGTTGCGTAAACACTATTAGGGTGATCGCCGCCTTCCTCGGCCTCTTGCAGAATGAAATCCATGTTAACCAAACAGCACCTCCTTAAAAGCAGAACCAACAAGTTTTTGATCGATAACTTTTAAATAAGCTGTCTTGATATCTGCAATTCTCCAACCATTTCCAGAACTGTTTGAGAGAGATAAATTACTGTCTATTTCTTCGCTTACACTGTCAATAAAGTTATTATAGATTGCAGCAATTGCACTTCTAACACCGCTAAACCTATTTTGATAAAAGCCTTTTTCAATGCCTCCACCAGTGTGGATTTTATCAAACCTTGCCTCGATTTCCACTTGAATTTTGAACTTAATGTTTGGTGGGGAAGTTTGAAACAGTTCTTTTAGTTGAGCCTTAAACTTTTGGTGCACTAATTCCAAAAACTCGTAAGGTTGTTCGCCTCGTTTTTTTAATTCGTATGTTTCTGTTAATAAAGCAACTCTTTTTCTTAAATTTCTTCGAGCACCACCACTTTGTGTACTTTTGATATGGTATTTCACGTTATGTTCCAAAAATTTTCTGTTGCTTGTGAATTCTACACGGTGCTTTGGACAGGAAAAAATGTCACTCACTTTGTCTCTTGATAACGCAAACAAATAACTTCTCAAAGTTTTACTGCTCCAATGAATCTGGTGTTCTTGCTCGTAATGGGGTTTCACTTCGAATTGTATAGATGCACCGTTTTGAAATCTTTTCTCACAAAACAAGCATTTCAAACATTTCATTTTCTAGATCTAAAAATAAAGCAGCATTAATTAATTTTTATGACAATAAAAGAGAAACTTAAAGCGCAAACCAAGCAAAACGTTTTTAAGGTGTGAGTATACAAAAAAATATATTGTAAAATACTATTAATTTACCAAAACTTTATTTTGATACATTGATGTAAGTATCTTTTAGAAAGACCGTATGATAATAAAACAACACTGTTAATATGTATGTATTAGACAAACCCCCATATTATAAACAAAAATGAATTCAATACAGTACAATCTTTCAGAAACACCTTTGCAACGCAAAACAGTCAACACGAAATAAATACAACATAAATAGAGTTGTTTTAAATATATTTAAAAAAATATTTACAAAAAAAGGAGAAGTTAATTTTAGGAGTAATATGTAACGTCTTTGTCCCAATCCTCCCTCCACATTCCATTTTCATCTCTCCACAAGAGGATTCCCTTGTGTATCTTTGGTTGTTTCTAAAGAGAAGGGTAGATTTAGATTTTCAGAAAGGGTAAATTTAGATTTTCAGAGATATTTCATTTTCGTTAAGAAATTAAATAATGAATAAATTATTACTTGCGTTGTTCTTTTAAACAATTTTTGGAAAAGCGCCAAACAAGCCATTTTATTATTTTTACATTTGCACTAAAAATAAAACAACACTGTTAATACGTATGTATTACACAAACCCTCATATTATAAACAAAAATGAATTCAATACAGTACAATCTTTCAGAAACATCTTTGCAACGCAAAACGAACAAAGCATTTTCAACACAAAGAATACAACATAAATGAAGTTTCTTTTTTTGTTATTATTCATAGAATACACGTTTACAAAACCACTAAAACGACCATTTTATAATAAAGGTTTATAAGAACATAAGAACATGTTACTAACACAACAATCAATTACAGAAACCAACATTAATACAGATAATAAATAACATAAAGATTACTGTTTACAAATATTTTTTTCGTTCTTCCAACTCTGTTGTGAGTTCTTTGTCTTCCTTAAGAAACTGAATTGTGAGGCACCCTGTACAGACAACAACATCACCCATTTCGTTACACCCATTGACTTGTTGTTTAACATTTCCCTCGTAAAAATCAATTGTTTCTTTCCTGATCTTAGTTATGGCGTACAGTAGAGCGCGAATAGCGTATCTATGTAACAATTCGGCAGAATATTTTGACAAGTATTTAACAGGTCTCTTTGCATCACATTGGGTACCTGATTCAGATTTTGGCACAAGACTTTGAAAATACTCCTTCATACCCTCACCAATGCTGTCTTTTTCAAAAGGATTGTTTTCCATGAGATTGTTTTCAAGCAAACTTGTTAGTTTATCCTCTTCCCATTTACCAATTTTTTCACGGAATTCTTTATCGTTACTTTCATTATAAGACAACCCTTCATAAGTATTTTTTTCCATAGCCATTATTTTTTTATATCTAAAATATTAATAAAAATTAAATTTTTGTGCCAGTTGATTGTTTAAATCTAAAGAGCCACAAGTAAAAAAGCTATTCCTAAGAACATTTAATATTTTTTGCCTAAATTGTTTCTGATCCATAGGACTACTTCTTAATTTAAAATCTTGAACACCGGCATAAATTCTTTGTCTCACATCATTCGGGTGGTTTATAGAGATCGTTTTCATTTTCACATCACCACACAAAGCTCGCAAAAGATCTTCACATTTTTCTTGGTAAACGTCTGTTAGGACTGAGGTAATGCTGTGAACTTCTAGGGAGGATACTTTCTTTCTTAAACACAAAAAAATAAAGCTTCATGTAATGACGATCGCAATGATAAAATTCTTAACGATAATTTTTTAATATTTATTATATAAAAGAGTCACTTACTTGGTCTCCGTCAACATCTTCTTTCTCGCTAAAGAAATTCACAATATCATACTTTGAAATCAACAGTTTGTTTTGGTCGTTGGTATTCAGCTGAAGGATATCATTATGGTAGTTTGTTAGTCTCGACACTTTGCTTTTTTCATATTCCATCAACGTTTTTTAACGGTTTTATCCATACGCCCAAATTCCCAAGTGGCGTGTGTAACTTCCTCTGGATCTTCTTTCGTTTTTTGTATCAATTCTGTTTCATAGATCATGTTCTGTTATCTAAATATTTAAATTTTTTCAAGTTAAAACGTGTTCAATAATTCACGGACATAAATCAGTAGAATGATGCTCGAAAAAAACTTTTACCATAAAATAATGTGGCTAATTAAACACATTTATCAAAACACATTAAATTTATAGAGAATAAGAGGATAATACCATTCGTAACTTTCTCTGGATTTTCATTTGCTCTTTGTATCAATTCTGTTTCATAGATTATTTTCTGCTATCTAAATATTTGATTTTTTCAGGTTAAAAAGTATACACTAATTCACATACATAAATCAGTAAAATGATCCTCGGACAATAAAAACAGCTCGGTATAAAATTGATATTTATTTTCGACTTGTTTTTTAAAAGAAACACTAACCACATAACTCTATTATTAGCGATGAAAATGTTACAAAAAGTAATAAAGAATGTGGTAACTTAACAAACGCACGCATTTTCAAAAACGCATTGAACTTGTACAAAATTACAACGAAATTCGAAGCGATAAAATAAAAAAAAAATAAAAAAAAATAAGACAACGTTTATATCTTAATTTTATAATTTAAAAAATTACAAATTATTTAAATTTCTAATGTAATATTCTTAAAAGGAGATTCGAATGTTTTGCTCCCTTCTGTGATTTTTATAGTCTTACAATTCTAATGACTTCTCGTTATTTACATAATTTATCAGAAGTTATGTAATAAATATCATAAAAATTGGACAAGTTTGTGCCCATTTCTCGTTATTTACATAATTTACCAGAAGTTATGTAATAAATATCATAAAAATTGGACAAGTTTGTGCCCATTTCTCGTTATTTACATAATTTACCAGAAGTTATGTAATAAATATCATAAAAATTGGACAAGTTTGTGCCCATTTCTCGTTATTTACATAATTTATCAGAAGTTATGTAATAAATATCATAAAAATTGGACAAGTTTGTGCCCATTTCTCGTTATTTACATAATTTATCAGAAGTTATGTAATAAATATCATAAAAATTGGACAAGTTTGTGCCCATTTCTCGTTATTTACATAATTTATCAGAAGTTATGTAATAAATATCATAAAAATTGGACAAGTTTGTGCCCATTTCTCGTTATTTACATAATTTATCAGAAGTTATGTAATAAATATCATAAAAATTGGACAAGTTTGTGCCCATTTCTCGTTATTTACATAATTTACCAGAAGTTATGTAATAAATATCATAAAAATTGGACAAGTTTGTGCCCATTTCTCGTTATTTACATAATTTATCAGAAGTTATGTAATAAATATCATAAAAATTGGACAAGTTTGTGCCCATTTCTCGTTATTTACATAATTTATCAGAAGTTATGTAATAAATATCATAAAAATTGCACAAGTTTGTGCCCATTTCTCGTTATTTACATAATTTATCAGAAGTTATGTAATAAATATCATAAAAATTGGACAAGTTTGTGCCCATTTCTCGTTATTTACATAATTTATCAGAAGTTATGTAATAAATGTCATAAAAATTGGACAAGTTTGTGTCCATTTCTCGTTATTTACATAATTTATCAGAAGTTATGTAATAAATATCATAAAAATTGCACAAGTTTGTGCCCATTTCTCGTTATTTACATAATTTATCAGAAGTTATGTAATAAATATCATAAAAATTGGACAAGTTTGTGCCCATTTCTCGATATTTACATAATTTATCAGAAGTTATGTAATAAATATCATAAAAATTGGACAAGTTTGTGCCCATTTCTCGTTATTTACATAATTTACCAGAAGTTATGTAATAAATATCATAAAAATTGCACAAGTTTGTGCCCATTTCTCGTTATTTACATAATTTATCAGAAGTTATGTAATAAATGTTATAAAACATCCATAAATAATGTGTGCGTGGTCGTTAATTCGACATTTGCTTTATAATCACCCCTATAATCTCCACGCGGATTTGATAATCACCTCCCGGTTTAACCCAAAGTCATTACAACGTGGACGAATCAGCTTCATTCATCTGACTTCACAAAGGCCGGTAATAAATTAAACACACAATAATATATCGTAACACATCTCAAAAATACATCGACTCAGCAACGTGTCAGTACAAGAGATCTGTTCAAACTCAAACGAGCTATTTTTCTAATAATTCTCGTAGTTTTTTTTTTGTTTTTTTTTCACCAACCAATCGACTACAATGCATGTGCAACGAAGAAAAACGGCGTTACTAGAAATACTACATTTGGTGTGTAATCGATTTTGGAGTATTGGGGTGTTCTGAGCCTTCGCTGCTCACACCAAGATTGAAAACTGAATACTCCCCTACAATCCTCAACTCCGAAAACCAATACGCCTCCAGTCCAAAGCTCCCCAAAAAATTTTTTCACAAAAATTAAAATAAAAAAATTCTTAAGAATTTATCCAAAAATGAATTACAAATTTTTAAGAATTTTTTTTATTTTAATTTTTGTGAAAATTTTTTTGGGAGGGATCGTATTTTTTCAATAGGCCACCCACCCCAGATTGTGAAAATTGAATACGCACTGCGTATTCAGTTTTCAATCTGGGGTGGGTGGCGTATAGAAAAGTTGGTGTGTATTTTCCTATCATCATCAGCACTTCGTTTCCGTTTAGGGTAATACGAAGGCTCTGTACAATACTCTTTTCTATATTACTGACAATTCTACACGCCGTATTCGTGCTTGTCTTCTCCAGGTCGAAAAAAAGCCTGAGACTACCTGGAAATATGACATTATTTTGACCCATGTTGGGCACGTCCACGTGCAGGTCCTCGTTCTGATTAATATGTTATTATATATTACTTATGTCTGTTTATTTATAGATGAAAAGATAGTTGAAAAGGCGCTGAACGGGCTTGAAATAAAATGCCGATAAATCCAGCTTATGATGAAGATTTTACACCAGAGGAAAATATTTCGCACGATACTGAGCCATCTGATGGACCATTTAGCAGGCCTGAGGACCTCCCGACGCAGCTTGGTACTAGTTCTACCTGAACGCTGGAAGAGCAAGGTACGCGGGATGAACAAGGAGGAACAAATAAAGAGGTCAAAGATCGACGCTCTCTATGATCATCTCGGGCCGGTGCTAGAAGCACCAAACGCCTGACAATATGGCTTCAAAATGGAAGAAATTCGGCTTATCTTTAAGGATGTAGATGTAACCGATGCGGTGGATTCCAATCAGTCGGTGCAATAACGAAGAGGTTAAAGGCAGGATTTGTAAAAGACATAGGATTCGAGAAGTATACTACTACACCTAGGAAGGGGAAGGGCGAGGCTCAGATAATTATAAACAAAGTGGATCATATACAGAAAAACCCTGAGACGATGGATAATCTTGAGGATGTTGTGGAAAGAACACAAACCCTCATGGAGGAGACTTTATTTACCGAAGAGGGCATTATTACCGAACGGGAACGAAAGGGGTTACACATGGAACTCCAAACTCTGCGCGGTAACATTAAAATGTTGACAAGCAAGATGATCTTGTACGATAGCGAGAGAGAAAAACCTGAGAAAAGGGTAAAGGATTTATGGGAGAAGAGAGTGCAGTCGGAATACTCCACGTAGCAGTTGGAAAGATAGGAGAATGACATGGAAAATGCTTAGAAGAAGCTGAAACGACTCTAAGAGGACAAAGAGGAAATACGTAAAGCACATGGATTGCTATTAAACAAAATTCAGACCCATTAAAGAAGAGGTCTTGATGAAGATGGTAGAGGGTGAAACGTCTCTCAGGAAGAAGTTTGAGATTCTGTTTAAAGAGCAGGGGATCACCATCGCGAGCATCATCACAGCTGTCGATATGGTGATGTCAACCATCGTATTGGCTGTGACGGGAGAAAGTGGAGCAGCAGGTGCCACAGAAGGTGCTGTAGAAAGAGGGAGTAAAGGTTTTGTACAAAAACAGCTTGAGAAGTTTGAGATTCTGTTTAAAGAGCAGGGGATCACCATAGCGAGCATCATCACAGCTGTCGATATGGTGATGTCAACCATCGTATTGGCTGTGACGGGAGAAAGTGGAGCAACAGGTGCCACAGAAGGTGCTGTAGAAAGAGGGAGTAAAGGTTTTGTACAAAAACAGCTTGAGAAGCTTGAGAACTTTTTTTAAATATTTTGCAGGCAAAGCAGGCCTGCGCCTGCTTTGCTTGCGAGATATTAAAAAAATTCTATCTGGAATTCTTCGCACAGCAGTGTGCTTCTTCTTCAGAGTTGTTGTGAAGGTTGCAGAGTTCGTTACGCAGCAGTTTTACCTAGGTATTTCCGGGGTCACAGCATTTGCTGTGGCATACGTTGCGAAAATAAAAAGATCGTAGAAGACTTCCCTTTGTGTAGATATTCTACACGGAAACTCTTGACAAATTATTTCAGCCAAATATATGGGAGAATCGCGCAAACTCCAACAGTTAGCAATACGACCTTGTTATCTTCATGCTTTTGCGCAAGTGTTACACGCATGTGCTGAGCTTCGCAATCCGCGCTGGGCCGTGTATCATGTTTAGGGAGTATGGCAGTGCTTTTGTGCGTTGCCTTTGCTGGTTGCTCCTTCATCCCTGTGAATTTTAAGGTGGTCCTCATCGTTCTTTCGATAGCTGGCTGAAAATCCCACTTTGGAAAATCCCAAATCCCACTTTCCGATGAAAGCCTTTCTCCAGTGGTGCACTGAGATCTGCTAAAAATCCCTCTCTGTTGCTGCACTGAAATCGTCAGAAAACTCCTCTCGGGTGGTGCATTAAAATTATTTGAAAGCTTTTTTCTAAACGCCTACTAAAAGGAGATGCAGAAACTACAAATTACAACAATCTATATGTAAAGCCAATGTCCTAAAGTTTGCGTGCCCCTTGAAAATAGAATTCTCACAGTACTTCTAAAATATGGATTAAAACAGCAAATTTGCTTGACGAAGTCACGAAATTTCCCATTATGACATAAAGATGGCCAAAAGGAACTTGAATGCCATTCGGGGACAATTAAAAGGCTTTTTGCGTTGCACGCTGTTAAATATCTAATAGTCGCATTTGTTAACTTAATTGGCGGGCAAAGCCAATTACTGTCGCAATTAAAATTGCTTACTTTCCTATTAAAATTATCTGCACTTTTCCAAGGATATTAATAATACGCGTGAAAGAAAAATTATCGATGATTCAGTCATCTGTGTCGATAAGTTTGCTTAGTCTGTCAGCCGTATAATTATCGATGATTCAGTCATCTGTGTCGATAAGTTTGCTTAGTCTGTCAGCCGTATAATTATCGATGATTCAGTCATCTGTGTCGATAAGTTTGCTTAGTCTGTCAGCCGCATAATTATCGATGATTCAGTCATCTGTGTCGATAAGTTTGCTTAGTCTGTCAGCCGTATAATTATCGATGATTCAGTCATCTGTGTCGATAAGTTTGCTTAGTCTGTCAGCCGTATAATTATCGATGATTCAGTCATCTGTGTCGATAAGTTTGCTTAGTCTGTCAGCCGTATAATTATCGATGATTCAGTCATCTGTGTCGATAAGTTTGCTTAGTCTGTCAGCCGTATAATTATCGATGATTCAGTCATCTGTGTCGATAAGTTTGCTTAGTCTGTCAGCCGTATAATTATCGATGATTCAGTCATCTGTGTCGATAAGTTTGCTTAGTCTGTCAGCCGTATAATTATCGATGATTCAGTCATCTGTGTCGATAAGTTTGCTTAGTCTGTCAGCCGTATAATTTTGTTCTGTTGGAATCCCCATCGGTAAAATTTGGGTATCGCTTTATATACAAACTTTAAACATATCAACGGCTATAGAAGGTAAATGCGGTTTCGGACTGCCAATTTCTAGAATTCTTGACGCGGAAAGGTTATCGTTTCTTATATTTACAGATTCATTTTTAAACAGATGAGCAAAAGATTGCAGAGAATATTTTATTGCTAATACTTCGCGTTAGGTTGGACTTATTTTTACCTCCAAACCAAAACTCCAGTTCTTGCCTTTCATTGGAAATAATTTTCATAGTCGAATGCCATGAAACTCTGCTCTTAATCACGAGATAAAGTTTTCTTGTAAATAGCCGAACAATTGGACCAAGAGATAAGTACATAGCAGACAATTGGCCTTTTAATTTCGATAATGGTTGCGCGCAGGTTGTATCTATACTCAGTATTGATTTTATTGAAGTAAAAAGCTTACATATTTTTCTTTCTGGGACGTAAAATGTCATAGTGGTTGTATTGATAACAGTGCCCACCAATCACCTTGCCTAGGCTCTAAGTTACTTCTGTCGTAATTGATCACAAAACCTGCGTTTGTTAAATCTTGTGTAACAAATTTAGTTACCTCTAGACATGCGAGAAAAGAAGATGAAGCAATTATTCCGTCATCAAGATATACTACTGACTTAATCCCTATTTTTCTCCACTTTCTTATAAACGGTCGAAGTATTTTCGTAAACACGTAACAGGCAATAGCTAAACAAAGAGCAAGCACTAGAAATTGGAAATATCCTGGTGTTCTTTTATAAAATACCGACTTAAAACCAAGGAATTTTTAATGACAAGGGAGTATTTCAACATGGTAGCCAGATCCTAGATCAAAAGTAGTAAAAAAGTATTTTTCTCTAATGATATTCCGCCAAATTTTTTAGATCTTCATATTTGAAATTAACGTGTTGTAGAAATTGATTGACGTCCTACCGACTGGTAGCCTTGTGGTAGAGCGTTCGCTTCCAGAGCGGGAGGTCTTGGGTTCAAAACCCGGCCGAGTCATGCCAGAGACTATAAAAGTGTTGATCTGTCCTTTCTGCTTAGCGCTCAGCATGAGCTGTCATGCATAACTGTCAGAGGATTGCAACAGTAAGGCTATTCTTTCAGTTCCTGTATTAAACCTTAAGTCTAAGAGTTTTATTATAGTTTTCTCTACAAATTCGCTGTATTTTAAGCTTGATAAATTGTTAGGGTAAAAAAATTAATTACCTTAATTGCTGTCATCTGATCGGTTGATTTCGATCCTCTAATTATCCCCTCAACTAAAAAATAGCCAAAGATGATTACGATCATTGCCCGTCGATGACAGCTGTAGCTGTCAAAACCTAGCCTAGATTAAACTCACTTGTTCGTGACATGATAACATCTATAGTATTCAATAACAGTTTCTGTCGAATTTGTTTCGTCCAAAATCGAAGCCTTTTTTCGTTAATTTATTCAGGTTCATCCCCGATAAGACCTTTTAAAATAAGTAATCTTAGACTCCTGTGGATTAAAATTTATTTTAATATTATACGTATTTCTTTTAGAAATCTCAAACCCTTTTCGCTTTGCTGATGCTTCTGACGTCTTGCCATTTTAATTTGTTTTTTTATCCACGGAATCAGATGATACAACCGGTTTCTTCTCTATCGCTCAAACGAATAAGTTTCTGGTACTTTTTAATAAGTTCCTTACCTCCTTTGAGGGATTCTCTGGCTTCGTTTAACTGTCCGTTTTCAATTTGCACATCGACCTTAATGATGAATTCTTCTGCGGCGATATTTCGTTCGTATTGAGCCTGCCCTCGCTGCGAAATTTTTTTTGTTTTTTTTTAACAGATTCTTTAACTGCTTTTGATGTGACGGTGTCCATTTGTATCTTTAGATCTGGATCCAGCATATCTTTGACTTGAAGGGCCGTCTCCTTCACAAGTGCTTCTTGATTGAAACACGATTGTATTGTTTCTACAATCATTTGAGTTAGCTGATTCTCTGAAGAAGCTATACCTAAGTTTAACTGTAATGTGTTGTTGCTGTCGTGTAACACAGAAAAGAGACTGTAAATTATTACTCCGCTCCTTTTATATCTTTTGGGACACTATTGTTACGGAAAAAGAAGACGCTTATTGTATAGCCTTCACGAAAACAATTATCTTTAGATAATATTATTTACCTATGTATAAGTTCATATTCGAAGGCAACATGTACATGCTTGGCATCACGACAAAAATTCACCGGAATTCGGACTTACTGCAGCACCTTTTAAAAAGTTGTTAAATTCTTCACTACATCTTCTTCTCTCAAGACCTTACTTTCAAAGTTTTGTAGTAGAATTTGTCTCGCTGTATAGTTGTCTGAACCAGAATCGATCAAGGAGGCTTTTGCCTGTGCTTGTGAGCCAAGTATCATCACTGCATACACTGTTATGTACTCGCTAAATTGGTCAAACCTTTCGAGGTAAGCCCTGACTTGTAGACATGATGAACTTCGCGTAGTCACCAGCAACTTGTCTTTGCCACTCCCCGTTGTTTAACGATGAACCTACTGCTCTGAACTTATACATACCGTTAGGATCTGCACCGTACTCGCGACACACTTGTGCAAATCCAGATGTCGAGTAAGGATTCTTGTACCGGCTAAAACCATCTTCGAAAGGCATGGACATTTTCATCCTTCCAAGTATACGTCGCATATGGTAGTGGACATGGAAGCGAAAGATGCTGTTGATAAATTGTAAAGATTCTGTCATGTGTTTTGCAGAGATACCTAGTGCTGTCCCCTTCCTTGCAACAGACACGGGATCGGTAAGGTAACTCGTTAGGATCCTGATATGATACTTGGTAAACTCTGGGAATACCACAGGTATATCCGAGTTGCCCGTCGATATGTACTTGATGTTTCAGCTCTGTGATACCCAGGGGCCACTCTCCCCGGTTTGACCTGTACTTAACCCTTAGATTATACAAGTAAATGTTCATATTTTCTTGTAGGAGAAAGATGAAACAGCTCTACATCACAGTTACCGTCAAACCCACGATCGTTGACCTATGTCAGTGTGCGAGGATCGCTTTAAAGTCGATCAGTATTCGACCTACATGGTTGAACATGTTCCTCACCAACGGTTTCCTTATCAGAAAAGTGAGACCTGACCAAACTTTGATCTGGATCACGTTGAAAAACGGGTTGTCCAGGATTGAAGATATAGCGGCACATATCAAAAGCCAAAGGAAAAGCAGAGGTTTTTGTGCTTAAGAATGGCCTCTACATGCTCCATGTACCCGATGGAATTGTATCGACTGTGGAACTATATCGATCGATTGTGAGCTAAGAGGCCTGATGGGTCTGTCTGATCCTACTGATGGTAAGTGTTTCATGGAGGGCGACTACGATGGATGGTACAAGACTGATATGTACAATCGACTACGACTTGTCTGCCCTCAGCTGGATGAAGGCGATTGCCTCCTTGATGGTAAAAGTCTAAGATTCTGACTTGGGGAGATATGCTCACCTGGGATTTCGAGACCCCGATCTACCTTCCTCTAAAGGGGTCAACGGCTTGAGCTTATGCCCGACGAGTACAATCACGAATATCATCCTGAGGATGATATTATGCAGGATTAAAGTTAGGTATACAGACTGCGAAAGATCGAAGAGGTCGAACAGTACCTCCGCAAGGAGGTCAAAGAGCGTGATGCACTCTCAAAAAAAGTTCAAGATGCATGGTACATGGGTTCGGTATTGCGATTATGGATTACTAGGCCTTAGCGTGATCACTACTGCCTGCGGTCTTAGTGCATTAGCCACAACGCCCAAAACCCCCAGCACAACCAATCACCTCTCTCGCATTTACGATACGTCTCCTCCAGCACAACCGATCACATCTCTTGTATCTTGTATCTTATATCTTGATCTATGATCATGTTTCCATCATGTGAAAAACGTCCTCACTGAGCGAATTCATATACATTTCTAGATTCACCTCCCGTGCCATCTCCACATAAGGCTTGCAGTACGGACCCATGGTGTGCGATGAAGCATCCTTAAACTTGACTTTTCGGATGGCTCTCTCTATTTTCTCTTTTGACATCTTTGATCTTCCTTTGATGCCTAACGTCGCTGCTTCTTTCCTCAAAATGTTTATATTTTGTTTTTGTAGGAATATACGACCTAAAAAAACCCTACTACAACTCGATGAGCATCATAATCGGAGTCGCTAAGGTAGCTAACGCCATGCATAAGGATCTCCTTGTACTTACACTCGTCCAAGCATGCCTATGCATAGTATTTAATCCCTGTCTGTAGACGCTTCCTATTTTGATGATTGCCTTACATTCATAAGATCCTAGGGGTACCTTTTCTTGTGGAAATTTGTTCCGATTTCCCCATCAAATTCTTTTAGTTTAGTATTAATATACCGTTCGTTTTTCACACTTATATTGCAGAAGCAATGCCCTTCCAACGCCTCTACCTTCGTCCAGGTCTGGGAATACTTAGCCAATAACACGGCGTAGTCACCAAGATCTAATGACATGGTTAAGGCAGAATTCTCGCTATATTGGGAGATACCATTGGAGTAGATATGTTTGGGAGTCTTTATCAACAGCGGAAATGGCTTGCCTTGAACAAGATACCCAATCACATATCTCTCGTCCTTCCCCATGCTTGCAGTCGGTTAGGACCAGATTTTCAACACTTGCATCATTAGTATTGTATAACGTTACACAACTGTAAAAGTCTTTTGATTTGACAGTCTGGTCTCCAAATTTCAACATCCTTCTTTTATTTTATGTTTTTCAAGGTACATCATGGGATACGCAACCGTTATACGTGATGTATTTCTGATAGCACCACCAGCAAAGCATTTTTACCCATCCACTACAGTCTCCAACCACACTTGCATCTATCATACTCATAAAGTATGCGTTCACAATCATCACACTGCTGTTTCGTCGCTTTATTCTATGGACTACTGCTAAGTCCAGGGTATGTCTGCTTCATCTTCCCTCTCTCTCTCTCTACTCAATATCTGCATGATGTCTTCGGATTCTCAGGGAGAACTTTTGTCGCATGCGTCATTTTTTGATGATGTTGTTGGATATCGTCGGATACTCGGGGAGACCTTTTTGCGCATGGGTCAATTTTTTGATGATGTCAACAGTTTTCGATACTTTTCAGGGAATTCCCCTTTTTCAAAGGAGGGACTGAGGGGTAGCTGCGGAGGGGGTCGGAAGCGGGGACATGACCTACAAATACATAACTCTGCTGTTGTTTTCGGATGGTGCAAATGTTCTGCCGTAATATTTCCAAAGGTCTTTAAAAAAAATTATTTATAAAATTTTACATTGATTTTTTGCAAAACAATAGAGCGAAGCGAAATTGTGGAGCACGCTTGCTCCGCGAAGTATACCAAGAGAATTATTGAGATTCTCAAAATTTTGATAGAAAAGTCATATAAAATCAGTGTAAAGAAATAGTACTGATATTTTTGCACAAAGAACTAGGATATTTTTTTGTCTAGTAGAACAAATACGCCTCATAAGCATATCATAAGTACAGAAGAACCCTGGGGACAAGGTTGTGAAATGAACGCTCTGCAGTACAATTCGTTGATGTGCGCAGAATGTTTCTTTTCAAAAGGTGCGAGGAAATTAGATTACCCGAACCTAACAAAAACAAATAACGAGAGTTGCAACAACTTTTTTTCAGCGCCAATACAAAATTATACTTTTAGTAGTATTCTGAAAGACATGCAAAACATTGAGTTGTACAATCCGCAGAGAGTGTGAGCAAATTTCACGAATTATGGGGGTGCGCGTGTACGGTCTTTCAAGATAATACACGGAACTCAGATAATAACAGAGACTTTCACGTTACCGATTTCGGACATAACCTTACGACTACCTTACTACGTTCCACAAAACAGAAGACCAACGAAGCATTATTTTTTTAACGTAACAATACCGGCACTAGAAGACACGGAATCTGCTGCAATGAATTTCGAAAACTCATGGGAAACAATAAAAACAAAAACAAACAATCTACAGAGTTGAATGTTTTTCAAATCAAAACAATTTTTTTAACCTTATAAAATAGCTTCAATTTTTGACAGAAAAAACATTAACAACAATTTCGCTTTCTTCTTTTTAACACACGCAATGAAAGACATCACTCACTCCCATTGTACGCAATCTAAAATAAAATAAAACATTTTCATATAGTGAAGTTTCCAGTGCTTTTGAGGGATGATATTTAAAGCTAACTTTCCAAACTACAAATATATATATAATTTTGTCCTAAACATAGACATAGCTGATACTTTGTCACCAGGTGTGTCAACATAAACAAGTATACAGTCATATTGTCATACATGTTTTTGCATGTGTATTAAGTAGTATCAATTAATTAATGCATACAATTTTGGTTCAAACACTGCCTTAGATATATCTTGCAGATCATTTTTCGCCAGCTTACGTCGATTATAGAAATTTGAATAATAGTTTCAAGTAGGAGGCAATATTTCAGGATTTGGGAGGTATGCGGCCTAAGAATTTGGCAGGCAGCATATAAAAGCTGAGTATGTATCATATCAATCACCCGTAGCCTGCGAATAAAGAAAATATGTATACTAGCATTATTGGTATATTTGCAACAATATGAGTAAACTAGTCGGTGGCCCGTGGATAAATCCACGTGTTCGCCCACTTTTATTTACCACATTTTGTGTTTCTCGCTACTGCGGTTACCACTTTGCGTGACAGACATAGGTATACAGGTATTACAATATAGATGCTACAAGCAGCATATAAAGGGATATGATATATAGAAACAATATTTAATAATGTCACACAACTCTGTTTACTGTGAGGGTTGTCTTCTTGGGAATCGGTAGCTCAGCTGTTAGAACGTTTAATTTATATCCAAGAGGTTGTGGGTTCAATCCCACATAACAGTTGTTGATTATTGAACAGAAATTTAAAAGGTTTAGCTCAAATACTGCAGAAGCTTTTAACACTCAAGAACTGCCTCTGTCGTCCCCTCCAGGAAAAATTGACAGGGTATATCCATCAAGATTAGTGAGGCTAACCAAATAAAATATAAATCACCACCTTTTGTGGCCAAGTCAATGAAATAGGAAGCGCTGTTTTTATTTCGGGAATAATTAAGGCAAGTTCGGAAAAGTATGAGGGTTATCTGAAGAAAAGCGCAAATTTTATTTAAAAATTTGCCAGAGCTTGCCCTCATGGCATTTTCAGGAAGTTGACAAAATCATAACAATCAAATCATTGTTTTGTCCTATTAGGTAGGTAGATGAAAAGTTCCAATCATACCAACAAGCGTGCGAACAGTTTCCAAATATGGCAATGTCATACTCTTTTTTCAGGATTTCATTGATGCAAGGCCAAAGGAAACTAAATCACAGTTTATTGTCCTAGACCCATTCAAAAACACATGCGAGAAAATTTCCTCATTCGTTTTTTTCAACCAACATAAATGCAATCAGCTAGAGCAAGGACGTTTAAAGAGAGAAGGAGATACATCTCGGCAACGTCCATTTAAATTCTATTCAAATTTCTTTTGTTTACGTGCTCCTTTGAACCGATCCGTTGCGCCGTTTTTGCTGTATTTTTACATGCCGAGTGTGAGACGAGTGTTTTAACGATAAAGCAGAACTTTCAAAAAACATATTAAAAGCTATACCGAACATAAATAAAACACATGGCTCTGTTGAGCTATAAGAATTAATGCTGGTGAAGTTTATTATCCCCACTTGCAAAACGATTCAGCTGGTATTTGGAGCTTATATTGTGTAAATTGTTGCCCTGAGATATGGTGTAATTTTATATCTTGTAGATGTTTCTGTATGTTCCCTCCTAGCACAGCGTCAGTTAAAAGATTGATAAAACTTTTAAAAAATATTACTGCAGGAGGGGTTGCATATTAGTACATATTTTTTTCTTCAAAGTTATTGAATTTTCGGTATAGAATCGGTGTTCGGTCAACCTCGATCCCAGGACATGTTGTCTCTTTTTGCATATCGGACGGCGAGACGAACATGGCCCTGGTGGAGGCTGGTCAAAAATCTTTGATTTTCGCAGATTTTTAATTAATGCACTCGTGTCTCGTTTATCCGGATTTTTTTACTTCCTAGTCCTTGGTAAGCGAGATTCAATTTAATTATCAAGGTCTGGATTTTATCGTGATCGTTAAAAATGGAACTTTTTAGTGAAGACTGCACTGTGAAGAGTAAGTAGTTGTGTGGAGGTGGCTCTAAAGTACATATTGTTGTTTTAAAGCAAGTATATGTTTTTGAATATTGCCTGAAAACAACGCAAATCACATCTTTGTTAAAGGCAGTTTTGCCTATGTATTTGGAAAATTAATTATTTTTCATTTACTTGCTGATCTCTTCCCAGTTAAAAATAAAAAGAATATTGTTTTGGCCATCACCTCTAAGCTTCCTTTGTAAATGATCAGGTAAAATAATTAATGTTAATCTGCTGCTGTATTAAACTTGGAGCAGGGGGAGTTTGAAGCAGATGAGAGCTTGTTTGGAAGTAGTGATGCAGTGGGAAGGAAAACAACGGAAATGTTAAGATTTTATTTGACCATCCAGAATCCTCTTTATTTATCCCAATTAACTCCGTTAACTGGGATAGATAACGTTAATTTGAAAACAGAGGTGATGTGTTCTGGAACTTCATAGAGAATTGCAGCTCATCCGCGTGTTCTCCCCAGAGAATGGTAGCTACAGAAATCAAGTCGTTAATAACACTTAGATAGATGAGCATATTTTACATGGACACACCTGTTACATTGGACACATGCTCGACAAAACTTAGACTCTAAATAATGAATTTGATGCATCATACAAAAAAGGTATATACAAATCGCATTTATATAATGGTAAAACTTCGATCTTATTTCCCCCCAGGTTGCAGCTATTCGAAATTTAAGTATTTTCAATCCTTCCAATATTGACGTATACAAACACGGTAAATCTCACAAGAACACAGTTGTCCAAAATGAGATCATTGGAACAATGTGTGTATAGAGCAGATTATCAAACGAAAAACCGCCATCCACCGAAAACATCATGAAAACAATCATAGTGACGTTTGTCCAAACATGGTTGTCTCCAGCGTTACAAATCTGCTCCGCTTGATGTACCTTAGGTTACTTTGCAAATACAACAGTTATTTCCAGGAGTCACACAATGAATACATGGAATAATCTTGACTTTGGACAAACGTTTTTATATATGAAAGCAAAATTTTATAATGATGTTCCTATCAAGGTTATTTCACATTTTCAGTTTTATAGTTTCAATTTTCTGTGCTGTCCTTTTAAATATTTTGATTTTCCTTGTGTATGCCACGTTTGACAAACACATTTTGTCGTAACTGAATTTTATTGTATTGGGGGGTATTCTATAGTTTAGCTCAGAAACTGAATTCTCGACAAATGTAATAAAAGATTGACATATAACAGTTAGAAGAGGATCCGGTTCTGTCGTCTTTAACCCACCTTTCATTGGCAAGGCATTACCAAGGTGTTCTATTCACCGTATTAACTTTTGTACTAACTTTCTAATAAGTGGCGTTCGATAAGCAGTCGCACCAGTGTTTTTTACACTGCCCTAGTATAGCTTTATATTTTTATTTTAAAACCCCTTACTTTCTTAGAAGTAGCACTAACAGAATTTTTGCAACATGTAAAATCTGTGAAATTAGCATGGCAAATTCATGCAATCCTTCATCTGTATTTTCGTTTATGTATTTACGCTTACTTTGTATTCTAATAACACTAATAATATTATTCTGAATAAAAAATATTAAATATTATTCTGATGTTTAGTAGTAAAAATAATAAATAACTAGTAGCTATCTGTAGCTATAGACCTTTTTGAATGTTTACATTTTCCGCGGTAAGCCCTTTCGGCTTTAACAATTGTGTGGCAAGCAAAAAGATGGGGGCGCTAGGTGAAGTGAGGTCCTTTTTAGTCTGTTTCTTCGCACAAAGGTATCATTACAACTTTATATGAATATTATGTCAGTCAGAAGTTACCCATCTACACTCGATAATTGTTTAAAGGCTCAAAAATATTTCCGTAGAAAGAAATGGGCTGAAAAATACCTTTCTTCAGCAAGCTTCCGCATCTTTCTGCCTGCCACGCAGTTGTTAGAGCCAGAGGGGCTTACCGCGGAAAATGTAAACATTCAAAAAGGTCTATAGCTACCTATCTTTTTACACTTGTTGTTTTAGTAGCTAGCTGACCAACAATGTCTTTGTCAGTTGCTAATATTAATCCGAGCATAAGCAGCATGTAGCTAACCACAAGTACATCTGGGTTAAGAGTTAACTAGCTATTTAAACCTAAAAAAAAGACATAAAAATCTGCCAAAATGTGTTCTCCAAAAATTTTTCTCTTGTGCAAAACATATATGCGCAGTGTCGGCCATCTTTTTTATTTACAGTTAATTTTAAGCGTCGATATTTCACGGACCGAGTGACGTATTATCTTACGCATAATTAGATGAAAAGTCTCGACCAATCACGGCTCGGAATAAAACCAGCCTCCTCCAGGGCCTTTTTCGTCAGACCTATCAATAAGCGCAGCGCCGATGAGAGACAAAAAGCCCTGGGAACGAGGTTGGTGTTCGGTGACTATTGTTTCTTTCATAGAACAAAAGAAAATATTAATCATTCGTTACTATCTCTAATTATGCGTTTTTCGTTGGGCAATGATTTACTTTTATTTCTTCGCGTTTTTATTTTCTAATATTGTTTTTTTATCTTTATGTTACCATAATTTCCCTCATATTCGGCTGATTTTACTTATTTTCTGCATGTACCACCAGAAATGTTTAAAAACTGATTTTAAACGATCAAAATACAAAGCAAACGATTTTTTACCGCTAGAAAAAATAATTTATAATTATGCAGAAATAACAATGAGCAACGGTTACTTTTATAATTTACGCGCGAGATTTCAAAAAGATTTGTTTACAAAACTGAATTTGAAAACAATACAGCAACCTGCAAATCGGCAACGGATGGTTTCAATAGAAACTGCGGAGATGTATCTCCTTCTCTTTTTAAACCTCCTTGGCTAGAGGAAATTATACATGTCTATTGTCTGTGCATTATCCAGTTTGCTTAAATCAATGCGCAACACAAAGTTTTAGAAGCTAAGTATACGAATACAAAAATATTACAAGTGCTGAACTTCGTCCCGGGGATTAATTCACTTTTATGCTAAGGTCAGGTCAAGCATATTGTGCAATCAGACCATTTTGAAAACTATGCTGAATCATGGCATTTATTAAGTTCATCGCTATAGAATAGCACCTTGGATAGGAAGAGGATTCTGCGTTGGGTGAAGAAAGTGACTGACGAATGGTTTATTGTAAATAAAATGGTAATTTTTACACAATTAATTTTGAAAATAATGAACTTTTTCATGTGGGTGCTCAAACACATATGGGTGGTGGACAAGAAACTTTGATGTAATTTCCCTTGGTCTAATATTCTAAAGTTACAAGCAGTTTCGAAAATGCCCACACCTTTTAGAGGACGTGTGCGGCTTGGCCCATCCTTGGAGTTCTATTTGAATGACGGTTTCCATGTCGTTTTAAACCTTGTTCTCAGGGAGGGCCCACAGACAACTTATTCTTATTGCCAAATACATTGTTGTTGGTTTGATAGCAAAATTGGATATTTTTTAGTTACTGTAACAGATTACCGACTTAATAAATAAAAAATTGTAATGAAAAACGGTTGGTCGGTTGACTGTAACACCCAGAGCTATTTGTTTTGTCTGCGCCCTAGCTACAGGATTTCCTATGGCTGGCTATCAGTCAGGTAATGCAGTAGATCTTTGTGAGAATTATTAGGTTTTTCCCGAAATGCTAATCGCAAAAAAATATGGTCTAACCAATTTTTTTAAATTTTGTAATTCGCAAAATTAAATTGTCGCGAATTTTAATTTTCCAAAACCTTTTTCTTAGCAAAATTTGGTGATAATAAATTCACCAAATTTTAACCCCATCTGCGCCATGTTTATATATCGTAATAACAGAAATAATTTTATGATACGACCGTATTGGAAACACTCCTTTAACAAAATAACCAGTAAAAAAAGAATAATGCAAGCGAAATACACTAATAAAAAAATGACATCTGCATGGTTTCTGGTTCTTTTGAACAGACGTCAGTCTTCTTTGATCCGAAGTCCAAACCTAAATTCTCGCGAAAATTAAATCTCGAGAAAATTGATTCTCCTGGAACTTCATTCCTTTTGTAATTTCCGCAACTTTTATAAAAGAAAAAGAATCGCTTCTATAATTCTGTCTTAAACTCTGAATTGTATATTTTATATACCAACCAATTATTGTGTCCATCTCCTTATAATTAACAGGAAACACGCCAATCAAATGCTGACACTATTTGACAGGTTGTGCCTTCCATTTTAGATATTTAACAATCAAAAATATTATGCAAGCGTTGAAGACATCATGCGCAAATACAAAAGTGGAGAACTTAAGGTAGAAAATGTAAAACGTTTTTCTGATAATACTTTGAAACGTGCACATAAAACAAGACGAGTTACCCAATCAAATTATTTTCCATCCATTGAACCATGGACTTTCTATCCAAATGGACCGAGGTTTTCAATTGAAGGATGGAGGATAACATACCTGGATTGACAGTTCAATTACATGGTTCAAGCTTTAACAGGTCCAGCAATATTTGACGTTAGATATAAAAACAAACGAATGGCATTAAATTGCAGGAAGCTTCTTCATTGTATTCGACAGCTTCCCCTTCTATTGGGACTGGGAATATTTTAGACAGTTACTATTCTCTTGGGAAATCAAACTCATTAATAAAAGGAGTCGATTGCCTTCTCACGCCACCTACATAGATATGTCTTTTTATATGTATTACATTGGCAAAGTTGTAACAGTAAAAGACGCATCTTGTGTGTTTGAAAACAACGCCAACATTCCACTTCGAAGACATCACCATGGTACAGAAGATTTCGAATACTGAGGTCTAGCAGATACATATTCAGTCGTTCGATTTTTTAGTAACATGTTGAATTATGATTTTATTCACGACTTCATATTCCATTAAAATGGCGTCGTTAAAGGGCGAATGACAACGACTGGTTATTTGCTGTTAAGTTAAATTTATAAGAAGCAGAATTTTTAAAATTAGCGAAGCCATTGCATTGCACTTTTGTGTTTAAGGCCTTATATCTTAGAATGGTTAGAACTAACTGATGTCATCTCCCACGTGGTTAACTAGGGGCCATCAAAGACCAATTCGGGTAAGTTCTCGAAAGCTGGGTCATACCATCCGTTTTGGAACAGACAAGTTGATGACGTCATCTAAAAATCTTTAAACCTCAATATGTTTACAACTGTTCATCAAACGTACATGATCATTTACATTTTCTTGATCACCGTTTCGAGCTCTACACGATAGAGGCAACATACATTGCTTACGTCATCAAAATTCAAACCACGTATCTTCTTTATTATTTTTTGCCTAAGTGGATTTCTCCACGCGCTTTATCGACTAGTCTATATAATAATACGAAGACTGTGTGTCTGTGTGTCCGTGACAGGCAAAGTGGATGTGTTCATTTCCCTTTGATGTCGCCGAAAAATGCATTTTTCGTCGCATTTAGAGCCGGCTGGATCGGATTAAAACGTGAATTGTGTTTCCTAAATGGTACCTACGTCATTACAACGTGAGCAATTTAGGTGGATAAAAAAACAATGATCAAAAAATAAATTTCCTTTTGGATACACTTTTAGCAACACGCTGCCATGGGAATTAAAAAAAATCTTAATAAGAAATGTTGGCAACTACGAAAATAATAAATGTTTTAGCACTATTGGAACAACAATAGTTGGCAATGGAATCCCCCAGTATCACAAAACAGTGAGTTGGCAATGGAATCCCCTAGTATAACAAAACCGTGAGTTGGTGATGGAATTCCCCAATATAACAAAACAGTGGGTTGGTAATGGAACCCCCCCCCAGTATAACAAAACAGTGAGTTGGTGATGGAATCCCCCAGCATAACAAAACAGTGAGTTGGTAAAGGAACCCCCCAGTATAACAAAACAGTGGGTTGGTGATGGAATCCCCCAGTATAATAAAACTGTGGGTTGGTGATGGAATGCCCCAGCATAATAAAACAGTAAGTTGGTGACAAAATCCCCCAGCATAATAAAACAGTGAGTTGGTGATGGAATCCCCCAGCATAATAAAACTGTGGGTTGGTGATGGAATCCCCCTGTATAACAAAACAGTAAGTTGGTGACAAAATCTCCCCAGCATAAGAAAACAGTGAGTTGGCGATGGAATCTCCCAGTATAACAAAACAGTGAGTTGGTGATGGAATCCCCCAGCATAATAAAACTGTGGGTTGGTGATGGAATCCCCCTGTATAACAAAACAGTAAGTTGGTGACAAAGTCCCCCCAGCATAATAAAACAATGAGTTGGTGATGGAATCCCCCAGTATAACAAAACAGTGAGTTGGTGATGGAATCCCCCAGTATAACAAAACAGTGGTTTGGTAATGGAATACCCCAGCATAACAAAACAGTGAGTTGGTGATGGAATCCCCCTGTATAACAAAATAGTGGGTTGGTAATAGTATCCCCCAGCATAACAAAACAGTGGGTTGGTGATGGAATCCTCCAGCGTATAAAACAGTAACTTGGTGATGAAATCGCCCAGTATAGGGCCAACGCATGTTCTGAAGAGTTGAATTACCTCGCCATTGAAGTTCTTAATGGTACCAATAACTCTTCCTGGATTTCACAAAATACAAAATAAAATACAAAATTATGCGCATCTCACTTTAACTTGGTCCTGTCTAAAATTAATTGACCTAAATTTTTTTTTCACTATATGTAGTGTCACAAAATTTTCTTCATTCCCATTTTTTTGATAAGCCGATGCTTTTAATGACCTTTTACAGAAAGAATGTTTTTTTTCCTCCAAGTTCACACGCGCCTGGGTATACATTTATTTTCAAGGACAACACGGGTCATATAGACTGATACCTTCCTTTCCAAAAAGAACTGAACTAGACTTTTGGCACGCTTTGAATTTTTGCTTTTTGTATTTAGATAATATTCTTAGAAGGTTATTGATTAAAGTAATTCCTGATCGTGGTCTCATGTTTAGCCAGAATTCTTTGAAAAAAGCCCTTATATGATTTGCTTTAATGCAACAAATTTGCCCCAGTCGTATTTTTACATATTTTTTATTTCCAAAGTGGTAAGAAGTAATTCATAAGTAGCTATGCGCATTCTTAATAACAGCTATAAGTTGCATTAATACTTTCCTGTGTTATGTACCAAACTTCAATTTCAATTTCTTCGGTCGAAACGTTTCTTGCTTTTTTTTTATAGAAAACAAATTTTCAACGTGTCTCGAAACTTATCTAAAAAATAATAAAATTTGCGTTGTTCATTCCAGGTCATTATTTTGTTGATTTCATTGCCAATATTCGCGCCACTAAAAGCCACTTTCGTTCCCAGTGCAAAATCAAAGTGAATAACGTTTCAGCGGAAATATTTGTTTTGAAATGCTTCACCAAGCACAAGTCATGGTTAATATAAAGCTCGATTTCTTTTTTAAAAAAATTGTACTTGTCGGTGATCTGATGTCAAATATTTTTTACGTAATGACAATGCTTTTTGCGGATTCTAACCCATTCGCGAAAAAAATTAAGAAAATTTATACCGGTGAAACCCCCCTCCCAAAAAAAGTAAAAAATGTATTGAAATTTTGACTCAATATGAAATAAAATGAGAATTTCGTTTATCACGCGTAGGAATCATCGTGCTGTATGCTCAAATAACAAACGAACATTAAAAGTGCACTTCTGTGGTGAATGTTTAATTGATAAATGGCTAAAATAATATATTTACCTTTGCGAAAATTAATACTTACGAAATGTAATATTTTCGAATACCAGCAAAAGTTAGTTCCATCAAAGAACAAAAATTCAGAATTCAGCCTCATCTTGTTCTTATTTACGAAACTAACGTGTTCAGAAGAAAGGCTGAAGTTGCGTCATTGTAAATATTACGGTCATTGTATCTGGGTAAAGAAGTTTCTCTACGCAGCATACACAGTTTTAACAAAGAAAAGTATTGGTCATGCTATTGGTTAGTTTCAAATATTGTCTTTTGTGAAATGAATAAAATTATTTGAGTACATTGCCAACTAACCTTGAATGGCGAAACTGTTAAAGAAGTTTTAGATTTTGCAGAATAAATCAACTACACTTTCAATAGTTGCTGCTTTGGATAACTTAAGGACAGAATTTGTTTCCCAGGAATGTATGAGAAAGAAATGGTTAAAATGTTAAAGCTACAACAAAACTATATTTAAAAAATACGGTTATTATTAAGGAACATGTCAGCTTGACTAATTTTAACAAATTCGTCGATTCGCCAATTGGTTGCTTCGAAAGAATTGTGTGAACATGACAGTGTTCACGCAACATAAATGAACTAGATTGCGAAAAATGTGTAGAATGTGTTCGTAAATAACCATCTTCAATTTCTGCAATAAAAAAGCTGAAATGATAAACATGCTTGCTACAATTTTAAGCCCGCAAAAAATGGGAAATACCAATTACATAGTTATCTAATGCAAAATTAATTATATAGTCTACTTCAGATACTGTAGAAAAATATATGTGGCTTCAATCTTACTTAACTTGACGTGAAGATGATATTGGACAAGTTGCTTCCATAGGAGTACCATACGTATCAATTTTAGATGTTCCGTTCTTCTGTTTAGCATACATTGAATTTGCAGACGCAAAACTTGGGTCTTCGTCGAAGTAATTGAACAGTTTAATGAAAAATGTGAATCGGTTTCCTATGGTAGGCGTTGTTGGGTAATCTTCCGCGCATGGAATGTGCAATCCATCAATTGGGATCCACGCAACTAAATCTTCGTTTACAATACTCTCGTTGTCATGAATACCTGCATCAAAGGAACATCGAGGTGTGAGTGATTGAGGCAAAAAATTAAACATACAACTTCCATATTTTTCGGTTTCTTTAAAATTCGACACTGATATCTGGTATTTTGGCCATTCGGTATGTTTTGTTGCTCTATGTTTATCCGGATAGACTTGCTTTATTTTATTGGGTGAGTAGATTCGATAGCCACGATGATTTCCATATGTGTTCTTCTTATCCTCATTGTAAACAATGTAATATTTCGGATGATCAAAATTTTAGCAAATGACAGCTTCTTTTTCTGTTTGTATTTTATTTTCTTTGATGAATTTCTTTAAAGTGGGATGATAATCATATATCGTCTGTGTTTTCTCAAGAGTCATATCTAACGTTTTACTGTTCTTTGTCCCTATAATGACCAAATCAACTTTTTACAACAACATGTGGTCATTCCACCTAGTAAGTCATCAACAACTGAAAGTTTTGATCTTATAAATTTTAAAGCGTCAGATGGATGGCTGGAGAAGTGGAAGTGGAAGTGAAAAAAAAGGTTAGAAAATAAATACATTCTTGCACGTAACAAAAGTTACAGTCCTTTTTTAAATTATAAGTTGTGTTTTTTTAAAATGTCCACCATACACTTTTGTCCTGAAAATCGCCCTAACTCGAACTAATACAGTGAAACCTCTCTATAGCGGACACCATCGGGACCTCAAAAAAGTGTCCGCTATAGAGAGGTGTCCGCTACATAGAGGTTCTTACCAAAATGAGCTCAATTATCTTCAAAAAACATCCCGCGGCTATTAGGGCGTATTGAAATCGACCGTGCGGTGTATCAAGAGACTGGTGTTGGGAGAAAAAAGACAGTGAAAATAATATATTGAAGTTATGCTACCTTTCTTTCAAAACTAAAATAAGCTCAAGACTTGACAAAAAACATTGAGATATTGCTTTGTCTTTGCGAAGACAATTTAATATTTTCCACTTTGTCAATGACTTCTGAAATTAGGCCATTTAGTGTTTCATCATTCGTTAACCGCGGAGGTGGATACGGCCTTTAAATCCCTGCAAATTTTCGTTTTTATGGCCCTGAAAAAGCCATAAAATGGCTGAAAAATAACATACAAAAGATTGAAGAATTATTAAATAATAATGTAAAACATTGTCTTAAGTAAATATAAACAAATTCTTTACAAAAATTTCTTTTGTATGACCCATTCTTAAGCCTGTCCGCTGTAGAGAGGTCAGTTCCAGGGGGTAATGTCAATCGGGACCTTGAAATGATGTCCGTTATATAGAGGTGTCCGCTATAAAGTGTCCGCTACATGGAGGTTTTGTTATGAGAGTTTGACCGTCGTTTCATCCGTTCCCAAGAAAAGTGTCCGTTGTAGAGAGGTGTCCGCTATAAGGAGGTTTCACTGTATCTCATTTTTGTCTAAGTTCGAATTAACGGGAGCTTCGCTTAAGTCGAACATTCGTTAAGTCGAACTGTTTTCTCTGGTCCCTTGGAGGTTCGAGTTACCGGGAGTTAACTGTATCAATATTTCAAATACATGTAAAAAAAGAAAACACAACATTCGAATATCCACATATAGAATATTTTAAACGTTTTTTGAACCAAAGTTTATTCTTCGTCAGAAGAAGAATCAATCACACAAATTCGACGCCGTTTTGTTTGTTGCTTATTGTTGCGATGAAAGTTGATATTAAAAACGCAGTGGATTTAAATTATCAACATTCATTGCTGTTTTTTTGGTGGAGTGATGCGAGGTTTTGAATTTACTGGAAGTTGATTTTTGAGTCTGGATGTGTAGCTAGCTATGTTACCCATTTTCTGGCGAAGTTGTTTATTACATTTATAGTAACCATTTTGGTTGCTATGAGGTTAAAAGTTATACCGTGCTGTAAAAAGCCCGTAGTGAAGGCTTTTTAGCCAATCATCGCAGCGGATTTTCCTTATAAACCTGTTGAAAAAAGCTATCAGTTTATAATTCAGTATATTGTACACTGCCCTTTACCATCTGAAATTTTTGAAAAAGTTCGTTTGCAAGGTGTAATTCCTAATTTAACAAAAATGTTCTTAAAATCTTGCACAAAATGTCAAATGTCAAATGGCATTAAATCCTCCACACAAATCTTACACAAAATAAAAAAGAACAGCGTGCAAGGTGTAAAATCTAGTTGATAGAAAATTCAACAACGGCAGTCACAGTACCGGAACTCACAACACCAATACTCACAAAACCGACAGTAACAACACACATACGTACATGAACTGTGTTGTGGGACCAGTAAAAATTTGGCCTACGTTGTGGAGACTAATGTCCCAAAAAAAATGTGTATTCTGAGCGACGTAGAATTTTCAAACAATGATAATACGTTTTTGCTCTCTTGGCGCCCCTTATCACGATAACCGTATCAAAGAGCAAACAAAAGTTACGGGGCCGTGGTAGAAATTATACTTACCTTCTGGGGACAACCGTATATTTTAAGGCAACGTTGTGGGACATGCTTACACATCTGCCGTGAGTTTCGGGGACAATAAAATTGCGATTTTTGAAAACAGTGCTGCCAGGGTCAATCACGCAAGCCCTGGTTACTACTTTTTTTGGCGCTTTATTTGATGCTTAGCGTTTACGAAGTGTGGAAATATTCTGCACACAAGCTGTGGGATAGATTTTTGAGATTGTGGGATTATGACATATCAGGGGGAGTTTGGTGATAGTAGGCTTTAACATTTCATTGGAAAAGGATTCAGATGTCACCTCCGTTTCGCTTGGGGCCAGTTTTTCCCGCCAAACACACAAATCAAGTTGTGGGAATTAGCTTTAACACACATGGTAAAGGTGAATTCGGTTAGTTGTGGGGAGTGATATTTTATTGCTTTAGATCAGTATGAGCAGAAGGAGTGAAAGGGTAAGTACATTAAAATAATTAGCTAGTATTTACTGTATCTTGTTAAAAAAAGCTAGCTAGTGTTATTAGCGTGTTCTAGGCATCGTCAGTGTTTCACACTTAAACTATCTTATTTTCTTTAACCAAAATAGCTAGCTAGAGGGGCCCCTTGTTGCGTAATATTTCAAATCTTAGACCTCACTTAAGTATAAGTACGAAAAGAAAGCTAAATTCTGATCACATATTAAGTCGATTTAGATAAAAAAAATTTGTCACGGGAGGTAAGCTTTAAATCATAGACCCCTGGACCTCGCCGCATATTTCTTGAATTTCCAACTCGGCTTGCATGGGTCATATTTTGCAACAAAACAAGACCCAAGAGCCTTAAAATATGAGGTTAATACAAACAAGTAAATCATCTCATGAAAAGCTGCAAATCTCTCAAAAAAAGCCTATACGTTTACCACTTTTTGTAGACTTTAGTAGGGAAAACAAGTGGTTCAAAGTCTAATTTGTGCCACCGCAACTAAAAATTAAAGGTGGTATCCTAATACTGAAGTCAAGTATCTTTTGTAATTTGCACATTTAGCTATGTTTTGGAATTTCGTGAATAAATATAATTATTTTTGATTTCCGCCAGCGAAGGCGGAATCTTTAAAATCGCCTGAGGAGATAGAGAGATATAGAGATAGAGAGATGGATAGATGGATAGATAGAGACAGCGCAGCTAGGCTGGACGCCCGAAACTTATCCAGGCTAAATATTTTTTTCTGAGAACGAGGCTAAAATGAGTTTTAAGCCAATAAGAATCCTAACAGTGCAACAGATTGTTTTATTATCCAATGAACAATACTTTATTTTAAAGTTTATATGCTATCAAAAGTTAAAGCTCGTGCAGTGTAGCATAATGAAGATCGTCTTATAATGCACAATCTTTGATGTTACGTCATTTCTTTCTGTACAATTTTTCAAGCACGTAGACTAAAGCTATATTCAGCAGAACTAATTAATTAATTATTCATGAATTTTATTTTTTATTTATTGAGTTGTATTTTAACATTGCAGATTAGTTACAATAATAATTGAGAATACTCAATGATTTGTTTACCCCATAATTCCCGTTTTCAAGATCAACTTCAAATTTTAAAATCTTTTAGGCTAATGGCGGAAATCTTCAAGCCCCTGGGCTTCTTATTGTGCATCTGAAATCGAGCTGCTATTATTGTTTTGCAAATCAAAAGAGCAATAAAGAAATAAATTGTTGTTATTGTTTTGCAGGATTTATGTTGCGAATTGGGCCATAATTCTTGCAAGACTTTTGCTTAGAATATTTGTGAATTTCAGCAAAAATTAACTTTGCAAAATTTAATTCAGCATTGGCTATTAATTGTCTTACAGAAGTTTTTCACAAAGTGACTTGTGAATGGCGAATTTGGCAGTGAATTAGCTGTAAATTATATACGTGATTTCTGTGAGAAGCAAAATACATGCAGTGAAATTAAAATATTGAATGTGAGCACTCTTTTGGGTATTAAAAACAAGACAGTTATTTTGAATTCTTTCCAGTGTTGAGTTTATAAACGCTGAAAAGTGAGTTTTAAATGGTTAAAAGTTTACAGCAAATTGTTTTGTCAATAAAAAGTAGAACTTTACGGTGAAACGAATTTTTAAGACAAAATCAAAGCAAACAAAAAGGCGCATGCTGAGATACATTTTGTCAGCGAATTCGCCCTCAAATTCGCTTTGTAAAAATCGCTCTTAAGGCAGGCTCCTTACCAATTTGGTTAATCTGCATCTTGGGCTGTGTTGGCTACATAACAGGTTTTTGTTTGTTGTTAGCTATAACAAATTGCAATAAATCTTTCTGAGATTCTTGTTTTTTATCAGCTTATATTATAATGTTAGCCTACAGGTTCAGGTACAGGAAAACTAAATTTGTGCAATGGCAGTAATTTTTTAACAGGTTTAACAGATGTAGAACTAGCCAACAATTTTTCCTCAAATAATTATTTTTTAAACATTCCTGAGATGTGTTATATATATAAAGACGAAGGTTTGAAGCTGAAATATATTCAGAAAAAAAAAATGGGTTTCCTTGAAAATATTTATATATATTAACAATTATATAAAGAAGGTAAAAAACAGGTTTTCTAAGCTAAAAGCATTGTTTATTTAAGAAGCAGCACTAAGGGGCAAGTTACATAAAAAAAATGGCTTAGTTTTTTTCCTAGCTAATGTCAAAAATTATAATATGATAACAAGTAAACAGAATGACAGACACAATGTGAGTAAGTCATGCAACAGGCTAACTCTAAAAGGAAAATAAAACATGTATCAACCTTTCTATTTACTTGTAAGTGACCTATTTATACAGTGCCGTAACCACAATTTTAATATTGGGGTGGCCTATATAGAAAAATTACATATATGAATTTTGCCTTATATAGTGGCTACCTGAGGTGCCCCCATGGTGGACGCTGAGTGGCAAATTTTTTAAAATTTACATCTCTAGATTGGCGGAAAATGCCCTTCCAGGCGTCAACGATCTCATAGTTCAATGTTAAAAAACACGATGAATGTTTCAATATTTTTGTAATTTAGAAAAGCTGCATTTGGTATCAAAATTTAGATAAAAATTTCCATCAGAAACCAAAAGATAAAAAGAGAGACTTATTTACATTACACGACTACAATAATATAAAACATGATAAGAACACCAGAAATTTTAACGGTGCTGGTACTTTTTAGAAAATTTACATTACATTTGGACTTGTGCTGCCACCCCTCTTAAAACATTCAGTGATTTTGACCATAAGTAGAACATCTGTTCTATGTTTTTCATTTCTCTCCGTCTCTCTGGCTCTCTCTCTCTTTCTCTCTTCCTTTCTTTTACTTCTTTTTTTCTCTCTTTCTTTCTTTTTTTTAATAGGAAAATTATTGGGGGGGCCTGTGCCCCCCTGGCCACCCGGTGGTTACGACACTGTTATATATTTATCATATTCTTATGGGTATAAACAGGTTTTCTAAAGCAACTCATAACATACTAAGCATATGTGAATAGCTACCTAACAAAATATGTAGAAACTTTGGAGCCAACAATTTAAACATGGATATTTTCATAAAGTGCCATTCTTTAAGCATTGTTGTCGTTATTTTCAACAATTTTATATATTGTAATCCAATAGCTCTAAAATAAAGTGGAGAACTTATTTTGCAAATAGGGTTGACAGTTTTGAAAATGTTATTAGTTTTCTTCGAAATTGAGTTATGTTTAGCAATGAAAACTGCAATATGTGTTCAAGTTATTTTATATGTTGCTGATGTAAAGCCACTTTTACACGATCAAATTTTTTATGACATATACTATATGATCATATAAACTTGATCATGTAACCTACGTTATATGATGAAAATTTCTATGATCATATGTATATGATCAAATTTTTTTAAGGTAGAAAGCTCCCTTTTTTATATGATATAATGATCATATAAACCTATTGTCTTCTATTGAAATTAGGTTTTTATCCAATCGTAACGCGCGTTTAAATTGTGCCAAAGTTATGTAAACATGAAACAAACATACAGAAGAGCGAGGAAATATTCAAAATAAATATTCGTCTCAGTATTGCGTTTATATTTTTTATAAGAAGCCACAGTTTTTCGCCAATATTTCCGCCGTCATTTGCAAGGAATTTTTTTTATTCATTCTCCTCTTCTAAACGCATTTCAGGGATCAAAGTCTCATAAAGACAGAGTTGTGGCCACCTACTCAGTCATGGCTTAATCCAATGCTTTCTTTTTCTTTCTTGACTTTTTTTGAGACAACTACTATTATAACAGCAGCGGGGGAAGTTCCTTGTTGCTCATGTTTATAAAGAAAAAGAAGTGAAAGTGAAATTTGATGCACAATATATGATCGTATAACAACAGTGCATGTGATGAGAAGAGCAGGTGGTTTATATGATCATGTATCATATAATATGATCGTGTAAAAGGGGTTTAATATAATCTACATTTCATCATCATTTAATTTAACCAATACATATGAAAAATTGTTAAAAAATAATTATTTGAGGAAACTCTAGATTTAATTTTTTTTGTCTTTAAGTCCCACACTATTTCATATACTAACAAAACTTTTTTGGCTCATGTATGAAAATTAGTACAAATTAATACTTAATGCTTACTAACTGTCTTATTATTGATTATTGATTCAATTATTGGTTAGTTCCTGCCACAATAACGAATTTATTTTATTTATGCTCTATTAGAGAGGTGCCAGTAATGCTTTATCAATTCAAAGACTACGAGCAGAACAGTTTTGCTTGGAAAGAAAGGATCCTCCTGGATTTTTGAAAAAATTCATTGATTCATTTATTGGTAGGTTTCTGTTGTGATCTAAGCTTTTGTTGCTTAATAGTATTTTTTGTAGTCCATGCATTTTCAAAAATATTATTTTGTCAATGTTTTAGAATTCTTCAGTTCTTTAATAAAATTTACCCCAAAACATCTTTGTTCAACAGGCTAAGGAACAAGTACATTGAACGTGTTTTATTCTTGTTCGCCCACAGAAAATCCCGCCCATGTAAATTTGGTTTAGCTTCATGTAACATGCTGAATGGTCAATGTCATTTTGACTACTTTTGACTGGTGATAATTGGTATGCGGTCAAGCAACTGACATTATACTTTTAATTTATCTAAAGACATACTATCAGGAACTGCAGCTGCATTTCTCAATGATTATATATTTACTTCGTGTTTTTTTCACATTTTTTCCCTACAAAGTGTTTTTATTTCAGGATATGGAATCTTCACAGAAATTCCTTTCAAAAAGAATGACTTTTTAATTGAGTATCAAGGTGAATTAATCTCATCTGAAAAAGGAGAGTGTCGAGCAGCTACTTATGAAAATGTTGGATCATATTTGTTTTTTTATGAAAAGTGGTGGTAAGTTCTGTCTACCACCATGATTTTTCCCCCATTATGAAAATCTGTGATTAAAAATTTCTTTGTGTTGACATATTTAAAAGTAGTTATTAATACTATTTACACTACAGTGTCATGTGCTATCTCTACAAAAAATAGCTTAAAAAATAAAGTGAGATAAAGAAGAAAAACAATCTTAATTTCTGTTGACTTGTTGCATTTGGCCTTGACCTGCCTTTGTGCTGATCAGTGACCAGATTTCTGTAGTTACTTACGACATCATATTGACGACATCTTTGCCAGTGTAATTACATTTAGCATTTGTAAAAAAAAAAAATCTTCGTGATTACACACAGCTCTGATGCAAACTAAAATCATAGTGTTTCCATGTTTAATATTTTTCTGTTTAGTGTTGATGCTACTTTTACCACTGGATTAGGAAAGTTCATAAATGATTCCAAGAAAGGAAATTGCATCATTCGGCCCATTATGTTGCATGGTTCATGTCATTTGTGCCTTTTCGCGCTCAGAGATATTGAAATAGGTACTGAGCTGCGATACAACTATGGAGTGCCAAACTTACTTTGGAGAAAGGTATACTTATGCACATAGTTTATTTTACTTTCAAAATTATATTAGTATATACCATTAACATGTTTTTAAATTTGCCTGTCACTGTCTAAAGAAAGTGTTAATGCTAAAAAAATCAATCACATCTATAACAATAATTTCATTTTTTCAGTAATATGTTGTGGGGCCATGGCTTTATATATGGATTTGTGAATTTTCCAATAATGCAGTTTGTGTATGATTTCTGTCTCTTTTGTAGAATCAAAAGTACAAATTGCCAATGAAATTAAAAGACATTGAGGTAAAATATCCTAAATGAATCAATTTTAACATGAAGTAAAACAAAGCGAAATTTTATTGATGTCCAGTGGTTTATTGTGTGTCACTCCTTGCATATAAATAAGCCATTCAGGATTGTTATTTTTGCTTCAGGTTTGTCCCTTATTTTCTGGTTTTTGTAACTTGGATAACAATATCTTTACTTGTTCTAGGACATTGATGAAACTCAGCCAGTAGATGATTCAGGATATCAAACATGTATCACATCCATTAGTGTGAGTTTTTTTTAATATAAGTTCAAATGTTAAGTAAATTTTATAATCTTACTGAAAGCATTATTATCTGTATGATGTTTTAGAACCAGCCTGTGTCAGAGTCAGAAGATGGCGATGAAAGTGACATTATGGTAAAAAATATAGTTTTTTATAATTCTTTAAATTTGTTAGCTAAAACTTAAGTTGTGCATTTTTTCTCAAAGGTTTTACCTGGTTATTTTTGTGTTATAAAAGAGATCATTCATGTATGTTGTTATTTTTTCTCTAGTATTTTTTATTCCTCAGCACTTATGCTGTATGGTGCATTTATAATTTGAGCCAAATTTTTGTGACTTCTACGTCAAAGTTTTATATATATAATATAGTTGCTAGTTTTAACCAATTCAAATTATCTTTTATGGGGGATTGAAAATCAATCATTTAAATTTTGTTTTAATCTTAAATCAGCTATGATTTTGTAATCCAGGTTTTATTTTAGAATCTTGTTTTTAGCTTCCGAAAGAAAATACTGATAACACTAAATCATTATCATGTAACTCTTGTGACGATGTGATCCATGAAAATATTTCTTCCGATATGGTAAAGTGAAGTGTTTTGTTTTGTGCAATTCTAAATCGCTTTGGACTGAAAAATACGTGTTTATATCTAGTAATTTTGTAATTTGGTTGTAGACTGACAGGATTTAAATTTTGATTTTAGACTCTGAAAATTAATGCTGGCTCAGCACAAGTATTTGCCTCTGAAGCTTGTAATAACGTGATGAATAAAGATACTGTCTCCAGCAATGTGAGATTTGACATCCCTTCCACTTAATTATAATTTTGTAATTTGGATTGGACCTAGAAAATTACAATTTTCATTCTAGGCTCCAAACGAAAATGCAACAAAATTAGTCTTTTTTTTTATTCCTCTAAGGGTTTGCTCAATGAATAATCTCCTTCTAATAAGGAAGATAGAGTTACTGTGTATTATAGTCACTACTTCTGGATTGAAAACAATTAAAAAATTTTTATTTTCTTAAATTAGTATATATTTAAGCTATGATTTTGTAATCCAGATTGTATTTTAAGATTTTGTTTTCAGCTTCCGAAAGACAAAACTGGAAACACTGTTTCCGTGTCATGCGACTCATCTCCCTCCAATATGGTAAGTGGAGTGTTTCTTCGTGTGCATGTCTCAAAATGTATGACTTCGGACTGAAAACATTGTGTTAAATTGCATGATCTGCGAATCTATGGTTTTTGTGGTTTTGGTATTGCAAAAATTTTCCTTCCTTAACAAATAATTCTGTGATCCTGATTGTATGTTTAAAATGTTAAAATTCTGCTTTTAGGTTCTTAAAGAAAATATGACTACCACTAAATCAGTATCATGTAACTCTTGTAACGATTTAAATCATGAAAATATTCTTTCAAATATGGTAAGTGAAGTGTTTCTTTTTGTGCATTTCTCAAAATCTATTGCTTTGGGATGACAAATGCATCTCTGGTAGGTATCAAGTAATTATAATTTTGTAATTTGGTTGTAGACTGACAGGATTAAAATTTTAATTTTAGGCTCCGAAAATTATTGCTGGCTCAGCACAAGTAGTTGCTTCTGAGGCTTGTAATAATGTAATGAATAAAGTTCCTGTCTCCTGCAATGTGAGTGTTGCATTTATTACCTGGAACAATTATTTGACATCCCTTCCACTTTACTATAATTTTGTAATTTGGTTGTAGACTGACAGCATTAAAATTTTGATTTTAGGCTCCGAAAATTAATGCTGGCTCAGCACAAGTAGTTCCTCCTGGGGCTTGTAATAATGTAATGGGTAAAATTCCAGTGTCCTGCAATGTGAGTGTTGCATTTGTTAACTCAGAACCATTATTTGACATCCCTTACACTTAACTATAATTTTGTAATTTGATTGTAGACTGATAGGATCAAAATTTTGATTTTAGACTCCGAAAAATGATGCTGGCTCAGCAAAAGTAGTTCCTTCTGGGGCTTATAATAATGTAATGAACAAAGTTCCAGTCTCCTGCAATGTGAGTGTTGCATTTGTTAACTCAGAACCATTATTTGACATCCCTTCCACTTAACAATAATTTTGTAATTTGATTGTAGACTGACAGGATCAAAATTTTGATTTTAGGCTCTGAAAATTAATGCTGGCTCAGCACAAGTAGTTCCTTCTGGGGCTTGTAATAATGTAATGAATATAGTTCCAGTCTCCTGCAATGTGAGTGTTGCATTTGTTAACTCAGAATCATTATTTGACATCCCTTCCACTTAACTATAATTTTGTAATTTGATTGTAGACTGACAGGATCAAAATTTTGATTTTAGACTCCGAAAAATGATGCTGCCACAACAGAAGTAGTTGTTTCTGGAGCTTGTAATAACGTGATGAATAAAGATACTGTCTCCAGCAATGTGAGATTTGACATCCCTTCCACTTAACTACAATTTTGTAATTTGGTTGTATACTGACAGGATCAAAATTTTATTTTAGGCTACGAAAAATATACTGATACTGATAAAAGATACTGGCACGGCACAAGTAGTTGTTTCTGGTGATTTTAATAACAGGTGGAATAAAGATACTGTTTCCAGTGAAGTGAGTGCTGCATTTATTAAATTGCAATTATTGTGAAATAAATGTTTAACTGGCATTTAGTGTAGCCTTCCAGTTAACTAGAATTTTGCACCTAATAAGATTTAAATTTTGGTTTTAGGTTTCAGAAATGGATGAAGTAACCACTAAATCAATACCTCATTCCTGTAAAGATGTGATAAGTGAAGATTCTCCCTTCAGTATCGTAAGTGCTTAATAGTCATATTTTACTAAAGTTGAACAAAAAGGTTATTAAAAACTAGTTGAATGCCAGTGAAAAAATTACTTTATTGGGAAAGCAAGCATTTATGGTAATATATTTCGTAAACGCAGCGATTGGCTGCTGATTTTCACATGTTTTGTTCTGAAGTTTAATTATCTGTTCCAACCTTTTCTGTATTGAGTCTAAACGCAGATCAAGAGAATGTATAAGTTTATGTTCTTAAGGAACATTGCAGAGATTTTCAGAGTTTTTTTTATGACATTATTAGTTGATTCAGACCCGGGTGGGTTTCTTTAGTAATAATTTATTTATTAACTAATGTACAAACATCAAATAGTTATGTTTTCATTTAAAAAATGTCACAAACAGGCCACAGACAGAAAATGGCACACTATGCAAGTCTAACTAGAACTTGTGTACAAATTCTTGCAGTTATGATTTGCAGCATAACTGGTTGTAGCGAAGCATAATAATCTGATAAGGTGTATAAATTGCTCACTAAATTGCACAGAAATCACCTGCTAAATCTTAGTTTTATATAGAAAACATTTTTAACTTTAACTTTAAACATACTAAATGTCAGAAAACTTTGAAAGTACACTTTGTTCAGACAGGTTGACCTTATGATTTCATGTTTTTGTCAATGACCGAACTCAGTCTTAATGCCAAGAAAGAATTTTAGTATCCAAGTTAAAATATGGCGATATCAAGGTGATATCCTAAATGTAGCATTTAATAATCTTTTTATATATAAAATGTGCTTTTTTACCCATTTTGCAACGTGTTACTGTGTTTTTGCACATTTTTAATGCCTTTATAATGCAAGATCAAATGTATTTAGCGAGCATTTAATAATTTGAATTTTTACAAAATCGTTTTTGTCCACAATAATGTATATTTATCGTCAACTTTTAATATTTGCAAAATCTTATTGGCTAAAACGATGCATTTGTTCCTTATTTTCGAAAAACAGTGCAATAAAAGATTCGAGTTAAAAATTGTAGAATAGCGAAGGAACGCATTTTCGAGTTTTACAAAAGCAACCAAATTGTAAACAAATGAAAAGCGAGAGTGGTCAAAATTCAACAATATGGTACGATTTGCATCAGTATCAAGTGATGAAATTGAGTCTATTATGAACATAAGAAATAAAAACACCTAAAAGGTACTGCGAACTGGATACGTTTTATGGAACTTGGTTAACCACAAGAGATCAGGGTGTTCATAGTGGCCAACTATGAACACCCTGATGACTATCTTAAATGCGCTATGATGGACAATAACAACACTTTGGATTAAGAGGTCGACAAGACCACCGTCAAATGAAACTCGAGGATTTCGTCTTAAAACAATCAGATGGTGGAGTAGAATATATCATATATACAGAAGGAATATAGACGCGACGCGAAGATAGACGCGTAAAAAGGCCTTCGTGTTAGCAAACGACCAAACAAGCTTCGAACATGTGGACCATGTTATTCTGCAATAAATAACCCTCGGCGTGAGTTTTGTTTAAAGCTACACTGATGGGTGAAAACAAAGTAAATTCCTTAATGAAAAAAAAGATCTAACACTCACCTCGATCTGGTTCGAACGAAAAATTCCCAACCATTCAGCCTGTAGAACTTTAAAAACTTGATGCATACGAAACAGGCAACGAACAAGAACAGCAATAATTTCCAATTGTATTCAGAACGTTTCAAGGAAAAACAATACACAACTACCATTCTTTTCCAAAGCTAAAAGTAGTATCTGAAGCTACCATTTTCAATTTCAACAACCGCACTGTTTATTTAAACAAACTGGAACAACTCAACAAAATGCAATTCTTTTTCCTGCTCCACCAAAAAGAAAACGCGTACGCACCATCTCATGTAGTGAATCATTACAAGAGCAATAAAACGTTTTCATTAGTACTTAAATAGTTATGTTTTCTTAAACGTAAAATCGAACTTTTTTTAATGCTTCATTAATAGACTGCACTACTCCATAGAAAATTTCAAATATTAAATGTAATAATAATTAGTTATTGCGTGGTTTACTCGTGCAATATGGCTTATTATTCTCGTTCTTTTATTTCCACTGTGAAAAGAATTTAAGAAATAAATGCCATATTGCACTCGGCACCGCGCGATATTTACTAGCTGTATAGCTGTGGAAATTTTAGACGCACTTAGTGGGCCATAATATGAACATTTTGAAGTCTTGCATGAAGAACGCACAGTATATGTTCACACAAGCTGTGGGACATGTTGAGAACTAGTTGTGGAAATTTTAGACACACTTAGTGGGCCATAATATGAAAATTTGGAAGTCTTGCATTGAGAACGTACAACATACGTTTACACAAGCTGTGGGACATGTTGGGCACTCGTTGTGGAAAATTTAGACACACTTAGTGGGCCATAATATTAAAATTTGGAAGTCTTGCATTGAAAACGTACAATATATGTTCACACAAGCTGTGGGACATGTTTTGCACTCGTTGTGGAAATTTTAGACACACTTAGTGGGCCATAATATTAAAATTTTGGATTCTTGAATGAAGAACGCACAGTATATGTTCACACATGCTGTGGGACATGTTGGGCACTAGTTGTGGAAATTTTAGACACACTTAGTGGGTTATACTGTTTTTCTTAACGAGCATGCATAATTTGAAAATAGGCTAAGGTTAGTGAGTTTACGCTTTACGGTTTCAGAAAATATAAATTTATATGTATAATACGTCAAAGTTCAAAACATTAATTATTTTCACAATCCTCTTCTCCGCAAGGGATTTGAACTTTTCATGCTAAAACTCGTTTCATGACTTTTAAATCGTGCAGAAACAGAATATCTAAAAAACTGAGCCTCACTTACATATGGTTAACTTAATTTTCTCAGGTTGGAATAATTACATTTTGCAGATATAGTTGTTTGCATATAATCCCGCCAGTAGTAATTTTGGCGAATGACAGAAAACTGTTTTCAAATATTACTCAGTAAAACATTTATAGAATAAACTTTGGTAGAAATTTTTTTATTAAAAAAAAGCAATTTTTTTCTTGTAAATAAAATTCTTCTTTTTAACCTTAATATAATATCTACATTATTTGATTTTTCCCACGCGGTTTAATTTTCGCGAGTGGTAGGCTAGGGAAAATTTAGCTGATACATAATTTGGCGAAAAATCATTGTACTATTAAAGTAACTATTAAAGCGAAGACCTGACTTAGAAAATTCCTCAATCGAGTCTCTATGGATAAAAGTTTTCATACAAAAATCGAAATCAGTTTTAGTTGGGTGTTTTTATCGCCCTCCTGAGGAATCGAAGTATTTGCAAAGTAACTTTAACGAATTACTAAATGATCATATAGAAAAAGTTATGAGTAGCAATTGCGCTGAAATTATACTTATAGGAGATTTTAATATCAATTATAAAACGAAAAACACCGACTAAGATTTTAAGTCAATCATTGATGCTTCAGCAACGTTAATTGATCTGATTTTTACTAACTATCCACAAAACGTATCTTTTGTAGACGTATTTGCGACTTCACCCAGCGACCATGACATGGTTGGCTGCGTCAGAAAAATGAACCACATGAAATACTCGATGTGCACAATCAAATGTCGTAATTTAACAAATTCTGATCCAGAAAAAATGTGTAAGGATATAAATGATATTGATTGGCAACCTGTCTACCAGGCTACCGATGTTAACAACGCAGTTGATTACTTCAACAATAAACTTCGGAAAGTTTTTGATGAACACGCACCTATGCTTGAAAAACGCATTAAAGGGCGTCCTTGTGAATGACTTAACCAAGACGTTAAATCTTACATGAACAAACGTGATAAATCACTTCGTAAAGCACGTAAAACAAACGAGAATAATGATCGGGCAATTTATAGAAGATTGCGAATCTGGTGTAACAACAAAATCAAAAAAGCAAAAGCAACCTTTCAGAAAACCACCTTAACTGAGAATATAGGTAATACTCAGAAATTTTGGAAAACAATTAAATCAGTGTTTCTGAACAAGACTCGTAACATAAAAATCAGTGGCGCTGGTAACGTTGATAAAAATTCTATCGTAAATAACATCAGTAATTACTTCAGTACAGTTGTAAAAACTTTGAAAACTGCAGCCATGCCTCTGATGAACTTTGCTTGGCGGGTTAGCAAGAAAATAGTACCACGCACTGATAAATTATTTAAATTAGACCATGTCTCTGTCATTTTCATCGAGAAAGAACTTCGTTCCCTAAAGGGTTCAAAAGCCACAGGCATCGACGAGTTACCACCAGGACTTCTGAAGGATTGAAACTTCCACTGTGCCATCCAAATGGAAGATAGCCAAAGTTACGCCTGTGTTTAAGTTTGGTGATACAGTAGACTCCCGGTTATTCGAAGCCTCAAGGGGGATAAGAATTTACTTCGAATAACCGGGAGTTCGAATAACTGAAAAATTCGTTTTCCCGCCAGATTTTCAACTTAACCTTAATGGGATGGACTTTTCTTAAGTAATTGAGGCATTGTGGTTCAGTTGAGCTTAGCCTATAATTGGCCCCAAGGGGAATAAAAATCACTTCGAAGAAATTGCTTGAAGAGTGTAAATAGCCATGAATATTGAAACCTGATTTTTTGAAGAAAAAAAGTGTTTTAATCGCAGAAAATCAATGTTCTCACTCGACGATCTCCCAATAAGAAAAATTCGAATAACTGAGGGTGACTTAGCCTATAATTGGCCCCAAGGGGAATAAAAATCACTTCGAATAACCGAATTATTCGAATAACTGAAGTTCGAATAACCGAGAGTGTTTTTGCCTGAGTTGGGTAAGCAGATCCAAGTAATCCATCTCACTTCGAATAACCGAATTATTCGAATAAGTGCAGGTTCGAATAACCGGGAGTCTACTGTAGTTCCAAGCCTGAAAACTTTAGACCCATATCCGTTCTTACCGTTTAATCAAAGGTTATTGAAAAGGCTGTTCATAACAAGTTAATGGATTTCTTAGAGAAAGAAAATGTTCTGAGTGATAGTCAGTACGGTTTCAGAAAAAAACGATCCACCAAGTTGGCTTCCACCCTTTTATGTGATAGTGTACGCAAAAAAATAGATAATGGTAAAATGGTAGGCTGTATATATATATAGACCTATCTAAAGCTTTCGACACAATTGGTCATGGTGTTGTATTAACGAAGTTGCAGGCTTATGGTGTTAAAGGGAATGAATTAGCGTGGTTAACAGATTACTTTTTCAACAGAACTCAAATTGTGGAGATTGAGAATGTCCGTTCCAATGAAGAAGCTATATATTGCGGCGTTCCTCAGGGTTCTATTCTAGGGCCACTGCTATTTTTAATCTTCTTCGACGACTTTAAAACTCAAATAAAAAATCGACAGTTATTAAATTTGCAGACGACACTGTTCTGTTCTTTTCGAGTAGCAATTTCCGTATAATTGAATCCAACCTTAATGCCGATATGGAGATTGTCGCAGATTATTTTCGTGAGAACGAGCTAATCATAAATTTAAACAGAGGCAAGACCGAAGTGATGCTGTTTGGTACTTCACAACGGTTGAAACTCCATAAAGAAGTCGCTGCATGTCGTTTATGGTGATACTCCTATTAATGTTGTTTCCCAATACAATTACCTCGAAACGATCATAGATAACCACTTTCGTTATCTAGTAATTTCGAAAAAACGTATAAAACTGCAAGTATAGTCGGTTAAGATTGTTACAACGCATGAAAGCATTCCTCACAAGTGACGCTGCGTTAAATGTCTTTAAGACGATGATAATACCATTATTCACCTACAGCAGCACACTTAAAGTTATGTATCATGCAAGTCAGATGAGAAAGCTGGATTCATTTAGTAATCGTGCCAAAAACGTTATTAAGACAAACAAACGGCTACCGAAAATTATCAATGTGGTGAGACGTGATCAATGCATGATGGTTAAAAAGTGCTTATTAAAGGACTTCACCATTGATACTTTCAATAATTATTTTGATGTTCTACAGCATTCTAAAAGAACTAGAAACAATCTGTTTTCCATCAAATCAACGCGAGTGAAATTGGAATCCGCTAGGCACGGTTTCTTTTTCGCTGGTGGTAGCTTATATAACTCATTGCCTATTGATATTCGCAAATTAGACAATTTAAATGATTTTAGAACGACGTTATTTGAACATTTTTCGTGATTTTTTCATGATTAGTTTTTCACTTTATTTAATATTCATTTTTTACTTAATCTATTTTATTTATATTTTACTAACTAATTTTTACTATTTTTATCTGTATTTATTCAACAGGACGGTCAATGATAGCAGTTCTTTGTATATATGTACATATAAACTGGCGATTTTATCCTGTATAAATATTCAGAAAATAAAATAAAATAAAATATGCCTATTTTCTTAGTAAATCTGAGCGTGGATATGCTTATTCACAATACCTGTTTGCACAGTTATGTCGGTCCTTGTTGCAGGGATTTAATTTACGTTAGTTCAACTTATCAGTTGACAAAGGCAGTGAGATTGGATACTTTCGCCATATGTAAAGCCTCCTTTGTTTTCTATGAATAAGCCTGCTTTCTAGTCAAGCAGTTTGTTGGGTACAGAATATCTTTTGAAGGAAACCAAAGTTACTGTTCTGTAGGATTACTTGCCCCACTATAATTTCGTTTATTTTCTTATTGGTAGAATCAAAATGCAAAGGATTTGGACTCGCATTTGGGTGTAGATTTTACAGCGTCTGTAAGTGAAACGTCTTGATATAGTCTAGGAGGATAGAAATAGAGAAGGAGGAACATCTTTTAATCTTTCTTTTGTTATGATGATTTTTGTCAGTTCCTTTGCATAATTATTTAAAATTTGAAATACGGCGCACTCATTGGTTTTTATTAAATAATGAACATCGCGCTATGATTGGTTATTAAATTTTAATTAATTTTCTCAAAGACATAAATACATATGGCGCACTCTATAAAGCAAATTTTTAATATATAAGTTTTTAAAAGTATGAATTCTTTTTGTAATCAAGCTTAAAGCTGAAATCTTGTAAAAGTAGAACATTATGCTTTGCAAACTTTGTGGTTAAAATCGAAATTTGAGTCCTAGCAATTGTTTTGACCTCAAAATAGATTCAGAAAGTCGTATTTTAGTCAAATTAATTTATGTATTTAACAAATACAAAAAAAAGGTTGTTACATTTAAAAGATACTTAAAGCGAGGGGAAATACCATCTTCTTCATGGAAAGTACTGTCTCTTTGTCAACAAAACAGAAGCTAACATAACACGTTGTGCATATATTTTCCCAATATTTTATATACATTTGTCAATGCAAAAATGTGAGTTCTTTTTTTTGTACACTCATATAAATAAAGAAACAACTGTTAGAAACTTGACTTAATCCAATAAACAAAAGCAAGTGATATAGAAAGAGAAAAAATAATTATTTTCCACAGAATTAAAGTTGATAAGCTATCATGTCATCTCACACATATTCAAACTGTGTCAAGAGAAGGCTTGATATTGTAAGGTAAATCTCTTAGGAAAAAAGAAAGAAGTGTCAAAGAATAGGCATTAGATTTGTGGTAACAACTCATGAAAATTTATGTGCCTCATTTTATCCACATGTAGTATAGTTAAATTTCGAGTAGAGCAAAATCTGATTATTATCTTGAAAATGCAGATACACTTTGTATTCATACGGCTAGCTTCTTCCCAAATCAAATTCTGTGAACATACCTACATAACGTTTGTAGTCAGAAGATGTGATTTCTGTTTTTCATGCTACCAAATTAATAATATCTGACGAAATCCTAAGCTCCAAGCATAAAACTTCACAAAAAGATGCACGAAACACTACTGAATCGTTATTGCATTGTATTGCAACCCTTTTAAAGCCGCTACTAGTTTGTTTGTATTTCGTTAATCAGAAGAAAACACTTGTGGTTTGTCATCGCACTAAAAAGAGCTATCTACAACGTTTAATTGCTAAAATAAGCACAATAAAGGTCAATTTGACATCCAAGTAGTAGTTTTTCTCGCGCTCCTTTTATTCGAAGAAAGTCACTTCGATCATATTTTCAGCAAAAAGATTCGGAAGAGCGGGACGAGCCTATGATTCCATTGTTATTAAAAACAATACAAAGTTTGAATAGATGTCTCCTTCTCTATTTCTATCCTTCTAGATATAGTTTACAGTTTTTTATTCGTGTGTACACAAATATTTACGAAATCATTTACTTTGCCTATAAGAAGCCTAAAGATGGGTTTCCACTTAAACGAATGCGATCGAACTGATCGAAACCGGTTACCGCCAAAACTTACATCCGATTCCACTTACGTTATCGGAAAAACATATTTTAACTGTTAGCTATCTTCAACTGGTTTATACGGGAAATTCGCAGCACTGGTTGGACAAAGAACCCTAACGAGGGGCTTTATACAGCACGGTATAACTTTTAACCTAATAGCAACCATAATGGTAACAATAAATGTAAACAAATAACATTGCCAGAGATTTTTAAAACATAACTGCGTACTTTGAAAATCAAATTGCAATAAATTTCGAATTACTCCGCTAGAAAAACGGCTGTTTCAATTCTTCTTAACAACGAAGTCCATCCAATTCACGGTTCTCAATTAAGTGGTCACAAAAATATCTAAAGTTTAAAACATATCACACGGCTTCAAAAGCAAACAACAAGATTACATGTCGTTTTTACCACGGTTGCTCAAACTGATTAGGTATCAGTTCAAACAACTGTGGTAAAAAACGTCCTTTGCAGAATATAAAAATACTGCAGCCTTTTTTGAATGTTGATAATTTTAAATCAATGCACAATGGTGCACACATAAATAACTGCATTTTTAATATAGACATTCATTAGCAAAATTAGCAACAAGCAAAACGCATCAAAGTTGTGGGATAACTCTTTTTCTGACGAAGAATAAACTTTGGTTCAAAAAACGTTTAAGAAAATTCTATACAGTTGACTCTCTCTAATCCGAATCTCAAGGGGGATAACTTTTTATTCGGATTACATAGAGATTCGGATAGTAGAAAGTCTCTCTAATTCGAATTTCCAGGTTTCAATGGTGAAAATTCGGATAAGGGAGAGAAATGGAACTTTTTTGAAAAAAATTAAAAAAAAGTAAGGTGAGAAATAAGTAAGTTTGAACGAAAATAAAAGAACTCACTGACTTGCGATTTCTCTTTGTCTTAAAAAAATCAAAACATTCGAGTTCGACAGAGATTCAAATTACGAAAAACAAAAACATTCGAAAGTGTTAATGGTATATTTACACTTAAAAATTCGGATTATAGAGAGAATTTAGCCGAAGGGACCTGAAAATTAGTTCGGATTATAGAGGTTTTCGGATTACAGAGATTCGGATAGTAGAAAGTAAATTATGAGAGTTTCTTAAGGAAAATTGACGGTGACTTTTAATTTGTTCGGATTATAGAAAGATTCGGATAATAGAGATTCGGATTCGAAAAATTGATACAATGAAAATCAAATTAAACGTTTTCTTTCGTTATCAAAACCTGGTTTTTACAACCTTGTCACAAGAAAATCTTTAAAAAATAATCCTGGTTTCTAAAAACCAAAACAAAATAGCTATTCGTTAATAAATTCAATATAAACCTTGGTCTATACTTTTGACCTCAAGTAATATTTCTCGGTAAAAAAAGACAAAACAGTCTATATTGTATATTAATAATCAGTGAGACGAATAGACAAAAAAACAACTGAAGACTTAGGAATTATATGACAAATCATTGATAAAAAGAGAAGCAATTTTCCTAGGAGTTACATTTTTGTAACAAAATTTTCTACAAAAAACGCAAAATTGCCTCTCCTTTTCTCTAATTTCATGTTTGTGTGACTGATGTGCGCAAGCTGACAAGCATAATCAACAATGAAGCAATGAAAGCTTCTTAATTGTAGTCTCAATAATGTTTGTGAGGGATTATAGCCACAATTAATGTGGCTACAATCCCTCATGGTGTGTGGTATTCTCTTTTAGTGCAATATTTTTAACTGTATATACTCGTATTTATTTTCGTTTCGAAATATTCGTGTGCCGTTACACGGCACACTAGTTCCAGTCTTAACGTTATAACACGTGCAACAACTCCCACCCTTCTCACAAGTCGATTAACCATCAGAGCTGTAACAAGTTAAGGAGAAAGAATGTCTAAATCACGCTCAAGATCATCAAGTCCAGGCGACGAGAATCCTCCAAAGCGCCAAAGAGAGGATAGTTCATCAGCTTTGAACGATTTGAAGAATTTCTTCACTTCCAAATTTGAGCAATTGGAACGAAAGTATACGGAAGACACAAAAGATCTGGTTAGAAAGCTTAAGAAAGAACCTTCAGCAAGCTTCAAACACAAGGGCAACAAAGTGCAATACGAATTCAATTCGGACATTAAAAGCCAGATAAGTGACGTTATGAAATTAGCCAAAAGAGATACAAAAATTTACAAATCCCTAAAAAAGATTACTAACTCTATAGAAAAAAGAAATAAGTTGATAAAAATTGCTGATAGGTCTCCAGCAGGTTGGAAAACTGTGGACGAATACGTGTCGGACGATCTTGCCTCCGATAGTGAGGACGAAAAGAGAATTAAGGCTGCTGAAACCAGGGCACTAAAGAAGACCGAGAATAGTAAAAATAAAAAATATATTTCAAATTCAAATTCCCAGAATCGTTTTTCCTTTTCAGCTAGATACTCCAAGCCTCCAGAAAGGTTCCAAAGTTACCAACCAAGTGGATACCAAACAGGTGGATGGCGCGGAGAACAGCAATTCCAACAACACCAAAGACCCCGAGGAGCCTGCTTCGCATGTGGAAGATTTGGCCATTGGAGAAATACTTGCCCAGAAATCCAAAGAACAGCAACAAGCACCATCACCAGACCAGAATCCTACAAAATTTAAAGATAAGTATAATACAAATTTTTTGCAAACCATCAGTGATAAGTTCGAATTTAAAAGTAACAATAACCCCTCGATACCCATAGTTAAAGGTAGATTAAAGAAAAACATTTCATTCTGGAAAAACATCGGAACTAACGAAACTATACAAAACGTAATTTCGGAAGGTTATAAAATTCCTTTTGTTACAACACCTAACTCTGCATATTTTAAAAACAATAAATCAGCTTTTGAAAATAGATTATTTGTGGACGAGGCAGTAAACGAGCTTCTATATACAGGAAGAATAAAAATGTTGCCAACCGACGATATTCCATACATTGTAAATCCAATTTCAGTATCCGTAAATAATGACAAAAAACGTCTAATTTTGGATCTCAGACATGTAAACAAGCACGTTTATAAAGATAAAATAAAATTTGACGATTGGAAAGTTATGAAAGATTACCTAAAACCCAACAACTTTCTTTTTAAATTCGATATCACTCAGGGTTATCACCATATCGATATTCACCCTGACTTTCAAAAATATCTTGGTTTTTCTTGGTTCTACGAAGGAAAACTCCGCCACTTTGTATTTCTAGTTCTCCCGTTTGGACTCACATCTGCTCCATTTATTTTTACGAAAGTCATGAGGTGTCTGGTAAAGTTCTGGAGGTTCAATAGCATACAAATAGCAGTTTATCTCGATGACGGATTGGGCGTATCAGATTCTTTATTAAATGCAACACGTCATTCCACGTGTGTTCGTACAACATTAATTAACTGTGGCTTCGTAATAAACAACAAAAAATCTGTGTGGACTCCTTCGCATAACATCCAATGGTTAGGTATACAAGTCGATCTCCAAAGATGTTGCTTTTCTATTCCCCGTGACAAAATTATTTCGACTCAGAATTTCATTCATTTTATTCTCACAAAATTACCATACGTGTCAGCAAGATTATTAGCTTAACTCTGTGGCAAAATACTCTCTAAAAAATTTGTCTTGGGAGATATCGCACAATTAAAAACAAGATATCTTTACAAACTCATTGATTCAAGAGTAACTTGGGACAGAAAATTGAATTTGCAATACGAAAATAGCGTCATAAAAGAACTTTTATTTTGGAGAGATAATTTGAAATCCCTAAACGAAAAAATTCTTATCCAATATCAAATTCCCACGACAATCGCTTATTCTGACGCCAGTAATAACGCTATTGGAGCTCATGCATGCATAAACAACATTAAGTACGAATGCGTGGCAAATCTTTCAGAAATTGAATCGGATAAAAGTTCAACTTGGCGAGAATTATTTGCAGTCACCCATGCCCTTATATCTTTTAAATCATTATTAAAAAATAAATATGTTCTTTGGCACACAGATAACTTCGCTGTTTCAATTATTGCAAAGTCTGGATCAAACAAAGAGCCTCTACAATACTTAGCTCTAAAAGTATATGATGTGTGCAAAGAAAACAATATAGATTTTGATATAAAATGGATCCCGAGAGAACAAAATACCAGTGCCGATTATTTGAGTAGATTAGTTGATTACGACGATTGGCAAACTACAAAAACCTTGTTTACACAGCTAAATAATATTTGGGGACCCTTTACAGTCGATAGATTCGCCAGCAACATTAACACTCATTTACAAAAATTTAACTCAAAATACTGTTGTCCGGGTACCTCACGGGTGAACGCACTCTCAATATCTTGGTTCGGAGAAAACAACTATTCAGTTCCCCCAATCCATTTGATTACAAAAACCATACAACATATGTCATTATCACAATGTAAAGGAGCCCTTATAGTACCTCATTGGCCTTCAGCAGCTTTTTGGCCCTTGCTAGTGGATCATCATAGCAAATTTCTTCCGTTTATTAAAGACCATCGAGTGTTTGAAAATCCGAGTCTATGGGTAGTACGTGGTAAGAACAGTCAATCCCTTGTAGGCTCAATTCAATCATCTGCTCCAATATTGGCACTCTACATTGACTTTACAAAGTGTAAAAATAATTAGACATAGAGTTTATTTATTGCTTTAAAACTTTAGATTTTATCAGAAACCACCTGAGCACATCATTCCCACGACAAGATAATCTGATAGAATTAGTTGAAGCATTCCCGGAAACGTATGCAAAATGTAGAGAAGTAAACACTGTAAAAAGGTATGAACAATATTTTAAAAAATGGAAAGAATGGGCGTTAAAATTTAAGGTACAAGAGTTTCCAGCAGATTCCTTCCATGTTTCGTTATTTTTATTGAGTTTAACACAGCAGAATTGTTCCCTACCGATTATAGAAAGCTGTTATTATGCCATAAAATTTTTTCACCACACTGTATGTTTTAATGACCCATGTCAAACAATCATCGTTAAGAACATGTTTGAAGCTGCAAAGCGCATGACTAATCATACAGTTAACAAGAAACGGCCAATGACAGTAGAATTGTTATCTAAGTTATACGATCAGTTATCTGTTGTTAATACCTTACAAAATCTAAGGACTATCAATATATGTTTGCTTGGCTTTTCCGGATTTCTGCGCTATCAAGAACTTGCACATTTACGGCTTTCTGATTTTATCTTCAATAAAACACATCTGAGAGTTTTTATCCAAAAAAGCAAAACAGATATTTATCGTGATGGAGCTTGGGTTTTGATCAGTAGAACTACCACAAAATTATGTCCATTCTCCAATTTATCTAATTATATTGACAGGTGTAAAATAAAAGAAGACGATGAGTATATTTTTAGAGCCATAACATCTTCAAGAAAAAACGAACGATTGAGACCAAAAAACGAGCCATTATCGTATACTCGAGCCCGTGAATGTTTTAAAGACGCAATAAAGGCTTGCAATGTAGATCACCAAAAATTTAGCCTACATAGTTTAAGATCGGGTGGCGCAACTGCAGCAGCAAATAGAGGAGTACCAGACAGATTATTCAAAAGGCATGGACGGTGGAGATCCGAAAAGGCAAAAGATGGATATGTGCAAGACGACATTAGTATTCTATTGTCTGTTTCTGAAAGTTTAGGTCTCTGAAACATCATTCGCCCCTACTTTTAGGAACATAACTACTACACTACTAATACCGCGTTATTCTTGTCCCACATGGAGTTTAGAAAATAAATAAGGTTATTTTCGGTTGAGCAAAGCGAATTAGAAAATAATCGTATTTATTTTCGTTTCGAAATATTCGTGTGCCGTTACACGGCACACTAGTTCCAGTCTTAACGTTATAACACGTGCAACAACTCCCACCCTTCTCACAAGTCGATTAACCATCAGAGCTGTAACAAGTTAAGGAGAAAGCCCACCCACCCACCCCCTAAAAAGTTGTAAAAAATGATAAGGTAATTGCCTTACTTTAAGCTTAGAAATATGCCGCTTCTATATGGTTTCTTTTCGGAAAATAGGTAAATGAAACCAACCTCATTTGGCTGCGAGGTACCGGAGAGTTTTTATCCTGGAAAAGGCAAAATCTCTAAGTAAAGCTTGCACTTAAATCAGTAGAAACTACTACACTACTAATACCGCGTTATTCTTGTCCCACATGGAGTTTAGAAAATAAATAAGGTTATTTTCGGTTGAGCAAAGCGAATTAGAAAATAAATTTTTTTAATTTTTTTTTAGCCAGTAAATGTTAAAAATGATTCTGGCATTCATGGAGATTTTCCATCATTTATAAACACAAGTGACGAGGACGAAAACAGTGATATGGTATGTATGTACTTCACTTGATGATAACTATCACATTTTGTGTGTTACCTGTTAATCGCACATGCAGGGTTTAAAATTTGTACTACTACACATTTCGTTGAAAAATGGCAGAACATTTTTTTTGCAGCTGAGGCTAGATATAACTTCGTGGAACTAATATTTATGTTAAATATTTGAATACTAGTCTATCGATGACTCTGACTCCAACTTCGAAGCAACAACAGACGCATATGTTTCATCAGAGGAATATGAAGATGGGGATGACGAGCCAGATACACTTCACCTGAATAAGAAAGCGAAGACATCGACCCCCAAAACGGTTGGTAAATCAAAAAGGCTAGAAAAGAAATCTGATTCAACAAAAGCGAAAAAACCTGTTCATGAAATATTTTCCTTTGTTGGTGATTTGAAAGAAAATGAAAGAGAAAATGACCAGTCTGATGAAAAAAGTGAGTTTTAAAATTGTTCATGTTTGTTGTTTAGACGATTAAAAATGAATTTGATTCAGGTCTATTTTGTAAAGTTACCTACACTGTTTTCCCTTTTTAAGTCAAATTTTAAGAATATTTAAAATTTCGCCTGGTGGAGATAACCAGCTTCAAAGTCTTTGCATTTAAAGAGGCTTTAACAATAAGACTACTAAGAGCACAAAAAATGTAAAAAAAAAAATGCAATGTGCAAGGTATAATTCCTTTATTCTTCCGAATAAAGGAATGTAAAAAAGTCTTGAGCACAAACTTTTGCGAGTTGAAAACACAAACCTTATTATTTTAATACATATTTATTCGTCAAAAAAAAATCAAACGTACATACGCACAAAAGTTTGTAGTTACAAGTCCAATGGTTGCTTTATAATGTTATTGCTTTAGTTATCACTATACCGAGAGTGGCCAAAGGTCTTACTGGAGGTCGTATTTATGATCGTGTACATTGCTGTTACTTCTGTGGTAAATTAGATACAAAAATTGGCAGGCACTTGCAGACAGTTCACAAAGACGAAGATGAGATTAAAGGGTTGCACACTTCCGATAAAAAAGAGAAAGATATAAAGCTGGACTTGCTTCGTTTCAAAGGAGACTTCTACCGAAACATGGAAATAATAAAGAACGGGGGTGAGCTGTTAGTATGGAGAAGACCTTGTGCAACAGATATTGTTACCTATAAGGATTATGTTCCTTGTGTAAACTGTTTAGCATTTGTGACAAAATCAGAAATGTGGCGGCACTTGAAAACTTGTGTGGGGAAATCTGGAGTTTGTTCTGATGATGTCGAGAAGTGCCAAATGTTATTGTATCCTAATAAACACGCCGAAGGAGCTAGTAAAGAGTTAAAAGAGTTGATTTTAACTAAAATGAAGAAGGATGAAATCTATCAATGTGCCTCCAAAGATGTTTTGATAACTACATACGGTTCCTTCCTAATGAATTCTGTTGCAGGTTTTAAAAAACTGAACACAATCTCAAACAGAATGAGAGTGTTAGCACGATTGCTTCTCACGATGAGAAAACTGACTGACCAGAAAGAGTTAACTCTGAGCGAGGCATTAAAACCCGAATCCTTTGACGATGTTATAAAATCTACAAAAGAACTTGGTGGATTCAAAATGGTTAACAATGATGGAGAAATTATGCCTAAATTTGATACTCCATCATTGCCTTTACTCGTTGGTTATGCTATGGAAAAATGTGCTTCTTTGTTGAACGGTATTGCTATTAAAGCCCGGGATAATGACACCGTAGCCTCTGCGAAAAACTTCCTGAAGCTGTATAAGTTGGAGTGGGAAACCAAGGTGTCAAGTACTTGCTTGAAGAACATGAATGTTAATCGCTTTAATAAAGTGCAACTTTTACCTATAACAGAAGACCTGATGAAAGTCAGGGATTTCATGAAAGAAAAAATCCCTGAATTAACGAGTTCTTTAATGGCTGATCCATCACTCGAAACATGGAGAAAGTTAGCGGAAATTACGGGTGCTCGCTTAACAATTTTTAACCGTCGTCGTGGGAACGAAGTCTTCAATATGGTGCAAACCCGATTTAACGAGAGAGAAAAATATCGTGCTAATGAGATAAAGGAAATTAAGGATTCTCTAACTTCTTTGGAAAAAAGGCTTATGGACAGGTGAGAATCTCTTATTAAAATAACCTGGCAGGGGGCGGAATCACTTAGTAATCATAAAGTCCGTGCTTCGGTCCACAGCGCGAACAAGTTTAGCAAGTGACTTTACCACATCTACGGGTCAACCCATGCCATGTAAGGGAAATTGGGTAGGCAATGCCCGTGTATATCTGAACACAGAATAATAAGTATGTAACAGTTTTTTTATTACTCCACCCATTTGTTGCTATAAAATCTCTTATGAACTAAATTGAAGCATACGTTTTTGTTATAGCCTTACTCAAACAAACATTGTCGAATTCCCTGCGCTCAACCGAAAATAACCTTAGTGCTGCAGTTGCTAACCCTCTTAGATTAAGGGTAACGCTAAATATATACCGATTTGAACAACAACATAAACTCCTTAAAATAAAAGTTTCAGAACTAGTTGACATGTGAGCGCTTTCATGCATTTCACGAACGTAAAACCACGTGACTGGCATTGGCCATACATCCCAAAATAAGTTCAATTTCCATAACGTTATTTTTATATTATTAGTTTTTCTGAAAAGCTGTACATAAAAAACTTTGCCACCTATTGAGAGTCTATTTACTTAAAAGCAATGAAAAAAAAACGTTAAAAAGAATTATCACAAACATATGTTTTTATTTAGGAGATCTTTTTTCGCTTAATCTTAACACGTCTGCCATGCTCTACAAAAAAAATATTAAAATAAAAAACTGAACGCCGGGCGCTTTGACAGAAAAGTTGTTTTTACAACGACAAATATGTCCAATCAGTTTTTTTTAGTTAAAATGATATTGTGGATGGATTTTGATGGCTTAACATGATGTGATACATTTGTCCCGTCGGACCTTAAGGTTTCGCATTTTACCTTTTGCTGGTCATTCACATTTTCCTGTATATTTAGTATATAATGCACTTTAGGCAGAGGACATTAGAATATAAAGATGTCAGGGTTTTGACTCGCTATCTTTTATGCTACAATTTTAAACAAATATATGCTCGTTTGCATTTTTTCATTCCGTATTTTCGAGGTCTGATTATAGAAGAGTCGATGACATGCATGTTATAATTTCTTTTAGTTTGGATGTAGTTCACGTAAGGGGAAAGCGGGGGAGGCAGGTCCCCGTTTTAATGGAAGTAGATGTGCTAGCTGCAATGGAAGCATTAGGTCAGCATCGGAATGCACTTGGGATTTGCCTTAAAAATATTTATTTATTCGCAACACCAACAAGATCATCCGAACGCCCTTTAAGAGGCAACGATTGCATGAATAACGTGTTAAAATTAATTAAAGGCCTTCAGTATGCCGAGCGAATTCGATCAACTGAACTTAGAAAGTACTGCGCCACCGTTATGCAAGTTGCCGTCCTAAGCGAAAATGATCTTCGTTGGGTTGCAGAACATCTCGGCCATAATTTGGACGTGCATCGTGAATATTATCGACTAAGAGAATCTACGGTGGAATTGTCAAAGGTATCGAGATTGCTTTTAGCTGTAGACGAGGGGAACAGCTCTAACATGCTAACATGGCTGGAAAAAGACTATCTGAGATCACTGTAGAAGGTATTTTTTACATGACATACGTATCGACATGCTACGCTTACATGTAGAACTAAAGAAAGAGCATACGTACCTTTTCAAATGCTTTTGACCTTTTGGATAGTTACTATAATTCATGAAATTGCGCGTAGATTGCGCAAAATACTAATTTTTCGCATATTGGCTGCGCGAAATTTGATGTGCGCTTAATATTTTTGTCAGAAGGTACGCGAAAATTAAATAGCGTAAAATTAAAAAAAAACAAACGAGTAACGAGATTTAAAGTATAAGCTTACAAAACAACGCAAAAATTTTAATTTCGTAAACTTTAATGTGCAATAATTGTGTTGATAAAGCTTCTTTTATAATTTTCTATTAGGAGTGCGCGAAAAAGATGCACAATGAACTCGCGCAAAATATTTATTAATATACTCGATAAAATTGGCGCATCTTGATCACGTTCTCCCTCACTTTGAAAAGGAATTGTCCGCTAAATTAATTTCGCATTTTTTGGCTAATTTCCCGAAATTAGGTTCCCGCAAAAAAATTAAGATGTGAAATTCGCGAAATTAAGTTTTCTTAAAAACTAGCCTATTTTGAACCTATTGACCAGAAAATACAAAAAAATTAACAGTTTTCGTTTAGTCTAAAACAATCGAAATCTGTACCTTTTGTAACCCGTGATGTGGTGTCTTAAAAGATGTTACGAATTTGTTTTGTTTCTTTTTTCGATCATAAGAAAATCAAGATAGAAGATTAAATATTTTTCTCGTTTCTTGTTTTTTACCCATTGTACAAATTAATAAATTATAAATTTGCGATATTAAATACCAAAAAAGTTCAAACCAAAAATCGCTAAATAAAATACCCGCAAAAAATTCCAAAATGGAAAAATCGCGAAATTAAATACCCGCGAAATGAATTTCTTTTCAGGAAGGCGAGTTTTTCAGCAGACGCGAAGGGATTTATGCGCCAATGCGGTCTTACAAATGTTGAATGTATTGATTTTTGATATCACGAACCCTTCGATTACCCACGCCAGAGAACTTTAATGTCACAGCCTTTTGTAATTTGACTTTTTATGTCCCTCTAGAACTCCCCCCTCTGATTCCAAACGCACAAGTCAGTAATGAAGAAGAAGAGTTTGGCAGCAGTAGCGACAAAGAAAATATTGAATTCTCTAGCGTAACGAAACCAGGTAATTATTTGTGCTTGTGCACAATACTTATTAAAATTGTGGCGAATGTTTAAGAATTTAAATTTAAGGTAAATTTACTTTGGCGTATTCTCCAAATTTTTAATCCGCCGTAATTTTTCCACTTAAGACATAAGTAGTACCTGTGCCAAACCTTCAAAAATAATTTACAGTTAGTTGCATTATTTAGAATTGTCAGATGCTAGTGCAAACGCGAGAAGGAAATGGTCGCCGGAACAATCCGAGCTTGTTTTAAGAGCATTCCACAAGCACGTTATTGGAAACTCACTGCCTGGAAAAGTCGAATGTTTAACGTTGCTGTCGAAGAACCCTTGTTTACGTGGCAGAGAGTGGAAAAACTTAAAAGGTTTCGTGCGAAATCATAAAGTTACCATTGCTCGCCAAAAGCGAAAACAAAGATGAATGAATTTTGTCGCCTTCCCAAACATTACTCTGCTTCATGTAATTAATCAATGGCTTTAAAAGTGGTTATTGTATTTTTTTATTTGTTAGCAGGAAAATTCCGGGAGAAGGGATTCAAGCTACAAAATCACCTATGGTGATTAAACTATCCTCCGTAAAGGATAGTTTAAAAAGTCATAAAAATGAAATAGGCCGCCTAGTATAAAACGGTTCTACAACGGTTCTACAAAACGGTTCTATAAAACGGTTCTACAACGGTTCTACAACACAGTAAAGTGTCAGAAACTCTATGTTTTTGTTATGAAGTTGCAGTAACGTGTGCAGTGAACCTTAGTTTATGTTAACGTTTACATTTGTTTACATTAACATTTGTTTACATTTGTTTACATTAACTTTCCCAGCATGTCCGTCAAAACAACAAATAATCAAAATACAACAACAAGCCTTAGATATCAACATAATTATATATACAAAAAAAAAATATGGAGCAATAAATAAGAAAGTTGTAACATAAAACCTTAGTATCGGATCCTCTTACCACGAGCTTTCAGTACCATTGTGATCCGTCTCGGCATACTTTCAATCAGGCGATTTATCTTTTCCAGCGGATATTCACGCATCGTTGTCTTTATGCGCTCTGCGAGTTCATCTTTTGTCTCCCGGGTAATGTTATTGTCGAGGGCTTGTTGTTGTAATTGCTAATCACCGATACACCAGCCCTCTGGTGCAACGCAGCCATGTCGGCCGAATCTTTTGTTGACACATATGTCGCAGACTTCTTGTTATTGTTTTTGTTCATATTTATTTTTTACTAAAAAGAGAAAAACATCATAGACAATTCTTTTTAATGTATATTAGGATAACATTCGTTAAAATATATTTTTGAACAACGTTTTTACGAGAATTTTTCTAAGTCCAGAATTTTGAAGACAATCGTTGACATAATATGTGGCAAAAATTTCAAATTTCTATAGAAAGTCCCCCCTCCCCCCTGTTTTCATTGTTGAATGCTGGACCAAATTGTGATGGATGAACTTTTTCTGCAGTTAAATGACTGTTGGGCACAACATTTTCCGTCTAGTTAAGAGTCACGTTATTGATTTTGAGAAACGGTACTTTTGTAGCAAATACGCCTTTTTTTCACAGCCACAACGAACGTCACTTTTACTTTCCTGTTGTTGCGTTTGCACATCAAACTTTACGGGTTGTTCTGCGTACGTATTTTTGCCTCTTCGTGCAGAATTGTTGCACCTTAACGGAACAGTCAATTTTTAGTAACTATATATAAGCAATTTTATTAGGTGCGTGCCGGCTTTTGTCTAGCTGCAGATTTACTTCAAAGTTATGTGGGGAAAAATCGTGTATCATATGCTCAACATTTTTTCACTCCAGTGCAGTTGTTAATTGATTACCAATGAAAACAAAAAATTGAAAAAAATATCGTAAGTGATGTGTGCAAATTTGTCCCCGCAACTAAATTTGGAAAATGTTCGTTTTGTCCCCAAAACTCAACACAACCTCTGAAAAACACATTAAACATGCCCTATGGGGACCGTTGTTATTTTACCGTTACACAAGTTTTGAGGGCACTAGGAATCATTAAATAGCGTTGTACGTTGTGGGACACATTTTCATGTCCCCACAGCTCCAATTGTCCCCACAATGCAGGTGAACTTTTGACGTAAGTCCCCACTACTAGGTTGCCGTACAAACACCGACAGTTACAACACCGACAGTTACAACACGGATAATAACAATGTAAGAAATAACGCATCTCAAATATGTACATCTTATAAGTAATTATGTTGAAACCTCTCAGTATTTTATTCTGAAATGTCAAAAAGTTGACCTGCAAGAGTTAGCACAAATCAACAAAAATAAGTTCTTTACGCATTTTAAATATAGTCTTTCCCCTAAAAGCTTACACAAAAATATCAAAAAGCCATTAGTATGGAAAACATCAACTTCATCAAAAACAAATACTATCCTCTCCCACAAAAATTTACAAAAAATGTCAACAACACAAAATTAATTGTTTTTTGGTATGATGATTCATACTGCCCTTTACCAAACATTTTAAACCGAAATGTCAAAATTGCGGTGAGCAAGGAGTAAAAAGGATCTTTATTTTAAAGTCCTTCCTCACAAAAGTTTACACAAAATGTAAAACAGAACGGTTTCTGTGGAGCAAATCCAAATCAACAAAAATCATTTCATTCGGCATGTTGTATGTCTTTGTCCATAAAATCTTATACAAAAGCAAGTCATTTAAGTATACTGCATACAGTCCTCGGCCATTAGATTTTATACAAAATATAAACAACTACAAATTTAAAGGTGTAAAATCTTATTGTATCAAATTTTTTGTTTTACTATTTATATATTTGCATATTGTCATTCCTTACAAAAGTTGAACATAAAAAGTAAAAAAACAAAAAAAAACAGTTTCAGTCATAACATTCAGCAATTTTTGATTATCACCAAATATTAATTGCCGCAAAATCGATTGAACTTTGTCAAACCACATTATATATGCCCATAAAAAGTTGTGACAATAAAGTACAGAAATGATTATATTTCTAGATATAAATTTAATGCGTTCCAAACTCTTTTTGACATTGGTTTTAAAAATAATGTTGAAAAAACTGATTTTTGTTCTTTGATCTATATATTTTATCAGAACTTATATTGTGTATATTTTTTATCATAGCTTATATTGTGTATATTTTTTATAAGAGCTTATATTGTGTATATTTTTTATAAGAGCTTATATTGTGTATATTTTTTATAAGAGCTTATATTGTGTATGTTTTTTATCAGAACTTATATTGTGTATATTTTTTATAAGAGCTTATATTGTGTATATATTTTATAAGAACTTATATTGTGTATATATTTTATAAGAGCTTATATTGTGTATATCTTTTACAAGAACTTATATTGTGTATGTTTTTTATCAGAACTTATATTGTGTATATTTTTTATCAGAACTTATATTGTGTATATTTTTTATAAGAGCTTATATTGTGTATGTTTTTTATCAGAACTTATATTGTGTATATTTTTTATAAGAACTTATATTGTGTATCTTTTATAAGAACTTATATTGTGTATATATTTTATAAGAGCTTATATTGTGTATATATTTTATAAGAACTTATATTGTGAATATATTTTATAAGAACTTATATTGTGTGTATATTTTATAAGAACTTATATTGTGTATATTTTTATAAGAGCTTATATTGTGCATATTTTTTATAAGAACTTATATTGTGTATATTTTTTATCAGAACTTATATTGTGCATATATTTTTATCAGAACTTATTTTGTGTATATCTTTTATAAGAACTTATATTGTGTATATATTTTATAAGAGCTTATATTGTGTATATATTTTATAAGAACTTATATTGTGTATATATTTTATAAGAACTTATATTGTGTATATTTTTTATCAGAACTTATATTGTGTATATTTTTTATCAGAACTTATATTGTGTATATATTTTATAAGAGCTTATATTGTGTATATATTTTATCAGAACTTATATTGTGTATATTTTTTATAAGAACTTATATTGTGTATATATTTTATAAGAGCTTATATTGTGTATATTTTTTATCAGAGCTTATATTGTGTATATATTTTATAAGAGCTTATATTGTGTATATATTTTATAAGATCTTATATTGTGTATATTTTTTATCAGAACTTATATTGTGTATATATTTTATAAGAGCTTATATTGTGTGTATATTTTATCAGAACTTATATTGTGTATATTTTTTATCAGAACTTATATTGTGCATATATTTTTATCAGAACTTATATTGTGTATATTTTTTATCAGAACTTATATTGTGTATATTTTTTATAAGAACTTATATTGTGTATATATTTTATAAGAGCTTATATTGTGTATATATTTTATAAGAACTTATATTGTGAATATATTTTATAAGAACTTATATTGTGTATATATTTTATAAGAGCTTATATTGTGTATATATTTTATAAGAACTTATATTGTGAATATATTTTATAAGAGCTTATATTGTGTATATATTTTATCAGAACTTATATTGTGTATATTTTTTATAAGAACTTATATTGTGTATATATTTTATAAGAGCTTATATTGTGTATATTTTTTATCAGAACTTATATTGTGTATATATTTTATAAGAACTTATATTGTGTATATTTTTTATCAGAACTTATATTGTGCATATATTTTTATCAGAACTTATATTGTGTATATCTTTTACAAGAACTTATATTGTGTATATTTTTTATAAGAGCTTATATTGTGTATATTTTTTATAAGAGCTTATATTGTGTATATTTTTTATCATAGCTTATATTGTGTATATTTTTTATCAGAACTTATATTGTGCATATATTTTTATCAGAACTTATATTGTATATATTTTTTATAAGAGCTTATATTGTGTATATTTTTTATAAGAGCTTATATTGTGTATATTTTTTATCATAGCTTATATTGTGTATATTTTTTATCAGAACTTATATTGTGTATATTTTTTATCAGAACTTATATATTATATTGTGCATATATTTTTTATCAGAACTTATATTGTGTATATTTTTTATAAGAGCTTATATTGTGTATATATTTTATAAGAACTTATATTGTGTATATTTTTTATAAGAACTTATATTGTGTATATTTTTATAAGAACTTATATTGTGTATATTTTTTATCAGAACTAATATTGTGTATATCTTTTATAAGAACTTATATTGTGTATATCTTTTATAAGAACTTATATTGTGTATATTTTTTATCAGAACTTATATTGTGCATATTTTTTATCAGAACTTATATTGTGTATATTTTTTATCAGAAGTTATATTGTGTATATATTTTATAAGAACTTATATTGTGAATATATTTTATAAGAGCTTATATTGTGTATATTTTTTATCAGAACTTATTTTGTGTATATTTTTTATCAGAACTTATATTGTGAATATATTTTATAAGAACTTATATTGCATATATTTTTTACAAGAACTTATATTGTGCATATTTTTTATCAGAACTTATATTGTGCATATTTTTTATCAGAACTTATATTGTGTATATATTTTATAAGAGCTTATGTTGTGTATATTTTTTATCAGAACTTATATTGTGTATATTTTTTATTAGAAAAACGTTGTTGTCTTTTGGTATTTCTTTTTGTCTGTTTTTTACGCATTTGCAAATATTTAGTCCCGAGTCCCAAATCATAAATCCCTGCTCCAGAATACCGGGTCCCGAGTCTTACTTTTCCGATATGCCGTTTGGTTTTGCTTTCCCTCTGCATAATCTTTTGAAATAAGCTCTCACGCGCAAAGGCTTCGAGCTTACATATAAAACCCATGTTTTTTAAAAAAGAAGCTTCTATCTTGAGTGATAAGAATTTTATGTAAAGTTTAAAGACCTCGTACACAGTGCTTTCTTAAAAATGTTCATCAAAATGTATGTCAAAGTTTGGCTTTATTCTTGACTAGTGTTTTCTCCCTCCTTTGACACACCATGTTCTAATTTGGTTTGAATTTTATTCTCCTCTCTTCAACAATTTATGAACATTGAAGTGATGCAACTGGAAATGCACCTAATTATTTTTTTGATTTATATTTAGATCGGTATTATATCGACATACTCTTCTTTTCTTGACTGGAACGCGTGCGCTAAAATGTTTTTTTAATATGTGTGATTTTAAACCTTTAAGCTTATATTGTGTATATATTTTTATAAGAACACTAAGCTAAAAAAGCCCTGATTGATTAAATTTCATTATTCATTCCCGTGATGAATCAATTCAAACGAGAATCTTCTCTGGAAGTAAGCACATTCTTATATTAAGATGTCTCCGATTTCTTTTTATAACATCAAGACTGATCCTGTGACGTTTTTAATTTTTGTTACCAACACAAACCTGTATCATGGATGGAGTACTTGTTTTACACTTTACACACACCCGTTTATTCATACAAAGTTACACAGACTAAAAAACATTGCATGTATAGTATGATTAAAAATACGGATTATGATATATATTCTAAAAAGCACTATCTCTGCCCCGACGTCCTCCGAAAAAATTTATTTTATTAATACTCGCATTTTGTTCAAGATGGTAGCCAATTTGCTTCTTTGTGCTACAAATACACGAAATAGAAATTCCTGGAAAATGTACGACGGGCGATAATGTGACAATGAGCATAACGAGCGAATTCTCGTGGTTTTTTCTAAGAGCTATCGAATAGTATTTTGTCTGTTAAGATCGGCTACACGCAGCTTTATTTCGGGCTCCAGCAGAGTAATACATTTTGCTGACGGGCGAACATGACTAATAATGTATCAACGTACCTACGTAACTACGTAACATTCTATCACAAATTCCATTTACGTTACGTGCTGTCTTTAAAGACAGGTAATGTGTTTAGCCTCAGCACCAGGCTCCACCCAAATGCTTTCAACTCATTAACATTAATGATGAGCTGATCCTAAAATAGAAGTAATTATGTTGAGCACGTTTTTCATAATCTCAGCTATATTATCACGGATTGTCAGAACTTTGAAATAAATAGATTTTTTTTAAGAAAAAACAAAGCTAAATGACCCTTTTATACTTAAATATTTCAGATTTTTCTAGCAGAAAGCAACACACATCATAAAATGTTCGTAAAACAACGAAAATGCATTCATGATAAACAAAACGTAGATAGCAAAATAAGTTCTTCACTTTTCCATCTTCGTTCCAATGATATATACATATAAAAAGACGGAAAAAGATTTTAGAAGCTTTCTGTATTTTGTGTTTTGTTATCATTGAGTGTTAATTTCTACAGTTAGTTTCGAAAAAAGTGGTTGACGCGATTAAGCTATTAGTGGCAAAATGGTTTATTTTAGTAAGCGTTTTGTGGTGCGGCATACGATTTAAAATAATATAAACACGTTAATTTCAATATTTTTAAAGTAATTTTTGCAGTAAATTTAACTTATAGTTATATCAGAAATTTTTGGTGTTTGCTAAGGTAAAAACAAAATGACCCTCTACAAAACCATAGCATAAAACTAGCTGTTATTTATTTATTTATTGCATGAGTAGTGGTTTTAGTATTATCAACTGTTGTGACACATCTCGTTAAAATATTGGGGAGGGATTTTATGGTATTTTCTCTGTTTTCAAATGTTCCTCCCCCTTATCAAATTTAAATAAAATTTGTACTACACATTGTTTTGGCTACACTAATTAGTTATTATTCGCTATTTTTGATAAAACAACCAATAACTTTGTTTTTGCTTTAATTCACGTTCGAAAAATAGGGAGATAAATATCAGAATCCTATATTAAATATAGCTCGTTGCGATATTGTGTACACAACATAGTCATTATCTGTCAACCTAACTACGCCTTTAGTTATTATTGGTCCCAAATAATAAATAACTAGTTGAAATTTATGGAAAATTTTTAAAGTCCACCATGTTAATGCAAAGTACTCAGACAAAGCATGCTTTATCGGGCCTTGGAGGAAAGAATACGGAATCTGTATTTCTTTCCTCCAAGATCGGGCTAAATCAATATCGGGCAAAAGTAACGTTTAAAGAAAGTTTTATAGAAAAGAAGTAAAAACAAAACGTAAACAAAAATTTTCAAAAATGGACAAAAGTGGAGAAATTTACTCTGAAGAATAAGGTTTTATTATTGAGAAACAATATACACATCGACTAAAATTATTTTTATTAAATTATGGTTCTATCACAAATTCAGGTTACACCACTTTTTTTTTTTTTAAATTTATAAGCATAGTGAGGTTATGTGACCTAACCGCACGTTTTTTGAAAAAGCAGGCAGGTATAATAGTTTCAACAATAATATTTTTAACTTTATACAGCTTATGCAAAATATTTGCCAACAAAATAAGCATATTGGCCACCTAAAAGAAACTTCGCCTTAAAATCATACTTTGTGGTAAAATTCAAAAATAAACGTTGTAAGCAGAAAAGCTAGACTCAACGTTGTAAGCAGAAAAGCTAGACTCAACGTTGTAAGCAGAAAAGTTAGACTCAACGTTGTAAGCAGAAAAGCTAGACTCAACGTTGTAAGCAGAAAAGCTAGACTCAACGTTGTAAGCAGAAAAGCTAGACTCAACGTTATAAGCAGAAAAGCTAGACTCAACGTTGTAAGCAGAAAAGCTAGACTCAACGTTATAAGCAGAAAAGCTAGACTCAACGTTGTAAGCAGAAAAGCTAGACTCAACGTTATAAGCAGAAAAGCTAGACTCAACGTTGTAAGCAGAAAAGCTAGACTCAACGTTGTAAGCAGAAAAAGCTAGACTCAACGTTGTAAGCAGAAAAGCTAGACTCAACGTTGTAAGCAGAAAAGCTAGACTCAACGTTGTAAGCAGAAAAGCTAGACTCAACGTTGTAAGCAGAAAAGCTAGACTCAACGTTGTAAGCAGAAAAGCTAGACTCAACGTTGTAAGCAGAAAAGCTAGACTCAACGTTGTAAGCAGAAAAGCTAGACTCAACGTTGTAAGCAGAAAAGCTAGACTCAAACAAAACTTAACCACAAAATTGTGTGCTTAAGAAAGTTAAACATATTGAGGTTGAGCCTTCCCTAAGAAAAGAAAGAGCAAAAAGAAAAAAGAAAGAAAATTCGAAAATTAGCATTAAAATAAATATTAAGGATTACCATAGAGCTGCCACAAGTGGTCTTCTACGATGAGTTTATCGGTCCCTGTTTTATAAAAAAGGTTATTCACAATTTACGATCATCATATTTTCTTAGGTCTAAAAAACCCAGCAGAGAACTTTCTTTGAAAACTAACTAATATTATGTTCTTATGAAGTTTCATTCTTAAAAGTAAAGTTTTTAATATTAAATTTAATTTTATGCAAAATATATATTAAGCAAGCCATAAGATACCACCTGAATACATCCATCCAAGTCATAATGTTATTTTTTAGATATGTCTTTAAACTAGAACAACCACTCATACAACTGCTTAGATTTTCAAAAACTATTCGGAGTAAAATTAACACCAGAAAACTCATATTATTTGCCGAATTTTTAAAAATTAGCCTGCTTATCGAAGTAAACCACTTCACCCGAAAAATTTACTCTAACCTAGCGTCGTTTTCATGTTATTCCATTCCATTTTTATGTTTGAATATTTATAGTTATGTGTTTTATTTTTCGCAACAAAATAAAAGTAACGGTACTAAAAGGATAAACTTATTACAAATATAAATAACTTTTTAGAAATACGCTGTCGTGTTAACACTTATTTAACTTATGCAACTTATTCAGAAAAAAACATTTTAGACATTTAATTACCAGGAAAATTAAAATAAACTTTTCTTTGGTGTCTAGCAAATAGAAAACCTAATTAACGATTATTCTATCCACAAGAATGTTTTAGTTCATATGTTGATATTTATTCTACTGCAGGTTTCACATCTTAATCTCTTTTGTCGAACTGTTTTTGTTGTTGAAATTATATTGCACCAGGTATGTCATATTTTTTTACTGGAATTGTTGGTTCTCTTTTATTATTTCTTTTTTAATTTTATTGCGGTTATGAAGTTCATACTTACTGTTAAATTGTTCAAAAACGAAAATAAACTACAATAACCTTCAACTTTTCCACATTGTTCCTACTTTTGCAACTAACTTCTACGTTTTCCTTGATATACCACAAAAAAATTAAACCATTTTTGTTTTGCTCCATCATAAATAAAAGTTTAATCGCACTGTCAAAAAGGTATTCCTGGTGATTAGAATTGATATAAATTTACATACACAAAATCGTCAACACAAAATAGATAAATAACATTAGGACAAGAGGCACTAAACTTAAGTAAGTCCAACCTGAAAAGAGTTTTCAATATAACTTTTAAATAAAAATTATACACGGTCATGATTTTTTTCCTTTGAGTATGATGTATATGATATTTTTTTGCTTTTTTTTAAGTGACTCTGTTATAAATTCTAAACATTATAAAAAACTCCAATAAAAGAAGGTCACAATAATTTTTTTGGAATCTCAATTGACAAAGCACTGTACGTTTGTCCATACATAGATAAGCTATTGTATTCGAAACCAATTATATGGCCAAGTCAGCTGGGTATCAAGTTATGAATATCGCGTTTCTTCCCTGTTATTTAACAGGGGAGAAACTCAAATACTTTAACAAAAAGTTAGCACTAATCGTTATTTTATTATTTCTATTGTTTTTTTTGTTTTTTTACCAAAAACAAGCATTTAATAATGTGGGTACAAGAATAAGGCAACGGAAAACAACGGGTGCAGATAAATTGATCAAAATATTGCTTAATTTAAGGAAATCTTTTATGTATAAATAAAAGGTTCAAATATACAACAACAAAAACAAAGGCGCGGTTATCGAAAAGCTGTTAAGCTATGCCAAAAATTTAAAGCGGTGTAAAACGTGTGGTTAGAATTTCAGAATTTTAATTATCGAAAATTCACTGAAGTTACTTTAATGTCAACAGTAGTAATTTAAAGTGATTTACAAGCTCTTGTATACCACTGCTTTCCGATGCTATTATTTTCTCACTTTGAGCCGTTCTTGATACTATTTCCGATGCTATTATTTTCTCACTTTGAGCCGTTCTTGTTACTATTTTCGATGCTATTATTTTCTCACTTTGAGCCGTTCTTGATACTATTTTCGATGCTATTATTTTCTCACTTTGAGGCGTTCTTGATACTATTTTCTCACTTTGAGGCGTTCTTGATACTATTTTCGATGCTATTATTTTCCCACTTTGAGGCGTTCTTGATACTATTTTCTCACTTTGAGGCGTTCTTGATACTATTTTCGATGCTATTATTTTCTCACTTTGAGGCGTTCTTGATACTATTTTCTCACTTTGAGGCGTTCTTGATACTATTTTCTCACTTTGAGGCGTTCTTGATACTATTTTCTCACTTTGAGGCGTTCTTGATACTATTTTCTCACTTTGAGCCGTTCGTGATACTATTTTCGACGGAAACTCTTTAAACTTGTCTAACTTTCTATTCGGATTATTACTTTTAAGATTGCGGCTTTCATTTCATTTCCTTTCATTCGTTCTATTGAATTGTGGTAATTTGTAAATAATGGAGAAAAAAACTAGAAACATGATTAAAAAGCTCACAATTAAGTTTTTATTAATGGCAGCGTTTAGATGTTGATGTTTAGGTTATGAAATTTTCCACAAGTTTGCGTGTTATACTCCATCTTAAGTTACGTCACTTGAATGCACATCTAATTTAACCACTGAAAGGACTAAATTATAATATTTTTAGGTTATTTCTTTACAAATATAGTTTATCCTTTCATGTAAAAGAATTGTAAATTTACATTAGCTAACCATTTTAATGCCATCTATCTTTTGGTTACGTCCTTTTGTATTCCTCAAAATGCAGAATTTAGTTGAAAAGAAGACCATGCTTCGTATATAAATATTGTACGAAAAATTCTCCCATCCCCGTTAAAGGTATCCAAGCTTTGTTGCACGTAAACAACGTATTTGAAAATTGTAATGCTGGGCAGTGCTTTATAAACCAACTAAAATGCGAGGTTTTGTTTTAAATCAATAAAAATAGCAATCGTAGAAATTTCAAACATAGAGAATTCTGTAAGCAGTCAGAATGAGAAGTACCTTATTCCTGCTCATTTGTGCAAACGCTGACACGCGCGAAGATATACTTCTTCTTTATTATTCTTTATTAAGTCTTATGATAAAAAGGGAAAACAAACTCTACTTTAACTTTACGTAGAATTTTCTTTTCTTGTTTTTATAATTATAAAATTATAAAATCCCTTGGAAAAGAATAATGCAGAATAGTTAATCAATTAAGGTGTTATTCTTATTCCATCCTTTCCGATTGATCAAGGAGGTTTAAAGAGAGAAGGAGATACATCTCAGCAACGTCCATTTAAATTCTATTCAAATTTCTTTTGTTTACGTGCTCCTTTGAACCGATCCGTTGCGCCGCTTTTGCTGTATTTTTACATGCCGAGTGTGAGATGAGTGTTTTAACGACAAAGCAGAACTTTCAAAAAACATATTAAAAGCTATACCGAACATAAATAAAACACATGACTCTGTTGAGCTATAAGAATTAATGCTGGTGAAGTTTATTATCCCCACTTGCAAAACGATTCAGCTGGTATTTGGAGCTTATATTGTGTAAATTGTTGCCCTGAGATATGGTGTAATTTTATATCTTGTAGATGTTTCTGTATGTTCCCTCCTAGCACAGCGTCAGTTAAAAGATTGATAAAACTTTTAAAAAATATTACTGCAGGAGGGGTTGCATATTAGTACATATCTTTTTCTTCAAAGTTATTGAATTTTCGGTATAGAATCGGTGTTCGGTGACTATTGTTTCTTTCATAGAACAAAAGAAAATATTAATCATTCGTTACTATCTCTAATTATGCGTTTTTCGTTGGGCAATGATTTACTTTTATTTCTTCGCGTTTTTATTTTCTAATATTGTTTTTTTATCTTCATGTTACCATAATTTCCCTCATATTCGGCTGATTTTACTTATTTTCTGCATGTACCACCAGAAATGTTTAAAAACTGATTTTAAACGATCAAAATACAAAGCAAACGATTTTTTAGCGCTAGAAAAAATAATTTATAATTATGCAGAAATAACAATGAGCAACGGTTACTTTTATAATTTACGCGCGAGATTTCAAAAAGATTTGTTTACAAAACTGAATTTGAAAACAATACAGCAACCTGCAAATCGGCAACGGATGGTTTCAATAGAAACTGCGGAGATGTATCTCCTTCTCTTTTTAAACCTCCTTGGATTGATTGAGTGAAAATTCCGCTTTTAAATTCTAGATCGCTTGATTTCTAACTTTATTTAACTGGGCAAAAGAATTCAAAACGAAGTGTTTTGATACTTTCGTTAAGTTTTTTAACGTTCCTTGAAGGCGGATCTGAAAAATAAAAAAAAATAAAAAAATAAAAAAGACATTAATTAAAATGAAGAAACAAATATATAGCGCACTACATGAACATTTTAGAGTGACAAAAAAGTTGATTTTTTCTCATTAACTTAAGTTTGTTGCGAATAAAAAAAAATGAATTAAATGTGGTTCGTATATTGCGTCTCCCTAAATGATACTTTTAAGCCGTACGCCATCATGCAAGTGCCACACAAGTTTTACATCCAAGTTAATAGACAGTAATTATTCTATTTTGCACTGAGTAATGTTAAGAGAAAACTTATGATTAATTTCCTGTGAATGTAAAGGTGTTATAATGACAATTTGACTATTATTTTATCCATTCCTGAGAACTGTCCCCCGTTGATCGGTGTCACAGATAAAAAAACCCAATTAATTGATAGATTTAGAGGATTGCTAAAATTCCGGGCATAAATGAAATTATCCGGTGGCAACTGAAAACCCATGGGCCTCAAAACAATGAAATTTAAATGAAACTTTGGGGATATGTAATTCTTAGATGTATTCAAAAAATAATAAATCTTTGGTAGCGTTTATTCCCTCCAGAGGTTTTCTTTTCTTTTTGTCATACTAACAAAAATGTCTGCATGAGAGCAAGTAGATGTCATTGTAAAACCATGCTACATAATGGAACTTAGTATTCCATAAGAACGTAATAACTTAAAGTGTCATATTTAAGTTTTAAATGGGATCAAAATATTGAATATTTAACGATTGTATAATTTTTCTGCCAGACTGTAATTTTTACATTGAATCATGACATTAAGTATTCCTAAATTGTCCTGGACTATGTATCATGAACAATTTATGGTCAAATCATGAAACATGGCACGGTTGCAAATTAATTAACACAGTAAGTGTTATACTAAATCACATAGGAGTATAAAAGGGGTTACAAAATCACTTGCCAAAAAAGCTATGCCATGGGAAACAAGTCCCAGACAGTCAAGCCGTTGTGTATGAAAGGATTTATTAACCTATGTGCTCACACGATCATAATAGTGTGTCATAATTGTAGTTCCCAATCGAGAACCAAAAATTGGTAATTTATTTTTTGATAACAAAAAAATCAAACTTTGTAGTCACTTCCCTCTCAAATTATTTCTTTTTAACAATGTGGTTACCTTTCAAGTTGCTACACCGACAAGGTAACTATAGAAGGCTTCAGATAAACAATGGGATGTAGTGTTGGTTTGAAACTTGTCTAAATTACTTTAAAATATTATATTTTGCTTATAGTGCTTATTTTGAAGTTATTATTGACATAAGTGCTAAAAGGTGGTAGTCGTTACAGTAACTTACCTGCAAGGGTTTATGTCAGCCTAGCAGTCAGAGATTGTGTTCAGTTTGTTGTTTTGTAGTAATTTACCATTGGGGTTAATTTTTAACATTACTCATTACTCATAACATAAGACTCATAACTGTTATTTTGCTGTTTAAAGTCCTAATTTTTGAAAATGGGAAGAATATTAGTGAAAGACTGAATTTTCCAAAACGTGCTTGCTTTGTGTTTACCACCACAGCAATGCCAGAAAAGACACTTCATCAAACGCATTGGTTCAAAAAAGACAAACGTGGCAAAAATTAAAACACTTTTAGTGTTCAGTAACCAAATTTTGTCACTGACAAAAGAGGGATTTAATTTTTACTCACGCTATTTATTGTGTTATAAATGTTATGTTGTTAAGTTTACATAATATTGTATTTATCATTTTATATTCTGACTTTTCAGTTATACCCTATAGTAAATAATCTTAAATATTAGTAAACTTTAATTTTTGCTTCCCATTTATATTTGTTATTTTATTTGTATATATATTTCTTCTGATAGATACTCAAATTAACCAAATATTTGATGTTGTAAAAATGTTGTAGATAGATACAAAAATTGTCTAAACGTTACCACGAAAAATTTATACCAAGAAAGTTGAGAACATTTTAGGGCTATTTTTTACCTATGTCCTTTGGCTTCAGTTCAGACAGATACAAGTTATTTTATCCATTACAATGTCACGTAATTCTTACCATGATCACATTTGTAGCGTGTCTTGGTGAGATTATTACTCTGAGATAAATTTGCGTTTTTTAGCGGGAAATAAACAATGGGCGCCTTTCGCGAAAATAAATATCCACAAAAACTCTACAAAAACTCAACTGTTTGCAAATTTGTGAAATTTGTTAAAATAAGTACTTGTTTGTTTGTTTGTTTATTATTTTCTCATGACTGTATATGTAACAACTACTTTTTTTACTAATCGCGAAAAATTTACGTAGCACTTATTCCTGAAGATTAATCTAGTAAAATCACAAACAAAATCCTCCGTGAGAAAAAGTCTGATAATCTCGTTAAGACCGTTTTAATTTTGGTTTAGGCTGGATATGCTTATTTTTTTAAAGGGATCGTGTCTGAAATGTTCTTATTATATTGTTAACTGCATAAAATTTCAGTAAGGAATTAAATTGAGCATTTTGAATGACATTCACAGCTTTCTCTTTTTTAATCCAGAAAGAATGTGCTAATTATTTTCATACATGATTTTGATTAATTGGTGCTTAAGGCAGAGACATCAGGCAATTAGTTAAAAGAAGTGTTAAGCAAGGCTGTTTCGACAGCTACAGAAAGGAAGTGGCAGCAACCTTGAATGAAAATAGTTTTTTTCTTATAAATATGACCGTGTGTTATTTTGTGCTAGAGTAAACAGGTTAATGTGTTCGTAGTTATAATAGCATGTTTTACATGTGTAGCAAAATAAAAATCGAAATTAATTCTAATTGACATTATGAAATGCTACAATACAATTATTGAATAGTTTTCCCTAAGTGATGTTATACATAGTAGTATTATATGTACATGGTGTGAAATGTTTATAAACATAATACGATTGAGCATAAAAAATACAATTTCTAACTCTGATTAATTTTTCATACGCTACTTCCAACGTGTTGTTTATACAATCAATGAGACTTTGGTCGAGTAATATTACCATTTTCATCATGTCGCTTACTGAGTTTCACCTCGTAGTTGTTGGGCTGTAGTGTTGTTTTTGAAATATACTCTATTGGTAGTTGCCCATCGTTTGGTGCTTGTAACCAAAAATGTCTCAAAACATTGACAGTGAAATAAACTAGTTCTTTTAAAGCTAGTTCCTTTCCAAGACATTGTCTTCTTCCCAATGAAAATGGTAGAAATCCATTTATGTTTTTGTATTCTCTGTTTTCGTCAAGAAATCTCTCAGGGTTGAAAACCTCTGGCTTATCATGCAAATTTGTATCGTGATGAATGGCGTATATGTTGATAAGCAAAGTAGTATTTCGCGGAATGACGTATTCCATTATAGATAAATCATTTACAGTAATATGGGGAACACCTAAAGGTGCTGCAGGAGTAATTCGCATTGTTTCTGATATAACAGCTTTAACATAGTGAAATTTATCGAGGTCTGTTAATTTTAAATCGTCATCTCCTTCTATGATTTTATCAACTTCTTCGTAACATTTCTGAGCAATGTTTTTATTTTTGATCAAATATAAAATCATAAATCGAAGTGTACTTGCAACCGTTTCAAACCCTGCCACTAAAATATCGGATAAAATTATTTCAACGTTATCCTCTGATAATTCGTTGTGCATCAATAACATATCCGTAAAGTCTTTAGGACAGTTTTTATCTAATCTGTCTCGATGTGATTCGGTTTGTCTTCTTACAAGGCGGTCACGTGACGTTTTAAAAGAATTTAAAAAAAGGAATTTTCCTAAAGGAATCTTTCGTAGTATCGGAAAACCTTGAAGTAAGTTACTAAGCATTAAACCATCATTTAGCCATTCTAGCATCTGCTGCACTTCTGCAAACTCTTCACTCTGCGGAGAGAATCGCTCGTTGAACAATAACATCCAAATCAAATTGCAGGACATCAGCGATATCTCGTCTGATAAATCCAGTTGCAAACTGTCGGTGTTTCCCATACTCGACGTTATCGATTTTATGAAGAAATTAACTTCGCTTTTTAGTAGTTCCTCGATCTGTGTGTTTTCCAAATATCTCAAAGACTTGTGGGCTATGTTTCGACGAGTTCTCAAGGCTGGGCAGGCAGTAGTCGTTATAATTCCTAAAATATATTTTCGTATACTTTGATGTTTGATTTCATGTCAGTGTTTTGTTTTGTGACATGCGCCGAGAAAATATTTTGGAAACTATTTTTTCAACAAATACACAAAATATAATTATATCATTATGATCGATATCTACGAAGATCTTATTACGAAAAACATGAAGTCAATTACCTTTGAATCCTCTTGAGTACATCTCTCCCGTGTAACGCTGTGGTCTACCTGTGCATTCCTTTGAATATAACAACTTCTTTGCCATTTGGAAATCATTGATTATCACAGCGGGGCAATCGCCAAACCAAAATGTAAATACGCTGCCAATATCTTTAGATAAAAACTCGAAATATGTGTGAACTGGCGTCTTCTTTTTGAGTAGATAAGGAATGTTTCCAAGAAAAATGTATCTGTACAAGCATGGCGGCATTTTCACGTATTCCATATGGCTTTTACTTTCAGGAAGGTACAAGTATATAGAAACAACTACAATGATTGGAAACAAAAAAGATACCACAAGCAGAAACATCTGAAAGAGAAAAAGTGTTTATTTATTTATTTTATGTCTATATAACTATGTATTTCTTTAAAGTGTTGGTCAATGATATACTGTAGAAGTTTTTTTAGCAGTTGCGGTAACAGTAACAAAAATAAAAACAGAAAGACTAGGTAACAAGCATATTTTAAGGTTTTAAAAAAAATTTTGTTGGACAAACATGTAAAGACCAGAATTCCCTCACCTCGTTTTACGGTTATGGCCATTGTCAAACCTTATGTTCCTAAAGTTCCTTCTATCCCTTACTTGTGTCTGCAGTGGTTTTTATTACTTGTGATTATTTTTTATTTTAAATTATTCATTCAATAGTCGATACGGCCCGTGGAAAAATGCACTTAGGCAAAATAGAAATAACAAAGATCCGTTATTTGAATTTTGATGACGTCAGCAATGACCCTTGCTCAAAAAAAAAATTTCACAATTTTTTTTAACTGTTACCTGAATTGTGTGGAGCTGGAAACGCTGATCAAAATAATGTATAGGATCATATGTTTTCGACGAACGCCTAAGGAAATATAAGGGTTTAGAAACTTTGCCCGCCAGAACACAAAAATACCTGTTGCCTTTATCGTATAGATCTTGAAACGCTGATTAAGAAAATGTATAGGATCATGTATCTTTGACAAACGGTTGCAGAGATATTGGGGTTTGAAGGTTTTTTGATGACGTCATCAACTCGTTCATTCCGAAACGGATTCGGGGACCCAGGTTTCGGAAAATTGCCCAAATTGGTCCCAGGTGGTCCCTAGTTACCCACGCGGTGAAAAATCATTGACGTCACCACCTCGTTTCCAAGTTATTTGGCCTCAAAGTTTTAAGTGCACTGTAATGGCTTCATTAATTTAAAGTAAGATATTGACGTTAAAGTAGTGATATTGACGTCGCGATGTTAAATTAGTCAATTAGCATTTGAGACATGTATTTTTCGGCGACTTCAAAGAAAAATGAACACATCCACTTCGCCTGTCACAGACACACACAATCTCTGTATTATTATAAAAGAAGATACATTTTTAGTTTAGGCAGAAGAACCATTTGTATCTAATGGAAGCCGAATAAAAGATAAATAAATAAATTAATAAAATAAATATCGTACTTGCATTTATTCAAAAGGGCGGATCTTGGTTGTTAATTTGTAAGAACCCACACAGCTTTTAAAATGTTATTTTATTACCTTTATTTTACTATCTTGACCTTAGTATGCACACTCAAACTTTTTTCATAAGCAGCTATTTTTAGTAAGGATTATCCTTACTACTGTTTCTTGACAACGATTTTAATTATTGATATCTTTATTAGAAAATATATAACAGACAACCACGGGACTCTCGGGACTGTTACTATCACTTAAAATTAGGGATTAATTAGTTGTGTGTGTATGTATACTAGCTTTTTAAGTACATATGTATTGAACTAATTATAGGAAATTTTATTTATAGAAAGTTATTACATTTTCCCGATTATAAGGATTCTATAGAGATTTTAGGGATAGTTTCGAGTAATAGCCATTATCTAAGCTTCTGAAAGGTATGAGACCTAAAAATTTAGCATACATATGTCTAATAGTTAAATATTAAAACTCAGTAAGTATTATAACTTTGCAGCATAGTAAAGAAAGTTATTCAAGATCTAACTTTATTTCTCCGACTGTTTTTGACACACACCCAGCAATGGTCTTCTAGGTGGTGTTGATTAGTGTGATATGGTAACTTCAGCAAATAAGATTTTCCTATTTAAATATTACTTATTAAAGAATTTTGAGAATTTGAGATTCCAGTTGATTTGTCTTTTTATTTTTGCATAGTGAAACGATTGGTAGTTTGACCTGTCCAGCTACTAAATTTTTAATTAATATCATTCTAATTTCGTCCTGTGACTAATTACTATTGCTATTAAATTTGCAATTGCAAGTTGAAGAATTTGACTTACCTTAAATAATAAATACGTGTGTTTTTTGACTTGTTTAGAATTTGATCAGCCTTTTTCGCTAATTACAGCATACTAGTAAGAAAAGAAAATAATAATCAAGTTTATACCTTCGATACTTTTGCTAATGTATTTCTGACACGACCTTCATTGGATGTTTGACTTACTTTCATCGCGTTCAATTTATAATACAATAGTTACGGATGAGTAGCCTCACGAGAATAGCAAGTCTAATTAATTTTAAATTGTTTCGCATTGTTATGCTTTATAAAGAAATTATTACGTTGACCTAGAATAATCTGACTATTTTTTTCCAACATGACCTGAGTTAAAAAACTTGAACCGCTTTAAAACAAGATCTAGGAAACAATTAAATCAAATGACGAAAGTTTTGAAAATTCGATATGCTGATGATCGTATTTCAACACGTTATTTCAAATGATATTTGCTTCTTAGATCATTACATGATGATTTCTTTAATACGATGTCGACATTAAGGATAAGACGGATGAGTAAATGCAAGAGTAGCTTACCAATCTACTTTCGAGAAAAATGACTATTTTCAAATAAATAGTTGTCGACATGAACTTTTTTGTTTTAATATCTTCCCTGATTGTGAGTGTCACATCACCTGGGACTAAAATGTTGTCTTTTGACAAAAAACGTGAACCGACAGTAAACACTAAAACATAAAATATTCAAGACGTTGGGACAGAGAGTAAATTAAGGATAAAGTGGAAACTGGACTCATTGAATTGCATCTAAATTTAAAAATGTTAAATGACAAGTTACTTCTTATATAGCAGCAGCAATCATGCAAGTTTGCTCTCTTTGTCAACAATAAATTTAATGGTCTATGATTATCCAGGGAGCTTCCTCGACGTTGTAAGATTGGTACGTGCTGTAGAGGATAAACCTCAGAATTTTTGTGATGACATTAGTACATAGTTAATTTACATCAAGGAAAAAAGCTATTGTCAATTCATATGTTGTTTAGGCGGATGTATATTGCATTGCAATTATGCTTTCATCGAAAGTGGATTAATGATCGGCGTTTTTAATCTATTTACTCACGTCAAAGCAAGATCGCTTTTAACAAGAAAAAATGATATGAGGACACCTTAAGTTTCCTTAATTTGATTTTTATATCAATGAATGGAAGGATAAAGTTTAGGATGGAATTTAGGAAAAACGTATCGCAATAAATATTTTGCCTTTAATATCTTATATCTTGTGAATTGTTGAGGAAGTGCATAAGAAATTGGTGAAGCGTGAGAAAGCTCTAATCTTGATTTTCATTGTTGTATGTCCACCTTAGCGCGTGTTAAGTTACAAGGATTTGTGAAAATAGAGATAATAAATGAAATATGATTTTGTCAACATTTTGAGCTTTTACACGATGTCTTCTTAAAGAAGCTATCAGACGGATGCATGTTTATACATAAGGATCTTTTTATGTGTTCAATACAAAATCAAGTTAATTTATTTTATTGTCAGCATTTACGGTTTCTCGCAATGCGGCTGATCAAATAAAGTAAAATTCACAACAAATAATTTTCCCTTAAGGTAACAAATTATTTGCAAATAAATGTTTACAAATTTTTTTGCTGTTTTGCCCTAATATTTTGTTATTTTTTCGTACTGCATTAGCATCCGCAAAAATTATTTCCGCGATAATATTATCCTATAAGATAGAACAATTGCGCAAAAATAGTTCCGCCAAATTTTTCTCACAAATAATTTGTTTCCTTCGGGTATGTAGAATTCAGATTTCCTATTTTCATGTAAAATATTTGTGGCAGGACATGAATAGTGAAAACGTGAAGGATGTCTCTTCAATAGTGAAAACGTGAAGGATGTCTCTTCACGAGTCTTTCTTATTATATATTTTGGTGACAATATATCTTTTAAGATATCTAATGTCACGAAACAAGTGTTCATTTTTACAATGCATGAAGCAACAAGAATATCAAACAGTTTGCATAGTAACAACTTTGTTTTTTTTTGTTACTAATCTTCTATGATGTCGAACAACGCCCGAACCTATGATGTCGAACAACGCCCGAACCTTGTTATTATGATCTATCTGAGCTTTTATGTTTTACGATACAAACAGGCATGAAAGTCTCCGTATTTATTATAAGTTCATCCATTGTCAAAAAAAGATGGAAAACAAATAATGATAATAACAATTTCAAAAAACTCAAGAAAAGAAATATGCCTTTTATTTGACAAGCATGCGCAATATTGTTTGTTTTTGCTTCACTTCAAAATATTACTTTCGCAGTAAAAATAGTTTGTTCTTTCTTGCTGCGAAATATTATCAGCAATTCATTGTGCGTCCATTGTGCTCAGGTTACAAGAATTTGTGAAAATGGAGATAATCTGAGATAGATAGTCTAAAATTCGATAGAAGTTAAATAAATTGTTTAGACTGAGTTTCATGTACAATGAAAGCGTTTAACTACAAACCACAAAATTGCTAGTATTTGTTTAGTAGCCTTTGCATCAATGCTTCATTTCAACTGAACACTTTTAGTTCAGCACGAATATATAGGAGGGGTATGAATTGCATTTTTGACATTCTTCTAGTTATCTGTCGACTCATGATAAAATTTAAAAGAATTTAGAACATTTGAAGAATTAAATCATGCTTAACCAATCAAAATCGTTTTAAAATTAATCCGTTGTAAGAAAAAATGGCTATTGAGTTGTCTAACAGCAGACAAGTTTGTCCCAGGAAAGGTTGTGCCTTCAAGATTCATAGAACGTATCTTTGTTTTGAATGGAACAGACATAGCTAGGTAAAGGTGTCACTTGGAAACAAATGTTTTGTCAACAAAACCACCCACCTTTGCGAACTACATGTATTTAACCTTTACCTTTGAACGGAATAAAAAACAATACACGCCAACACATTTTTTTGCTTTGTCATTATTTTTGTCATTATTTTCCTCATCACATAAAATCGTGACAGAATTGTTGCCCACCGTGTTTGCGGGGTAAATGACATTACATTATCATGATGTAAAAAGAAAGACATTGTTTCCCACTCGCAGTGTTAATAGGTATGAAACGATTTTGTTTTCTTTTTTAATAATCCAGAATTGACCAAATTATAATAATTCTATTTCATCCAAAAAATGGTAGCTAGTTCCGCATAAAATATAAATAAACGCAATACAGTTGAAATATCTGTATTTGTCGTTACTTTCAACGAACCGGAAAAAAAGGGAGCTTAACAGACTTAACAGCTTGTTTAAACTCTTAAATTTCTAATCTGACTATTAAACTCTTTTAGTAAAAAATCTTAAGATTTCAATTATGCATTATCCCAATTACAAGTTATGTTATGCAACATATCGTATCGTTTTTGTGTTTGAAAGAACAAGTAAGGAAGTATTGAACTTTATATTTGTAGAAAAGAGTAAACCTCATCAAAAATGTATTAAAATGATAACTAAATACAATTACTAAATGGTCGAAACAATTATTCTTCGAAACTAACATAACAACGATTACAATCTGCAACAGTCATATTTTTAGGCAAACTGGAGTATTTTTGTACAAACAGCTATTCCAATTTCTTTCTAATAATTTTTATTCTTGTAAAAATTCAACTTTATTTATAATATGTTGATTTACCACACCTATTATAAATCGACACATTCTAAATTGTTAATGTTTGTATGAAAAAGACTGAACTGTGTTTAATAGAGGTAAAAGAACATATTTTTTTGTCTAAAAATTCGTTAGCGCCCCATTACAACATACCTTAACCAGGGAAAGCCTGCAAAACAGTAACCACCATATCGGAAAAAAAAAATGTCGAACAAAAGTGACAACGTTTTTCAGGCGGTGACGAAAAAAGTGACAACGTTTTTCAGGCGGTGACGAAAATTTTGTCCCATAAATTTATGTGGTACATTACTGACTTGAAAATAGTCTAAAGTTTTTAAGTTTTTGTTTTCGCCTAACATAGAAAAAGGTAAATTAGTTGCCTCAAGAAGGAATAAAATGGAAGTCCTGGATAAAAAGTACGTTAAATATAAAAAATACCCCGGCAGAACAGCTATCACGAAAACTCTTTTTTTCAATTTTTTCAGGTTCCAGAAATTTTTGACATTTTGGAATAGATTATTACAAATTTTAATTGATCAATCTTTCTAACTGACAAGAACTTTTCGCTAAGCCAGCTTAAGCATCCTCTCCTACTTTTTATATGTTTGGGCGTTTAGTTTTTCGACTTTTTAAATAACATGAAAGGATCGATTCGAAGTTCAAAACAAAAAAAAATTGAACTAGATAGCAGGAAACAGAGAAGTTTGAATAAGAGAAATTTGTTTAGGAGATGTGTACTGTATCAATGTTACGAATTTGTTTAGGAGATGTGTACTGTATCAATGTTACGAATTTGTTTAGGAGATGTGTACTGTATCAATGTTACGAATTTGTTTAGGAGATGTGTACTGTATCAATGTTACGAATTTGTTTAGGAGATGTGTACTGTATCAATGTACGATGAATTTGTTTAGGAGATGTGTACTGTATCAATGTTACGAATTTGTTTAGGAGATGTGTACTGTATCAATGTTACGAGTTTGTTTAGGAGATGTGTACTGTATCAATGTTACGAATTTGTTTAGGAGATGTGTACTGTATCAATGTTACGAGTTTGTTTTAGGAGATGTGTACTGTATCAATGTTACGAATTTGTTTAGGAGATGTGTACTGTATCAATGTTACGAATTTGTTTAGGAGATGTGTACTGTATCAATGTTACGAATTTGTTTAGGAGATGTGTACTGTATCAATGTTACGAGTTTGTTTAGGAGATGTGTACTGTATCAATGTTACGAATTTGTTTAGGAGATGTGTACTGTATCAATGTTACGAATTTGAAATTTGAACAGGCTGATGTAATTTACAACCACATTGCAGTGAAGTAGAAAGTATGTAAAAAGTAAATCACATCCTACCTTTGCTAGTAGTTTTTAAACTTGTTAACTGTCAAGAGTATTGTTGAAAGTTAAACTATACAGCTTCCTCTATATCGCACGAACGATTCTGTAGAGGACTTAGTATAAAGACCAATCAGTGACGTAGGCAGGGATCATATCAAAAACAAACAATGAGATTTAATCGTATGTATTATCTGATTGCTGACGAGTGTGTTGTAATTGACATCTTTTTATGAACATTCCCTGATACTTTTTTATGAGCACATGTCTAAGCCTATGAGCTTTTTATTTATATCTCGTTGGTTAAATATGATAATTGTGTAGGCATGCAAGACGCACAGTTGAATATGACTTTTCAAATGATATAATTAATTTTTTACCTCAATTTCTTATTCTATCTACCCTATCCTCTATTCAATTCATGAAATAGTAATTTGAGATAGTTGTCTCATTTTTTATGAACAGGGTTTGTAATCAAGCAGGCGTTTAATGGAGACTAAACAATAAATTAGATTTAAATCTAAATTTTAATATTGGAAAAAACCTGAAAGAAAGAGAGATGAAATAAAAACTTAAAGCCACTAATATTATTTATCATCAATAACAAGATAATTAACATTTCAAGCTTGCTAATACACTAATAGTACCCCCAAAAAATTTAAATCACCCTGCGCGTGAATTCAACTTCAAGAGGGGCACCTATTTAACTTTTTATTTGTTTCAAGGAAAAGTTGTTCTCTTTCACGGTGTTCAATTCAAGTCCATTTTTTTGTAAAATGCCATTAACTGCAAAATAACGCTGCTTTCTCGCTAAAATTGACAGAGAAAAATATTACTTTTAAAAAATAGAAAATATATAATCCTTGCACAATTTTAGTGCCTGTTTGAACCTGTTTTTTGTATACGTTTACGATGGATTAACATAATGGGGAGATCCGAGGTTAATCAATGTATCTAAGAAAGTCCCCAGCAAGTAATTTCTTATAACTACTTGCCTTATAACCGTGCTTAACTTTTTGCAGAACTGAAATTATTTTGTATAATTTACTTTTGCTTTGTATCTCGATGTTAATTTAAAAAAAAACTAATTTTTTATATTGGCTACACATGTTTACTACAATTTAGAAGAAAATTACAGTCTATTAAATGTTATGCAATTAAGTTGGTTTCGATTGCCGGTCATTCAAAAAAAGTTGGTTTCGGTTGCCGGTCATTCAAAAAAAGGAAGAAAAATTTATTTATGTAGTGTTCATAAATCCTACAATGAAATTTGAATGGAATTTTTATTTATAAGAGGTGTTATAAAATAATTATTGGTGGAATTACGCGTTGCTAACCATAAACCTCACCTACGTGAACCAAACATCAAAACTTTTGAAAAGACCTTAAATTCCTGCTGCTTTCAAGAAAGGAACAACAATTGTGTTTTATTCTATAACTTGTTAAAACCTTTGAGTAGTACTTTAAAGACTAATAGAAGCCCGTGGAAATCAAAAGGAATTCGCCCGCCGCTACTTCTAGCTGCCATCTTTGGCTCACAGACGGAGAGTTGAGTATAACAATATAGATAAAACAGCTTTTTTCTTCTGTTACGCTGAGACTTCTTGGAGTTCATGGAAAAAAAATTAAAATTACTTCACCGGCATGCGGTCAAATTAGCTACGCCCTTTTTTGTTAAATAGATACAATTCTGGTTATTTTACTACGAATGAACTTTGCATGAACTTTTTTTTAAATTGCGACCTTTACACGCCCTGTTAACGCCAAAAGCAATCAATATTACGCCACGAGGGCGTAGAATACACTCATAAAGTTTGTTTTTTTCGCATTTTTGCCTATTACTTCGGTTGCCTATTACTTCAGTCATGTCGCAGCTTCAAAATGCATATTTTTATGTTTAAGACTGTGTAGGTTTATTTTTTGAAAGAGATTACAATTTTTATTCCTATTATAATGCAAAACATGGTGTTAAGGTAAAAGTCACTTCGGCGGGTAGTATGGCAACAAGAAGCGTAAAAAAGCGTATTTGACACATTTCAGACTTTAAGAGCTTTCCTGGAAAGTTCACATTGCCATAATCAATACCTCCGGCTGACAATTGTAATTAACTACGTGATCAAATTTTGCTGGGTTTGATATCTACCATATAATAAGACCGTAGTTCATAAGTTACAGAGGTAGAGCCCTCCATTTCCCCCCTTTTACTGGGTTACTCACATCCCAACTGAAAAAGGGTTAACAGTCATTTGTATTAATCAACTTTTACAAACAAAACCATGTATGTATCTACCAACTTATCACAGGTTACTTTGGATGATACATTTCTGTTTTCTAAAACTAAAAACCACTCCTTCGCAACCTGTTAGGGTTGAATATTGCAGGGATTACATCTTAGCATGACTCATGGTTTTGGCATTAGGTGGATCGTTAGCAGCATCTTCGATACTTCGTCATGTTTCATTTTGTCAAATGGTTATAAACAAATTTGACGTGTCAAAGTAAATCTTCATATGAGAATGTGAGGTTGATTTATTTGTCATTTTGAAAAACTGTATTTAAAAGTTCCAATGAATTTCTCCTTTGATACTATTGTGTCTTTTAAAGGGGGCCATTAGATTTCAAATTTTCTTATTCTTTAGACTAGTAAATATTGAATAAATGAATGTAATAGATAATTAAGAGAGACATATCCTTTCATTACAATAAGAGGATAGAGGATAGAAGAGGAGAAAAAATTAACTTTTATTCTATTGTACCACACCTGTTGTTGAACCAGGTGCTTTATTAAGCTCAGAATTTCAGAGCGGGCCCTTTTTTACTTTCACTCATGAACACCTTAAGCAGTGCAGCTATGCTCAATCTCTCAATCTAAATTCTGGTGATGCATGAAAAATTAGAAGCACAAATCAGCAGGTAGGTTAACCACACAGCGACTTAACTTAATTCAACCCCTACACCCCACGATCCCCAACCCCTACACCCCACGATCCCTCTAAGAAAATATTAAGAGAGAAAAAACCGTGCCAATAAAAGCTTTAGACTACATCATCATATCTAGTGCTTCTTACATAATGCAGTAAATTCACTAAAATAAAAAAGAATCATATTTTTTACTGATCATAACAAAGCACTACATTTCTACTAAACCCTTTGCGATCAATAAGATGACCAACTTTGCTGTCAAACTAAAAATGGCCTTAGCTGTTCACTTTCTCTCACGCTGCATCGTGTATTCACGGATCAATAGTCTGCAATTTAGTTGAATGAAATAATGTGACTAACAATATTTTGACAGGCTGTAGGTTATTCTGGTTAGGATAATGTCGCATAAAATCACGGTAAAGCCAAAGTAGTGTCGAGTACAACGCGCACAAATTTCTAGAACTTTAAAGAAATTTCTCATACTTTAAATTGTTTTTTATTATTTATATCCTCGCAACTTCACATCATTTTATAAATATGTTGAATTTGCAACTGTTTATCACAATTAAAACTGATGTTACCCACCTATTAACAAATCGTTCTTAAGATCATTTTGTTTCACTGATGCTACCCCACCTATTAACAAATCGTTCTTAAGATCATTTTGTTTCACTGATGTTACCCACCTATTACCAAATCGTTCTTAAGATCATTTTGTTTCACTGATGTTACCCCACCTATTAACAAATCGTTCTTAAGATCATTTTGTTTCACTGATGTTACCCCACCTATTAACAAATCGTTCTTAAGATCACTTTGTTTCACTGATGTTACCCCACCTATTAACAAATCGTTCTTAAGATCATTTGTTTCACTGATGTTACCCCACCTATTAACAAATCGTTCTTAAGATCATTTTGTTTCACTGATGTTACCCCACCTATTAACAAATCGTTCTTAAGATCATTTTGTTTCACTGATGTTACCCCACCTATTAACAAATCGTTCTTAAGATCATTTTGTTTCACTGATGTTACCCCACCTATTAACAAATCGTTCTTAAGATCATTTGTTTCACTGATGTTACCCCACCTATTAACAAATCGTTCTTAAGATCATTTTGTTTCACTGATGTTACCCCACCTATTAACAAATCGTTCTTAAGATCATTTTGTTTCACTGATGTTACCCCACCTATTAACAAATCGTTCTTAAGATCATTTTGTTTCACTGATGTTACCCCACCTATTAACAAATCGTTCTTAAGATCATTTGTTTCACTGATGTTACCCTACCTATTAACAAATCGTTCTTAAGATAATTTGTTTCACTGATGTTACCCCACCTATAAACAAATCGTTCTTAAGATCATTTGTTTCACTGATGTTACCCCACCTATTAACAAATCGTTCTTAAGATCATTTTGTTTCACTGATGTTACCCCACCTATTAACAAATCGTTCTTAAGATCATTTTGTTTCACTGATGTTACCCCACCTATTAACAAATCGTTCTTAAGATCATTTTGTTTCACTGATGTTACCCCACCTATAAACAAATCGTTCTTAAGATCATTTTGTTTCACTGTTGTTACCCCACCTATTAACAAATCGTTCTTAAGATCATTTTGTTTCACTGATGTTACCCCACCTATTAACAAATCGTTCTTAAGATCATTTTGTTTCTAGGCAGGACCAAACGTGATATAATGGATTCATAACATAAAACGATAATCTTGGTCATTATGTCATGCACATTCGATCGTTTTTTTTAGGTCATCCAGAATTAAAAATGGAATAAATGAAATGATAAAGACAAAGGTTAGATCAATGGTCTCCTTTTTATGCAATGTAGCTATATTAAAAAGAAAAAAAAATGAAAATAGCTTTTATTGCTTAAGAATTGCAGCTGAGTGGCAATAAAGATTTTAAGCATAAATTTGCTATTAAATATTGTCAGAAAATTAGTCGTTAGCCCGTGGAAAATACATATCCCTACACATTTCCCGCATAGCTATTTTGTGCTATATTCCCGCCTGTTGACATGAAGTAATGAAATTTGCTAGGACAGGGGTTATTACTATGATTATAGGTGCGATTATAATGGCTTTTTTGATTACAAAACCCCTGGTTTTTAAATTGGTTGACAAACAGCGAGTGTTATAATATGGATATCCGAGAGACCCGGCGTCGAAACGCCGGGTTAAGCCACTAGTAATCAAGCGTTAAACGTCATATTGAGCGCTCAAGGTAAACCGTGCGGTACTCCAGGTGGAGCGCTGTAGTAAAGGTATACAGTATGTCGCAAATCCAGTGTTATGGCGTTTCGGATGTAATGTATTTTCCACAAAATGACTTTCTCGTAGCTTTAGCTAAAATAAAAACACAGGTTACCACCGGTTGTTACAGTCAGCCAGCATTTTTTTATTTGCTGAAAACGTTCCTATGAAAGTTCAAAAATTAATCGGTACACCAGGAAGAGTACTTAGTACAGGTTAACAACCGTATGTGGAATGCTTCATTATTACACCCTATAGGCGTAATACTCTTTTCAAAAAAAAGATTTATCGCAGCTTTGGTAAATAAAAACACAGGAAACATCTAACTGCATCTAGCATAAAACAGATTATTTGAAAATTTTGTTGCAGCTAAATGTATTTGGCTACTTTCATTTTTTAGTCAGAGTTAACTAACAGCAGCTACAATCTCAGCTGCAGCTGAGTAAAAATCAGATTGGCGAAGATAACACAAAAATAAATTATGTTGACTAGGATAAAAAGCTATTATATCGAACTGAATAAAATCTTAAAAATAATAAATATGGTTAGCAAGCAAGCTGGCTTTAAGATGCTCCCTCAAATTGGTTTGTTTGAGATTTTATAGAAGACGTGACAATATATTTATCTTAACCTGTATAAACATTAAAACAAATATTAAACCTAATGCAAAGTTGTTACAAAATAAGAGGGTCGAAAAAAGACCTACGAACCTTCTTTAAAATGGCCACCATCACATATATAGGTCGTACTTTAATTTAAAATAGCTTCGCGGAAAGATCAAAGAAGCCGTTGCAGACAGATAACGGGTATTATTAATGTAGAGATGATATATTATAATGATATATTATTGTTTGCTCCGGTTAAAAAACTTTTTAACCAGAACAAACAAGTTTTTTTCTTTGTTTCTTTTTCTTTTAAAAAAAGTATGGGAAAAAATACTCAAACTTTGATGCATTTTAAGAGAGAAGGGTGAGGATGGAAGGGGGCGGATCTGTAATTGTGCGAGAAAAACTTTTGCGACGCAGAGTCAACAAATTTCGCGCGCAATACTTTCTGCCCTTGAAAAATTATATTTTATTTCGCTGTGTGTATTTTGTTGCTTGTGTTTAAGTTTCTTGTACAAGTCGTTGTTGATATTTGTGGGTTGTCTGTTTAGGAAGAAAACTGTAATAAACAATCTGTTTAACAGAATAATAACCTTATAGATAAGAGCTACTTGACAGAAAATAGCAAAAAAAAGTTCGCAAGGTCAAATATTGTAAGTCACTTCAATTACGGTAAATTCACATTACGAAACGAGACAGCGATTATAATCATCAGCAATTTAGTTGTAATCAAATAGCTATTATATCTACTCCCACAAGATGGTGTAGCTACCTATTTCCTAATATTGTTAGTTGAATGAACCACGGGAAAATCTATAGCCAACCCGTGATGAAGTCCGCAATTGCCCACCCATATGCAAACAATTTTTTCCCAGAAATTTCATAACACGTTTTAACTATTGACTATTGTGATGATCTCAATATTAAGATTTCAAGGTTTGTGGAGACGTCATCAGTTCATTATTTCTTATTCGAACACACTTGCCAAACTTTAAGGAATTGGTCCAATCTTGCTCTCAAATGGTCCCTAGTCACACATTTAGAATTGACTGAACAAATTTACAGGTGATGTTTTGCAACAACCTCAATCTCAGGACCTGTTGTCTCTTTTTGTACATTTGACGGCGAGACGAACAAGACCCTGGTGGAGGTTGGTTTAAAATCTGTGATCTTCACAGATTTTTAATTAATGCACTGATGTCTCGTTTACCCACAAGTAAGTGAGTTAAAGTGTCGTTCTCTGGGTCTGGATTTTATAATAATCGTTGGAAATGAAAATTTAACTAAAGTTTGGATAAGCAAGTATATATTACATTGAAATGTTTACGAAGTGTGCTTCCAGCGAAAGCAAATCGTGTGTTTAGAGGTTTTAGTACCTGGCAGTGTAATGTCTTCTTTATATCTGACGTTTTTATTGGCTTATATCGATCACGTGAGCGGGCGCTATTTTTCTGTAGCGACCGGCTAAAATATACACAAAAGAGTAAACAATCTTTCGTGAAACTTGAACGCTGTAAAAGATCCAAAGAAAATACAAGTTTTGAACTAATTGATTTAAGCAAGTAAGATGAAATAGATTAATTGATACTGCATCAAAAGTCTCTGAAAACGAAGTATGCTGCGAAATATGGAATTAATACCTTCAATAAGTTTTGTCATGGCAACATAGTGGCCATAAAAACAGAAACTTTATCAAAAGCTACAAAGAACCTAACAAAACTCACCTTTTTCAAATGTCTCACATCTTGAGTTCTTCAAACAAGGTTAAAATAAATCACCACTCATGATTAACTCTTCAAAAAACAAGTTAATGTGATGTCTCTAGCTACATTTTTTTGTTTGTTTATTTCTGGTTAATCTCAACAATTGCTCGTTTAGGGGCTATTTTTTTCACACATAAGATTTGGTTCTGGATGCTCTAAGTGCACAATTTACTATTTCTTTTCTAATTTGGGGCAGTCAGAATTGAATCTGGATGAACTCCTCGATGAGGAGTTCACTTGGAGCATTTAGAGCACTCGGAACTAATAATTACTACGGTCAAAGCCTTCTTGCTCCAAACACCCATTTCTGTAGTCACAGTTAGTTTTTAGTTGATGAAACCCTTGCACCATTTTTAATAATTTGCATTAATTAAAAAAATCACAGAGGATCCGAACTAATTAAGTGAAAAACATAAACTAAATTAGATACTTTGCAGAATAGATTAAGTTAAATCTACTTTTGTTTCATAATTATGCAAAAAATCTAAGCACACATCTTTAAATTATGCAACAAATTTCGGAGCACTGAGATTTGGATCTGTGCTGTTTCTTTGGTCACTGGAGAGATTTAAATCTCGGTTATGACAGAAATAGCCCCTTAATATCACAACAAACACAACCACTCCAATTTTAGAACCTTCAGAATAGAAAAAAAAATTATTTTCCTTCAGTTGATCGAACGTTTATATTGTCAGAAGACATTGTTTCTGTATACATACCAAATGCCAATGTTTTTGACTTAGATTTACTTTAGCTATGTTTTTATCAGGCTACCAGGTACAAAATGGCTTATAAACCGCTAAGCCAATAGATGATATGCAACTCACCATACACTCAAATAGACAAGCACAAACTAATATGAAAGTATTATAGTATGCATCATGGTGAATTAAAGAATTAAAGAACGTCTGTATATAATGAGCCTAGTTAACTAAGCTTTCTTAGACGATATTAAATTCAGTTTCTCTCAAACGAAAGCTTAGACGCAAACAAATGTCAGAGCAAATCCCTAAAATTCAAATCTATTTCATAGCAAACCCCGGATTACAATCAACCAATCGGCACAAAGTCGGGATGGTTACGTCTCACCCTCTTAAATAATTTAAGAATTAATTATATTTGTTCGGGTAAGTGAGGCCATTCGCGCTCAAAACAAAGGATTCCCGATATTGACCACGTGAGCAAAGAACAATAGAAATAACCAATCAAAAAGCGCGGTCAGTATTCTGACAGCAGGAAAACGTCTGAGACCCAGCGTAATTTTTCCCCACCTTAACTATTCCGATTTCCTGGTGGTTATAAAAATGCACTGTTTACTTGTTCTCATACGCCTGGTTTATGCACTGCCAGTGTCTCCTGTCTAGTTTTCTAGATGCATATCGTAATTTTATTGAAGCCCTGTGTTTAATTTCAGTTTTATTAAACACCAAAAAACATAATTTTAATATCGTCACAAAAGTGCTCTGGGGACGAGAATGGCGTTTTTGTTAATTTCTTAAAAAAGGCGCGAATAATTAAAACTTTTTAAATGAAATAGACAACGCAATGTTAATTGTCTGCAATTTTGACCGTAACAAAGAACCTGCATCGAAGGAACAATAAAAGTTTTCCATGACTTTTGTATAAGAAACTGTTTAAATTACACTTTTGTGAAACCACGCAAAAGACAAAATAAAAAAAAATAATTAAAATAGCGCAGCAAAAAGATCAAAGAGCAGTGCGCAACCATTTCGTGTGTCCTATTATTAAAGAGACTAGTCGTTAACCCGTGGGGGAGGGGGAGGGATTTCGCCTCAATAACTTTTCATAGGCTTGTCCAAATTGAATCAAACTTGGCACACTAAGAGTACCTCACAAAAGGAACAAAATGACGGCAATAAATTTTTGCTTGCGTCAGCACATTTTCCGTGACGTCATCAAAAGCTTGAAATTTGTTCAAAATACCACGATCTGCTTAAAATCCAATTACTTTAATTCTAGAGCGAATTTTTACATTCTGTTTGAAGTTTCTGAACTCTAAATAAAAGTTATTATTATATATTTTCCGGTTTTTACAAAGATCGAATGACAAGTTGCCAAAAATTGCCCGAAAACCCGGTTTTTTCCGATTTTCGGGTAAAATCCGAAAATCGGATTAATCACGTGTCCAAAAGATGCAAAACGATTTTTCTTGATGAAACAAAGTTGTTTTGCAAGTTTCAGTTCTAAGGATAATCCTAGCAAGAGTTATTATTTTTTCCCATTATAAGGGTTTCATAGAGATTTTTAGGGGTAGTTTTGAGTAATAGCTAATATCAAAGCTTCTGAAAGGTATGGGATCTAAAACTTTAGCATACAGGTGTCTAATAGATAAATATTGAAACTCAGTAAGTATCATAGCCATGAACATAGTATTAAGGAGTTATCAAAAAACCCGTCAGTTACTTAACCGTTACTTACCTAAATTATAGCTTTAGTGGGCTAAGTATTGTAAACGCCTAATAAGCAATAGAAATATCACCTGTGAATTTTTTTTTTTACGTGTAGTTGTAAACTGAAAAAAGACGTGTAGCTGTAACTGTCATCTATTTCTCTTATTTAATACAAGAAGCATTTCATAAACTATCGCAAAAATATCGAGGATTACAAGGTGGGATTACAAAGTGCAACAGGTTTAGGATGACAAAGTGCGACAAAATAGGTTACAAATTGCGATGAAATTACAATGTGCGACAGGATTACAAAGTGATACACTACACATGGCAAGCAGAGTCGAGAACGTACGAGTTTGTCAATTTCAGTTTGCGTTCTTTACTAAAGTATTCAAAACCTTCTTTCAAAAAAGTTGAATTTAAGTTCACTGACTGACGTTGAGTACGTGCTTCTGTATACATCTTTTAAATCCCAGTGAAGTGTTTTTTTCTTGACAGTAGTGCGACTATATATTAAACAAGTGGTTCATAAACCGATGCATGTTTAGCGAGCATGCATCTATGTATTTGACATTTGCATACACAATGTCTTTTTAATCAACAGTATCAATCAATAGTAAAATAGATTTAAGGATTTCACCTGCTTAATTACTATTTGACACTCCATTTTTCAGATGCTGCAAGTTCTTCATTTTATAGTTTAACATTTGAAATGAATTTTGGACGCGTTTTAGATGAGGTTTATTCATTGAATGAACACAAAATCGTGAAGAAAAAAACTTCGTTATTCTTCAATAATTTGAACTTGATTTATATTGCATTGCAATTTTATCGGTAGAAAAAGCTTAGATGTCAGTATCATATTTTCTTTGGATAGAAAAATTACTCGAACCTTTTTACCGTGATCTTCTATAAAACAAATGACCACAAAATTTTCTTAATATTCTAAAGCAATTTAATACATTGAATTTTCTTAAAATGAAATCTTTCTGCTCGCAAACATCAATTCCAATTCCAACATTTAATAAAAAGGTAATTTTCTCAATGCCATGTTTGACATTTTGTTAAAAGATTATGCACGAAACGATTGCCTAAAACGACGTAAAAAATTCATATATTGATTTAAGCTCTACGCTCATGATGAAAGTCTTTAAGTGCTATATTGATCTCTTATATATGGGTGAAAGTTCTTGCAGATATAGCATTACAAAAGAGGTATATCTATTATTGGGATTATGGTATTACAAAATTCCTTTATTAACATAAGTATAGATCTAAATTTATCAAATCTTAATGACCTGCGACTGATAAACTTTTTATAATTTGATAAAATTACTTTGTTTTTCTTTATCAAAGACATGAAAAGTATGACCGGAGCCCACTTTTGTAAATCCTAACGTATATACCATGTTTTTGTGAAACAACTTGTTTTTCTAGAATATGCCACCACTGATCACGTAGGGGGTATGAAAAGTTCACTGTGCTGTTTCTGTTGTTTCTGTTGTTTATTTATTTATTTATTTATTTTTTTATTTATTTTTTTATTTAGTAAATTATTATAACGATACACCACAATATTTGTTTTAGGAAGTGTGTCCAAATAATTTAAATAAAAAAAATGCTCGTGTTAAAAACTAGTGTAAGGTCCATGAGAAGGAATTAACTAGTTACAAAATGTCACAAAAGGATATAAGCTATGCATCATCATTATGATTAAAGTCGCAATCAACTTGTTGATTGTTATCAGCTTTTAACTATCGTCAATCAACCTCGTTTTATTGTTAAAAGGACGTGTAAAGTTAAAACAACGCCAAATGATTTCATTCAATCTCTTTTTTTTTCTAATACAGAATAAACTAATTGCTACACGCATGATTTGACGCACACAGGAAAATATAAACAAAATATAGACAATGAAAATGTTTTACAAATAGACCTTCGTATTGTTTTTATTTGAAGTGGAAATTTGACTTCACTTTTAGTTTTGCTTAGGCTTGCATATGTACTCATTGTAACATGGAATATTCAAACAGGCACACTGCTGAACAACATTCAAAGAAACATTTGTTTGCCTCGTAACAGAGCCTTCCATACAGCTAGCTGCCAAGGATATACGTTCAGTCTTCGGTGTACACGATACGCATGTCGATAACTCTTTCGAGTAAGGTTCATAAAACGTTATACAAACACCAATACAGCGTTTGTTTTGAATTTTCAATGGATGGCAGCCTTTAACGAAAACTTCCTGCTCAAATTCTTCGGCATGACACAGGCTTCTTAACTTCTCCATAGACACATAGTATTTATTCTCCTTTGTCTCAATTGGTAGTAACGATACTGTCATTAAGCATGTCCATAAAATTACCAGGCACAAAGTTGTTGAAACAGATAAAATATCCATCTCTGCTGTTTTTTCATTCTACATGTACGTTTTTGTGTTTATTTCATCAGGAGGTTAATAACTTTATGTTGCTAATGACATCATGTTGATTAACATTGGTTTCATCACCATAGTGATTAACTACGTCTAATAGAAGATAGCTGGCAAAGCATAATAAAAGCAATCTTATGCTCAAAAAGGTTAGGAAACATTGGAAAGCAGACTTCCATAATTAGACAGTCTTGTAAAAAGACAACAAACTCAACTTTAACAAGAAAACGCCAAGCGCATTAACAATCGCGTAAATCACAATGAAATACCATTTGTGCGCCATATTTACTTAAAGCGTCGCGACGAAAAGTATAAATTGAGATTCTACTCCGAAATTCCCCTCTAACTGAAGATCCGAAGAGGTACATTACCAACCTCTTCTACAAGACCGTAAGACTAAATATAAAACATATTTCGTCACGAAAGCAAAGAATATCATGTCAAAATACTTATGACAACCTTACTTAAAATAAATCATAGTTTTGAATCTCCCTAATTCTAATTTCGTGTTTTTTTTAGCCTTAACTCTCATGTTTCATTTTCATAAAAATCAACCTGTCCAGAGTTATTTTATACCTTTCTCCTAACCTAAGTACACTAGATTTTTACTGATTACCACAGGACACATCTTTAAAGATTCACTTTTAGCAATTTTGAAATCCATTTTAGGGTGCAAAAATTTGCAATATACCAAAAAAGCTCTCAAAATTATAAGCACAAAATAAGAACAATTTTAGACTCAGCATATGAAAAATAAAAACACTTAAAAGGCTTCACCGAATGTCTTGGTTCTTTGTGCATGTTATTGATTGATGATATTTTAAAATATCAAACAAACACTGTAATTATATCATGACTGGGTACTTTTCCCAGGTGGTTTACTTGTCAAAGCTTAAGCAGTCGTCTAAAAATTTCACGGGATAGAATACCCGTTAGGGTTTCAAAATTATTATTAGCAATATTAGTAAAACATGACACTTGTCTCGGTGGACCGTTAGTCAACAGAGCAGCCCTTTCTATTTTTAGATTGTGAAAACCTACTTATAAAAAATCGGAGTATGTATTTCCGCGCCCTAATGCAGATGTTTTTTGTAAACAATTGATTTCTTATCTGCCCACCCGGATAGTCTATATTATAATACTTGTTGTCTGTCTGTCAATCTGTGAACCAAAGTATACTAAATTTCTTACTTATAAAACCAGAGTTTTGTATTCGAAAACGCCGTTATAATCGCACCTATAGGCATAGTGATAACCCCCGGTCAGGTCAGGTCAGGTCAAGTCAATTTATTTTATTTTTTAAGAATGTATGAAATTGCGATGCGTGAATTATGCGCGACGGGCGATTTCCCGTAGAATTTTACCACAAGCTAACAGCAAGTTATGTATATTATTAATAACGAGGGAGGATAAATGTAAAAACACAAATAACATGCCTGGACATTTTTCTTCTTCTGCACACTGAGCAATATATTGTTATTGCAAAATCATTTTGATATAAATTTAAATACCCAAAAAAGGAACATACAAAGGAAACTGTTCTATCATATGTCAATGATAAGACGCTATTTAAAATCCATTTTGCGTACTTAAAGCAACAGGTTTCTATGCTATCAAATCATATACCTCAGAGATTATTAAAAGTGCGGCAAAGTTAAAAATAATAAAAACTAGTCGTTATCCCGTGAAATTTCGTGCATTCTTGTTTGCCTGTTCACATGAAGTAATGAAATTACTTAGACGGGGGTTCGAAATAAAGGTGCGGGAAAACCATTTTGAACACACAGATAGAATAAGGCTATTATTAAATAGACTAGCTAGCTGGCTTTAAGATGCTCCAACAAAATCTACTTTCGTAGCCAAAATTTTAAAATTGTTGTGTTTAAGATTTGTACATGGCTAAAAAAGGTATCCATTTGTATGCATTAAAAAAGGTATACATTTGTATACATTAAAAAACGTATACATTTGTATACATTAAAAAAGGTATCCATTTGTATACATTAAAAAAGGTATACATTTGTATACATTAAAAAGGTATACATTTGTATACATTAAAAAAGGTATACATTTGTATACATTAAAAAAGGTATACATTTGTATACATTAAAAAAGGTATACATTTGTATACATTAAAAAAGGTATACATTTGTATACATTAAAAAAGGTATACATTTGTATACATTAAAAAAGGTATCCATTTGTATACATTAAAAAAGGTATACATTTGTATACATTAAAAAAGGTATACATTTGTATACATTAAAAAACGTATACATTTGTATACATTAAAAAGGTATACATTTGTATACATTAAAAAAGGTATCCATTTGTATACATTAAAAAACGTATACATTTGTATACATTAAAAAAGGTATACATTTGTATACATTAAACTATACCCAACCGGGTCTGTGATTTACGGGAATCCGCGCATTTCCCGTTTTCGGCGATTAAACTGCATTCACTCGGGGTCTGATAAAAAATGATAACAAGTTTAAAAACTACATGTTTTATGCTTTCCAGCGATGAAAATGGCATGTCAAATACCGGTCGGGAAGTGAGTGTACTCGGATACTTTCTTTGTATTCACTACGCGAAAACGGTCAAATTAAATCAAAAAAATTATTTGTAGTGCTTGAGCGAAATAGGCGATTATTACTACGGAGGTTCATATTTAAAATGGCGTATGAAAATAATGCGTTTTTCGATTTGATATCCCCTTCCCCGATTTCTCAAAAATTGCGGAAAGATTACAGGGATATAAAAGTACCATTTTGAACACACAGACAAAATGTTATTATTATATAGACTAGTTGTTAACCTGTGGAAAAATCCACGGAGTCTGCGTTCCTTTATATATCGCATTTTGTGTTTCTGTAACATGACTTTTTTTTTGCTGACAGACAGACAGACCGAATACGGTTATAATTAATATAGAGATACATTGTTATCAATGAGTTTTGGAAGAAACTTTTTAAAATCTCTTGCAGATGCAAACTTAAATGTTCCCTAAAGCAACTTGTCATAATCTACTGGGTATGGAATAGAACAGTGTGCTGTTATCTAGTGAAAGTATAATTTTTTGTGTTAAGTTTTATCAGATAGGCATATTCCTCTCAAAATTACACTTTACACGTTTATCCGATTTTTTACATTTTTTTAACAGCCAGAAAGGGCCAGTAATTTTTAATATTGTGACGGCGTCATGCAAAGGTTTTGACACAAGTAATAATTTAACGCTACAATTTTTTTTATTAATTTGTTTAGGCCAAAGTCATTTTCATACATTTAATAATTTATATCCCGTACGTAGTGATAAAATACTGGTATAGTTATTTCTTAAACACATTAGAATTATATATATATATTAAAATATTTTTTTCCTTATCTCACTTCCATAAATAGAATAAATTTCATTTCTACTTTTTTGTTTCATTTTACAAGAATTCGCTTGATAAAAGAAAAACAAAGCTTTCCCAACCACTCAAAGTGTTCACAAATCACTTAAATAGTGGTGTCAACTAATTCTTTTACTCGTTATATTAACTTTGTATGGTTAATCCTAGCTAACTCATCTACTTGTTATTTTAACTTTGAATGGTTTTGGTTCAAGCACTGAAGTGTAAATTTCTACTATTTCTGTGTTCATATTTACTGGATTTTCCATGTGAAAAGCTTGAAGTAACTTAATTGCAATGAAAACTAGTTCTTCTAAAGCTAGTTCCTTTCCAAGACATTGTCTTCTTCCCAATGAAAATGGTAGAAATCCATTTATGTTTTTGTATTCTCTGTTTTCATCAAGAAATCTCTCAGGGTTGAAAACCTCTGGCTTATCATGCAAATTTCTATCGTGATGAATGGCGTATATGTTGATAAACAAAGTAGTATTTTGCGGAATGATGTAATTCATCAGTAATACTTTTTCAGTATTCTTATGGGGAACACCTAAAGGTGCTGCAGGAGTAATTCGCATTGTTTCTGATATAACAGCTTTAACATAGTGAAATTTATCAAGGTCTGTTAATTTTAAATCGTCATCTCCTTTTACGATTTTATCAACTTCTTCGTAACATTTCTGAGCAATGTTTTTATTTTTGATCAAATATAAAATCATAAATCGAAGTGTACTTGCAACCGTTTCAAACCCTGCCAATAAAATATCGGATAAAATTATTTCAACATTATCCAAAGTTAATGTCTGATGACAGAGCAGAGTATCCATCAAATTATTTAAACTTTTTTGTTCGTTAGCAACTTTACGTTCGTCAGTAATGGCACCTGTAATTTCGTCCCTTGTTTTGCTAAATCGTTCGATAAACAAATGCGGTTGCAATAAATGCCGAAGAATTGGAAAGCCTTCCATTACATTGGCCAAGACTAGCCCTTTGTGAAGACAATCCAACATTTGCAGAATGTCAGCAAAAACCTTGTCGTCCATCTGTAGTCTTTTTCCAAAAATTAATCTCCACATCACATTGCATGCTACGAGTTGAATCTCATCAGTTATATCAACTGACTCATTCGTCTTGCATTTCTTTTGTATCGATGAAACTAAATAATCACACTCTTCCTTTAAATTTTTTTCCATCGTAGTTTTGCATGAAATTTTCAATGCGTTGTGTGTAATATTTCTTCTTCTTGTCAGCGCAGGACAATTAGTGGTGACAACAATACCTAAGCAAGAAAAACTGAAAATTATCTTGACTTCCAGTGTTTTTAAATAACTGCAGTGTTTACATGAGAAGGTATTGTTTGATCAGTTAATAGAGTTATCCGACTGTAACAACAATATTTATTAAAGACACACACCATGGTCTACTTTGCTTGCATGTCACAGAAATTAAATTGATAAATAAAAACGCGAAATATTCTTTCCATGGAAAGTTATCGTAGTAGCCCTTTGGCACCAGATATGCACGTCAATGCGCGGCTAAGTACTGAAGATGCAAGAGAGGAAGACTAACTTTCTGAAAGTGGTTGAATGACTGTAGCCTTTAACGAGGAATCAAAAGAAAATTTTTTTATTTTTTTATTTTAGCATAACCTGAAAAATTACCAGGTGTTTAGGTGGTTTTTATTTGTCTGCATTTTCCGCTATAGCGCAAAAAGCCCACGAGTATTTTTGTTAGCGCGGGTGTACCTTGAAAAAATTCAAGATTTTGTCTAAGTACGCACGCGCTAACAAAAAAGCTCGTAAGTTTTTTGCGTTATAGTGGAAAAGAAAGCCGAATGGAAACGAGCTTCTAAAAGCTTAAAAAATCTTATTTTAATTTCTATTTGGAAACATAAAAAGAGCTGTAAAAACGGGAAACATACCTATACATACCCTTAAATCCTCTTGAGTAGACATTACCAGTATATCTTTGCGGCCTTCCTGAACACTCTTTTGCGTGCAGAATCACTTTTGCAGTATCATAGTTATTTACAACAACAATAGGTGATTTACCAAGCCAAAACGTAAACACTGATCCAAGTTGGTCACATAGTCTCGCAAAGAGTAGCGGAAGATGAACTTTTCGTTTCAGTAGTACAAGGTGCATATTTCCCACTATCGGTAATCTTCTTGGACTAGGCGGTAGATGCTTCATCTCATCAATACTTAAAGGTTTTCGGGTGTAAATTATAATTATAAAGAGTAGCACGACCATCCCAATCATAAAACGCATGTCAAGAAACTAAGATAAAGATAAAATAGTTTTTACAGTTAATTCTGTACAGTATCAATATCAGAAGAACTTATACGCTTTTAAACTTCCTGGGTTGTGTTAAATCCTCAAGAAAAGTATAAGTGCAATGCTTAAATCTTCGCGAATTTACCGTTTTATTTTCTACTAACTTGCTTGAAAATTTTAGACTTTTAACTTAAATGATGATTATCTGACACGGAAGAAAATTAGGTGACAAAATTTGACAGGAAAACGCAAAGCCGCGCTTAGAGATACTACCACCTTCAAGGCGTAAAAAAATACTTGATACACTCCAACCTGGAAAGCTATTAAAAAGTTAAAATTTTCTTTAGGGTGAGGTAATCGCCATTAACGAAAAATATATTTCTATGTTTTAACGAAGCTTACCTTATTCTTATAAGTTTTTGCGAATAGAAGAAACAGATCATCCATTAAAAACTCTTTTAATGGATCATCCGCGAAATTAATTTCTTGTGAAAGTTTCGAGAAGTACAACAAAATTGAAGAAAAATAGATAAAAAAGCTTAGATGACTGCGAAGTCTGTTCTTTTTTCCTCGCAAAGTAATTGGTTAATTTAAGTCAAAATTTAAACACCTTTAAAGAATGCCGACCTTTGCGAATTAAAATCGACAAAAATCTCGTCAACCCAAATTGGCCGTAATTTTTTGTGGCTCCTAAATTTTGTCACGTTAACTTTCCTCATTTAGGGTTGACAAAACTTAAGCCGATAATGTATGCTATAACATTTTCACACACCTTATTTTATTCAATGTCCGAAAAAAAACAAAAAAACTAATTCGTCTAGGTCAGGCAGATTAATAGATGTTTGTATGCAATGCGTCGTTCGGATTATTAACTTGTTTTGTTTACTTGCTGTTTCGAATAGTTCCACTTATTAAAATTAAAAAATAGTGTAGACAGTAAACAAATGTCAGAGGTCAGAAAAATATTTAAATATATCTGTCTGAAATGTTTTGAACTAGTCAAAGAAACTTAAAGATACCAACCCAAGTTTTTCCGTCTGCATTTTCGTTTCTAATGTACGTTTGTTTCAGTGAGTGGAATCACTTGCTTAAATCCGTAAAGAGAAGAAAGTTCGCCGATAATAATCACGTGTGCAGAGAACAATAGAACTAATCACTCAAAAACCGCAGTATGTATGCTGATCGAAGAAAATTCATTTACGACTCAGCGTAATTTTCCCCGACTTCCGATTTCTAGGTAGTAAGAAAAATCACGCTGGGTCTCAAGGCTGCGGTGATTGTGGAAAAGGGCTAGTAGAGATATACATGTGAAAGAACTGATAAATTTTGTATAAAATGAATCCAAAATTCAGCGTATGCATGCACTTGGTTGTTGTTTTTTGAACGTAATATAGCTGCAGAATATTTTTTATAAATTTGTCAAATGTTTACGACCAATTATTATACGCAGATGCCTGTAAAACAAAATTGCGAAATGCTTTTCATCTACATTTTGTAGTTGCGGAAAGAAAGTGATGTGCGGAAGAATAAAACTTGGAAAAGAAATGTAGTAAAAAGATTTTTATACTGTTAAGGTTGGATACATATGCAAAGCTTTCTGAAGGAAATATAAGTAGGTGTATGTAAGACTTACCAAACTTGAAAATTCATCAGTTAGCCTCATAATACCCTTCTTTTAATTAGCTAGACAGCCACAACCTTTCCGTATAAACAAAAATAACAATGGCGTTTTTATTCCTTCTTCAAATTTATCTTCATATATGACAATATTTGTATGTAAATAGTGAAAACATATATAAACAAACTGTCTTCTACACTCCTGTCTCTTGACATGCGTAAAACTATTATCCTTTTTCGTAATGAAAAATGAGAAGTTACGCCAATTCTTTTATATGCATAAAAAGTAACAATGATTTTCTGTCTAAGGTCAAGTGTATGTGAGAAATGAAATTAAAACCCTGTGAAAAGGTTAAGTAGCCATTTCACATTCCAATTGTCGCATATTTTCCCCATTTTTTGCTCAAATTTGAAGTGTTGTTAATGTTGTTGAAAATTCCACATAAATTCCTTTATTTATCAAGTTTTTTTAAAATTAAACCTTAACAATCTATTTTTTGGTTAGAAAGGAACTTTTAACGCATAAAGTTATTCTTATTAACCCTTCTTAGTAAAGTACTTAGAGGATCTAATAGACCTTTCCCGAATTTCCTAATTATGCCAAACTCAATTAAAGAGGTCGATACTAAAAATAATTCTTATCACTAAGTTCCTTAGCAAAAGGTAGAACAAATTACCTAATTTCGTAAATATTTCTGTTCGTTAAGTGCCTCAATTGTGAGCTGAAAGTTACGGTCAAACCCTTCATATAGCCGAGCTTTCTAAGAATAGCCTCGTTTTCAAAATAATTATTTTTTTCAAATATAAATAAAATCTAACCAGAAGAGCATAGAACCATTATAAAATTTTGGATGACGTCACAATTATTATAATTAATGAAATTCGGGAAAGGTGTATTAAACCTAAATTTAGCGATAGCTAAACAAAAAATGGTCTTCTTATTTTTAGTAACTAACCAAAATAAAAGAATTGATTTGACATTAAAAAAATTAATGCTGACGTCATAATTTTTTGCTCACGTCAACATTTTCTCTAAAAAACGTTGTTTTTTTTATTCTTTTATCTTTTCACTTTATATTTGCGTAGTTTGACTTTAAGTATATTGTAATGTTTCAGACACATTTTCAGTGTATTCATTATTTCTCAAAAGTTCTGGGTTTTTTATTAGATCTAAAGCAAATTAAATTTTTTTCTAGGTAAATCTACATTTTTGTTTTTCACTAAAAAGTCCGAAACTCCTGATGGACATTGAAACACGATTTAATGCAACAAATACAAATTCTCATCCTTCCAACAGAAAGATAAAACAAACAGACTTTGTATAATTTTATGGACGCCATAATTCGTTGAATATATGCATTATAAGACGTGTGACGAAAAACAAAGATTATATATATATATATTATATCTTAACTAAGTTAAACTTGGTCAGAAATAATTCTGACGTTGCTGTCAACAGATCATTTGAATACTGAATAACATATTTTATGTGAAATACTTTTTTCGACGAACTTATAAATTTCCAGAAAAGGTCACAAGATGTTAAATGCCGCTGCTTCGATGTCTCTGCTATCGCTCGTTCTTGGCCAGTTACGTAACGGTAACATTTACTTAGGTTAAAAAAATTATATTTCATGGGTATTCATTTTAAAAATTATTTTACAGGCGATAGTTCTCCGCACACCAAGAAATATAGTTAAACATTTGTTAGTTATTATAAATAAAAAGCTTTAACCATTTGTTCCGACATTTTTTGCTTTTCAATTGCACAATATTTGTGCAAAATAAAGGTAGAAGTTTATTAAAAGTCACACAGAATAAAAGGTCATTTATTTCTGTTCGGGTAACACAACCAGTGGAAATTTAATAGGTGTATATTTTTGAGTTTTGAAACAGGTATTGTTTTTTATAAGAGATAGGGCCTGGTTTTGTTAATTATTTCATGATTTTAGTAGCTAAGAATATTGAGCTTTCAAGTCAATCTCGTCCCCTGGACTTTTTGTCTCTCACCATCGCTGCGTAAGTAATGAGCAACTGTCATTTGCTTTTTGTCTCTCACCATCGCTGCGTAAGTAATGAGCAACTGTCATTTGCGTAAGTAATGAGCAACTGTCATTTGCGTAAGTAATGAGCAACTGTCATTTGCGTAAGTAATGAGCAACTGTCATTTGCGTAAGTAATGAGCAACTGTCATTTGCGGTAAGTAATGAGCAACTGTCATTTGCGGTAAGTAATGAGCAACTGTCATTTGCGGTAAGTAATGAGCAACTGTCATTTGCGGTAAGTAATGAGCAACTGTCATTTGCGGTAAGTAATGAGCAACTGTCATTTGCGGTAAGTAATGAGCAACTGTCATTTGCGGTAAGTAATGAGCAACTGTCATTTGCGGTAAGTAATGAGCAACTGTCATTTGCGGTAAGTAATGAGCAACTGTCATTTGCGTAAGTAATGAGCAACTGTCATTTGCGGCAAATAAAAGCAGAGAAACAACGCGTGCAAATAAAAGCAGAGAAACAACGCGTGCAAATAAAAGCAGAGAAACAACGCGTGCAAAATAAAAGCAGAGAAACAACGCGTGCAAAATAAAAGCAGAGAAACAACGCGTGCAAATAAAAGCAGAGAAACAACGCGTGCAAAATAAAAGCAGAGAAGCAACGCGTGCAAAATAAAAGCAGAGAAACAACGCGTGCAAAATAAAAGCAGAGAAACAACGCGTGCAAAATAAAAGCAGAGAAACAACGCGTGCAAATAAAAGCAGAGAAACAACGCGTGCAAATAAAAGCAGAGAAACAACGCGTGCAAAATAAAAGCAGAGAAACAACGCGTGCAAAATAAAAGCAGAGAAACAACGCGTGCAAATAAAAGCAGAGAAACAACGCGTGCAAATAAAAGCAGAGAAACAACGCGTGCAAATAAAAGCAGAGAAACAACGCGTGCAAAATAAAAGCAGAGAAACAACGCGTGCAAATAAAAGCAGAGAAACAACGCGTGCAAATAAAAGCAGAGAAACAACGCGTGCAAATAAAAGCAGAGAAACAACGCGTGCAAAATAAAAGCAGAGAAACAACGCGTGCAAATAAAAGCAGAGAAACAACGCGTGCAAAATAAAAGCAGAGAAACAACGCGTGCAAATAAAAGCAGAGAAACAACGCGTGCAAATAAAAGCAGAGAAACAACGCGTGCAAATAAAAGCAGAGAAACAACGCGTGCAAAATAAAAGCAGAGAAACAACGCGTGCAAATAAAAGCAGAGAAACAACGCGTGCAAATAAAAGCAGAGAAACAACGCGTGCAAATAAAAGCAGAGAAACAACGCGTGCAAAATAAAAGCAGAGAAACAACGCGTGCAAATAAAAGCAGAGAAACAACGCGTGCAAATAAAAGCAGAGAAACAACGCGTGCAAAATAAAAGCAGAGAAACAACGCGTGCAAATAAAAGCAGAGAAACAACGCGTGCAAAATAAAAGCAGAGAAACAACGCGTGCAAATAAAAGCAGAGAAACAACGCGTGCAAATAAAAGCAGAGAAACAACGCGTGCAAAATAAAAGCAGAGAAACAACGCGTGCAAATAAAAGCAGAGAAACAACGCGTGCAAATAAAAGCAGAGAAACAACGCGTACAAATAAAAGCAGAGAAACAACGCGTGCAAAATAAAAGCAGAGAAACAACGCGTGCAAATAAAAGCAGAGAAACAACGCGTGCAAATAAAAGCAGAGAAACAACGCGTGCAAATAAAAGCAGAGAAACAACGCGTGCAAAATAACTCTTATCTTCGTACTACCTTTTTAATCTATTCCGCGAGTATTAATTTGCTCGCAAATCCAGATTTCCCCATAACTAAATAACAAGGAAAAATTAGTAAGTATAGGTGTGTGTTTGAAACACCTTTATACAATAAGTCTTGTTTCTGAAAAAGGTTTATTTTCGCGTGAATTATTTTTCTCGTAAAAATGTTTTTCGCGTTATTCGCGCAAATGCACCAAATATGTACGCATAAAAGTTAGTGCGAATGAGGTATTTGATTCATCCTACAAATATAATATTTTGAGGTGTGTGTGTTACACCCTAGCTCCAGCTTTTATACTTCTAGTTTTAATCTGGAGTATCATTTTATTTTGAAAAGCGTAAGTGGTTTTCTTTTCAAAACAAAATTATTGTACTACACTCAACTGGTAGCCGTAAAGTAGAGCGTTCGCTTTCTGTTCGACCGATGGTAGCCTTGTGTTAGAGCGTTCGCTTCATGTGCAAGAGGTGTTGGGTTCAAACCCCAGCCGAGTCATGCTAGAAACGATGAAAGTGTGAATCTGTCCTTTTTGCTTAGAGTTCAGAACGAGAATAGGATTGATATCTTAGGGGGTTGTTTAATTGCGCGATTACTGTGCTTGCACGACTTTCGTAGCTCAAATGGGAGCTTTAAATGCACTAGGACTCCCTTCGCAGGACCCTCGATGATAGCAGTACCAATAGGAACTGAAGAGGCTATCCTGGATGAAAAAATTCGAATAAAAATAATAATAATAATAATAATAATAATAATAATAACAATAAGAATATCATTCATTTTTGTTCCAATGATTGCGTGATTATGGTGATAATAAAAATACCGTTTGACTTGATTATATTTGTAATGATAACATTTCTGAATAATGTTGTCTTGATAACCTTTCGTAATTTTTTTTTTTTTTCGGATTTGATGTCATAGCTAAATTTCTCGTATTGATAAAGTTAGACAGATTTGAGGGATGCTATCGCATATTTTGGACAAAAAATTCACGAGATAGAATAACGCTTTATATGGGATAATAGCATTACCAAAACCCTACATCCTGGGGACGAGTATGACCCACAAGCTTCAACGTATAAAGTATTGCTACGTTTGACCTGGTACATTTTTCGTTGCTCAACTAGCGCTTTCTTTGATGCTTACAAAAGTGACACTTTGATAACTAATATGATAAATAAATACTTCAGATGTCACTAAGAAATAGGGACGGGAGGAAGTTTTGTAAGGGATTCCACTTAGGGGTTATGACAAGTATGATAACAAAGAAAGGACCGCAAATATCCTGGTACATAATTGTTTGCGCCTTAAAATAAAGAAGGCGTCGTGGTTCTTATCTGTTTCGTGGACGTCGTGGCTCTTATCTGTTTCGTGCTTTAGTCCGATTATATAAAAAAGTTAATCTTGTATGAGGAACTAAAGAGCAACCTGGTTAAAATATTACTTTATTGACCTAGCTATCAATTAATGTCTGATCTTATGCTTTTGTGACCTCTAATAAAAAATACGACAATAATGTACCTAAACGTTTGACAAAGTTGGGTATGTAAATATATTTTTTCCGTTCAAAAAAACATTTCCCAAGCAGTCATCATTTGTGTACCACAAGGATAACACTTTTAATACATTTTTTTTCAAAAGAAATTATTTTAAATCTTACCGCGTAAAGTGTATGTTTGTATTAACAATCACAAAAATAAATCAGGAAATAGGTGCAACAAGGCAAAGATTTTATTTCTTTTAAAATATTGCCTATCACGATTACATGTAAATTTTTGTTCACACGATTCTTAATTATTATAATCTTCTTATTCATATATTCACTTGATGAGGGAGGTGTCATTCGAGTTGTCCATGATGATAGTTATAATGAGCTATCACGAAAACTTACTATGGAATATAAGAATACTGAAAACGGCCTTATCACATGATGGACCGATTTTTGCAAATAAATTTAATTAATAAGAAACTTTAACTTTTGGAACAAGTTATACAAAGTAATCAAATCACTTTTTGCATGTCTGTTTTCCTTAGACTGTAAAGAAGGGAATTGTTTTTTTCTTCTTCTATATCATCTAATTTTTCCGCAATTCGCGAAATAAATACCCGCGAATTTCTTTGCCAATTGACTTCTACGAAAATTAACCCATCAAATGTAAAATTGTGAAATATGAAATGAAGCTGCGGTATGAAGATAAAGTTTTAGATTGTAAAGTAGATTGTATGCGACTGGAGAAATTGTTGACAGATTGGCGTCATTAAATCCTGCAAAGACTGGTTTATCAAGGTATTAAATTAGGTGGATGAGTTTAAACACAAGCCTATCAACATAACATTAATAATACTACCTTAAGTGTCGAAAAATATTCGTCGCCGGGAGTAAATTTTGTCACTTTGTCCATTTTTTGATAATTCTTGTTTACGTTTTTTTTGGTCACTTTCACACTCTCTCCAGGGAGCGTAGTAGTAGAGAATTTATCCCTTTCCCAACGAGTGCTCAGGGAATGTAGCTAATATACTTTATTTAACAAAAATGTCAGACAAAATATAAAGAAAAATTTCGTCACTTCTGTCTATTTTTAAAAATTTTTATAGTTTCTATGAAGCGGAAAAACCGCTTAAAACAACTCTAGACTATAGTATTTTGTTCCATTTTTATAAGAACAATTTTATAAGAACAGCCGAAATCATTGTTTTCAAAACTAAGAACAAATGAAGATGTAAATGTTCTTGCTATTCCCTCTCAACCTACCGATATATTTGAGTTAATGAAGAATGTCTTTTATTTCTTTGTTTTGGTTATTCAAAGCGTCTTCCCACTTTTACGTCAGCACCCCTGTAACACTACCTTCTAAAATAAACCACCAGACTTTATGACTTACCTTAACATCAATCGCAATAAAACCAGTTTTTTAGAATGTTTTCAATTTATTTATGCTTGACGTATGTCGGCAGTGCTATCATATTGAAAGTCCTTCTTTAGAATTTTCTATTAGTCCTTGAGAACTGGTGCAAAGATAAGGTAGATGCAAGGGACAGTACACAAACATACCTTGTGGATAAAAATAAACATGACTAGAGGAGATCAATCAATTCCGAAAGAAAAAAGTACAGTATAAATTTTGTAACCGCTAAATTAATTATCGCATATTGTGAGCTCCCCATTCAATCGCACAATTTAACGGTACAGTTATTAACTTCATGCAGTTCACCTAAAGTAAAAATAATTGGGTCGTTGATTGTGCAACCTGAGTCGAGGAATACATAAACTTTAAAAAGAATCCACAAAAGTAAACACAGACGAAACAATAATACCGATCAAAAATTTGAATTTTTGAGAAATGAAACAAAATATTATGTAACTTAACATTGTCAAATTTCGTAAACAAACTTGTTGATATAAACAATGTGTAGCAGTTATCGCACAGTGGCGAGAAAATATCGGAAATACTTTAGGCGAGTGAAATATGTAAATGAGAAGTGTGATAAGTGTAATATAAAAACGAAAATGTATGACGATATTTTTCAAGAATAAGTGGGATAACTAGTTTATCATATAAACCCAGCATAAATCATCGTAATTTGATATACTCGGCAGATTGTTGTTCAATTGTAGTGGAAAATCGTCTGCGTTTATCTCGCAAAAATATTTACGTAATACCAGCTGTATGAAAGAGCCGTCCAAGATGGGGACGAGGTTGGGTAATGCTTGATATGTACCGCTGATGTATAATAAGTTAAGTTAAACAATCGAATTAAACACTAAACTCCTTCAACGCGCTATAGATATATAACTTCACTAACTTAAAGTCACAGTTAAACTCAAAATATCTACGGTGGAGAGCACTGGCACTTCACTTTAATGACTAAGTCGGAACAAGGAATAATTGAACTGTGAATATTTATGATTGATTGTTAGTTTGTTTCGCAAAAATTATTTCTGTTTTTTATGAGGAGAAAATTATGAAGCAAATTTACCGACGAGTTCTCGGTTTTCAAGAAAACAATCACTTTACTTAGCGAGTTATTAACCAATCAAGAAAAAAACATCAGCTTTTTGCACGCTATTTCAGCCAATCTGAGAATCAATATCAGCTTTTTGCACTGTAGAATTGAAAAATAATTAAAAATTGCTCTGGTTTCTCGGTAGAAAATAAAAAATATAGCATATATTTCGTGTAGATTAGCCAATCACAGTACGAGAAAAACTCTAACCATATGATAATCATCCATATCCTGCATCTGGTGCAGCTTATAAAACACCCTTTTTACTTATATCTGGATTTGTAATTCTATTCTGAAGTGCATGGAAAGATCAGGTCCATCTCTAAAAATTACAATAAGTCTGGATGCCAAGGACGGATAAAACCAGTTATCGTAGGGGAAGATTCTAACCGATAAATAGTGGAAAAAAGACAAAAGTTCGCAGCTCTTGATGGGAGAAAGTCAAAATAAATGGAATCATCTTCTACCACGGGAAGTAAAAGTCCCTTTACAGTAAAGTAAATTTATACAAAATTTGTAGATCTTAGTTTCAGCACTAGAGAAAAATAAAAACACGTTCGAGAAATATGAAACTTACCACAAACGCGCTATGTCGCCCCATGTACAATAGGGTCGCCCCATGTACAATAGGGGTTGCCCCATGTACAATAGGGGTTGCCCCATGTACAATAGTGGTTGCCCCATGTACAATAGGGGTTGCGGTTGGAGGGGTAAATAAATTAATGACAGATCGATTTAGGCTTATCTCGTTACAAAAAATCTTTAATTAATTATATTAATCTTTTCTACAGCGAACCATGTTTAGGAGCCGTAGTTGTATACTTTAAGAAGCTTTAGGTTATTTCGCAGAAAAGTCAAGTTCTAAATTTTCAGACGAGGGGTTAGTACAGAAGGGTTTAGCAGAAAAGTCTGCATGTCAAACATGGAAAAAGAGTGTAGAGATAAAGTCAACACATCGCTGTCTGAATGAAAGAAAAATTAAAACAACAATTGTATAATGTTTGAACAGAATTCGAGACAGCAAACTTTGTATTGCGGCGTTGCGTAACAACATAAGAGTTGTTGCATAATGATTCTAGTGGTCCACTTTCTATCAAAGTACCATGGCCTCATTCATTCAGAAGCAAAATAAAGAAAAGCATTTGATTCTAGGGAACTTAAATACCCGATTACTGTAATTTCCTGGCAGCTCTCACGCACTTGGTTAGCTAAAAGACTGCTAAAAGTCTAACTTTGTGGGACCCTTACGCTATTTTCTGTTAATGACTCGATTATTCTTCAACTCTTTAGGAAAATCTTCAACATTTTTCCTTATTTAACTCTTTCAGAGATAAAATTTAGTCTCTGATTTTAAAACTAGAGAGCCTTTAAATAGAGAGTGAATGGAGGATTTGACGTTTCTCTTTTTATCGTCAACAAATCAGGAAATTCTCTTCAAGGCATTAGATTTGCAGCTAGCTCTTTTACACAGTGAGTTGATATGATCTGCAAAAGTTAACTGACTGTCAATGTTAATACCTAGAAGCTTCACACATTTGGATGCAGTTAAAATTTCTCCATTCAAAATTAAACTTTCTGGCTTTCCAAATTTTATAAAAGTTGCTGGCGTTTAATTGAGTCCTCCACACTCCTTCCAGTAACTGAAGTACCCGAAAAAAATGAAAGTTAGCTTTCTTTAGAAGAAATTTGTATCGAGAAAAAGATGGGGGTGTTAACGGGGTGATACCCTGTTCCTCCACAACAAAAATATTGGTTGAAGGTGTTTATTGAATTTTGACATATGTGACTAAGGTTTCTTCCAGGCAATTGACCAACTTAAATCTTGATTTAAATACCCAAGAGTATATTTGACCTCCGTATCTGTTTATCAGCTAATTATTTTTTATCACGGAATCAAAGCTTACACTCACACATGTCAAAGAACATATGAGTATCAGTATTGCGTCTGTCTTCAAACAAAATGGGAGATTTGTACTAGTAAGTACGTGGTATGAAAAGCATAATTACCAATAAATCTGTCTCAGTCTGTAGAAAGATTCCGGAAAATTATATCCTCGTCTCCAGGACATCTTGCATGTTTACTGACGTCAGGACATCTTGCGTGTTTACTGACGTCAGGACAGCGATACTACCTTAACGCAACGTAAGGCAAACGATATGGCGTGCTAAAATGTTGCATTACATTTTACACAGAGATATATGCACGGTTATGGGCGGAGGTGATATTTTTTATAGGTTTATGGCAGGGGTGTTATTATATGCACGTAACAAAGGTATAGAAGACTCTTATAATTCGAACTCGCAGGAGGGACAAAAAGAGTTCGAATAATAGGAGGTGGTTGATATAGTTTTATAAAATTTTGATTTTTTTTTATTTCTGGCAAGCAACTTTCCATTCAGACCTATTATTTGGAACTCTAGTCGAAAAAGGATGGTTTGTATTTAATTTTATACGATTTATCGATACGTCGTTACATTCGTGTCGCCATAATTAGCAAAATATTTCATAAAGCCTCCAAAGTAAATACAGTCGACGCTCGATATCTCTAACTTTCAGGGGAGCGACGAAAATGTTCGAGATATCGAAAGTTCGAGATAACGGATAGCGAAATACCCGTACTTGTTTACGAAAGTTTACGTTCTTGATTAGATTGTTTAGTCGAAAAAGAGAAACAGAAAAAAGACAGAATATATACATTTCTCGGCCAACTATTTTACCACGAGCTTCCGCTTGGTAGCTATTTTTGAAATGAGAAGGATTTCAAAAATCCCAAATTGTAAACATTCAAAAGTCTCCTTTATGTATCAATCAAACTTTTTATAAAATCAAATGTTTTTGTTCGAAAAGGATGAAAAAGTAGTTTCACTTACAATTTACGGTAAGGAACTGAAAACTAATTGAGAAGAAACGTCAACACAACACTAACAGAAAAAACTTACTGGCACTTCGAAAGCGACAAAATAGATACTTCCAGGATGAAAAACTATGTTATTATGTTACGCGACAAACAAGGTGCATTGTCCGCCATTTTTCATCAATCTTTTATTCACGGCTTTTTTATAATAACACACTTGTTGTTCAGGGGATTCGAACATCAAAATTAATCGTTGAAAAAATAATTTAGAAATTACGTAAGAATCGACAAGAAGTAATGTATCGGAATATTTACAATAACTGTTCATGCTATGTAACGTACCCCCTTAATTGAAAATTAATTCCAATTCCACGAAAAATTCTATTTGTGCACTTGTCACTTGGTTTAGTCTAGTTTAGTTTAACGATTAATTTAAAAAAAACAAACACAATATTTCGAAAGAGAAACTGTTTAGGCTCAGTACTTCTCAAAAAAATCAAGAATATCAGATAATCAATGTTTAATACATAATACTTTTACGATGAACAAAATCTGCCGCTACGAACTTTCACCAATATAGTTAAATCTTTTTTTTCGTTCTTGTTTTTGTTTGTAAATTTCGATGAGGATGTCATTTTCATGTTATTCGTTTGTGTTTCCGGTTGTTTTTGTTTTGCTTTTATTAAAAATATAAATTAAGTCCTGGGAATGAAGGCGATTTTAATAAACCAGGATTTCTCTTTTCAGTGAAATCAGAAAAAATGAAGAAGTGTCGTCAAAATTAAGAGGCAACAAGGAAGACCTACACTTTCGTCAAAATTTCTACGATTCCGATACACAGTCAAAGAGTCGAAGAATCAATTGATGAAGTTGAAGAAGAAGGTGTAGAATCATCCCGCAAAAATTGCGAAAATTCGATAAAAGATCTTTATCAAGGAAAAGAGGTCGCTTAGGTGAATATTTTATAAAATACATTTACGAAATATCTAGTTTGTGAATATAAAGATATAAAGTTTATCTTACTCTCTCCGTTTTTAGGAAAAATCATCGCCGATATTGAGTGTTGTATATATTCACGCCAAAAATGGAGAAAAGGAATCTATGAAAAATTATCAAAATGCGTAACTGAGAATACGGCCGAAACATTGAAACTATTTGCGGTTCAAAAAAATTATAATTTACGATTGCTGGCGTACGTTGCAGGAATGGACTGGCAATTCATTGTGGCTATAGGTTTGCAGTATCATCCTTCATGTTATGTCCATACAACAACTGAATGCCAATGAAAAACACTTGGTTGCTTTCTTTAAGAAAGTTTGAGTACGTGTAACAGAGAACTGCGAAGTCTTACAAACCAACGAGTTAGCAAATATTTCCAAAAACAACTCAAACCGCAATGTAACAGACACTCGTACTATGGTGGACGCGCTTAAAAAGAAATGCGGAGACGAATTCACCCTGTCGTTTCATCAACAAAATCGAAACAGGTAGAATAATAGAAATCTCCAGAAAAAAATTGACGCTCTCAAAATTTCGCTAAATAAACAACAGATTGACAGCAAAATCAAGACGACAGGAGCGATCATAAGGGATGATATTATGAGAATGGCGCAGACTTATCATGATTGGCCTCCTGGTGAGCATGAACAGTTAACTAAATAAACGATCCATGTCTAATTCACTGAATACCAATAGCAATAGTTGATAGCAATTGTATCAAAACGCGTCAGTAAGCGGAAATGCCGTGTCATCCAATCGATTGACGAAGATCTTATATATAACGCGTCAGGTGGAAGTGTTAAGACTAGTAAACACACTATGCTATCCTTCAACATTAAAAGAAAAACTGCTTCGAAAGAAGTTATAAAATGGTATGGTGATGCCATTAGAAGCTTTTGCCCAACAACACGGAGACCATCGACATTTGTTACGTTTAGATGGTATAACAATGGTATCGTTGTTCAGCTTGGAATACTGTACAGAATCGAGCAACCTTGCGAGAACATAGAGAAAAACGAAGGAGTTTCAAGCCAGTAGATAATGAAATCTCAACCTATATTTCACAAAAGCGTCATGATCCAAGTCATTTTCATAATTTAGCAGTTATAAAAGTAACTAGTGGAAACATTAAGGAACGGATATTATTACATTGAATCTAACTTTGTGTTTTCAGGTTCCCGATACATGGAGAGTTGATTATCAAATATTAAGTTTAATTGATTTCACTTGGGTGCCTCTAAAGAGGACATAATAATATAATACCAAACTGGAAAGAATTTAACTATTTACTTCATAATGCAATGGGTAAGTTTAACTCTTACCGGTATTTTATTTCACTATATGATAAACAACGTCGTCGCAATAGAAATTGATGTAAAGGACCGACGTCGTATTATCAATGTTGATTCCATCGCTGATGTGCTCGGTGAAAAATGTTACAGCCTTGCCTGCTCTCCGTTTTTTACAGGCAATGATTATACAAGTGGCTTCCGCAGAATAGGGAAAACTAAAGCTTTTAATAATTGTGTCAATCAGAGGAGTACCAATCAACCTTCAGAAAATTTGGAAATTAATTTACCTTTGATGCTCCTCTCTTCGACTCCCTTCAGTCTTTCGTATGTTCGTTATATGGTATAAAGACGAATAAAACCGATGAAATTCACAAGTGGTAAAACAATACCAGAGCCACATAAACTGCCCCCAACTCAAGATGCCCTCTTCTGTAATAGCAAGCGGGTATCATATGCTACCGCTATTATCAAAGGATCCCTGCAGGCGACATGAATTATATATCACCACCATCTGGATTTGGTTGGGACGCCGATGATAGTGGTTCACTGTCAATCCAGTGGATGTTGAGGGAACCTGCTCCAGCAGAAGTTTTAAATTTCATTAACTGTAATTGCAAATCCTCAAAATGCAAAACAAGAGCTTGCCTTTGCATTTCGCACAGGTTGAAATGCACTGATTTGTGTGGTTGTACGTCAAGCGAAAACGAGAACGACGACAACGACATAAATGAATCTTCGGACAGCTCGTCATCCTCAAGTAGCGATACGGAAGAAAGTGACGATGCAGACTCTGAATGATTCTATAACTGTATTTTTATTTTTTTTATTTTTGACAAACATTTGACAAATTTCCTAAATTGGTCCTAAAGTACGTTATTGGTGTCTTCAGATGTGCCAGTAATTTTTTTTTGTGTGTTCAGCAGCATCTGTCCCAGTTTCGATATCTTTTACATTCTTACCATCCCATCGGAAAAAAAAATTACACTAGCGTCCTGGCTATAAGGAAAAAGTTCGGGATAACGTAGTTCCAAATATAGAACGTAATTTTTCCTACAAGAGATTGCAATGACTGAAGGGACCGGAAAAAAGTTCAAGACAGCGAAAGTTCGAGATAACGGGCATTCCAGATATCAAGCGTCGACTGTAAAGCGTATCTCTGATGAAATTCAACATACTAATCTGTGTTCAAAGACATTTTACTTGGCATACACTATCAACTAAGTAGAGGTGCACAAAAAATTATTTTTGTGGCAGCCAGAAAATAAATTTTAGGCGAGAAAAATTTTTTTATAGATTTCTGAATCCTAAAATGAATGAAAGATTACTAATATATAACTATATATAAATAACTATATTTCACGACTAAGTATCTATATATCTTCCCAACAACATCTTTATAGAATTTTCATGACTGTATTGGGTGAAAACAAGTAGGTTTTGGATATACTTGCTAGAAAACATCAAAAATAAGATCTTTGACTCGAGATAACTAAGAATATCTTACGTGCTAGAGTAGTAACAGCCAACCTCGATCCCAGGGCCTGTAGCGTTTTTTGATATGAGGATGAAATATCAAAAAACGCTACAGGCCCTGGGTTCGAGGTTGTAGTAACAGCATTTTATAACCTTCGCTTAAACTTCAAACTATAGAAAAATCTCTCATGACCAACAACAATATTTTTTTCATGTTTTGAGTCCCTTTTCCACAACATACTACCAGCTTTGAACAACAAGGTTTGTTATGATGAGATTCATTCAACAACAAATCGAACGCGCAATATGGTGGCTTCATCTTTATTCACGAATCTTTACTTTTTTCATCTTTACTCAAAGTAAATATCAATTTGTTCAGTACGCTCTAGTATAAAATAATAAAATATGTTCGTCAGATGTTGTTCAACATTTTGCTATTTTGATTTTTAACTTTTTCTTGTTTAATTACTTTGTATATTGACCCGTGACCATCAGAATAAAGAGAAATATATACCATTGTTTCTAAATTTAGCCACCAGTTTGGCAAATGTGTAAAACTACTCAATTATAAAATAATTCAACTTTTATTCAGAAGCCGTGCCGCAGTTCGCCTTTCCTTGTGACGATATTCGAATAATAGAGAGAAAAAGCGACAAAAAATCGTTTGAAATATGGAAATGTTCGAATAATAGAGGTTCGAATAATGGAAGTGACTTAAGGCCACTATCCACACACGGAAAACGTTCCGCGGACCGGCCGGATAAAACCAAAACAAATATTTGCGCATGCTCATTGTTAGCTCATTACGCAATCGAAACGAAAAATTGTCCGGTTCCTCTCAGTTTCCAACGAAGACATATAAAAAACCCCAGCACTTCATCATCACAAAGCAACAATAACAACAGCATCGACAAGGTGCAGGGAATTATAATGAATTACTGGTAAAGGCCTGGCCAATATTGTTAGCTGCAAAAACGCTACCATCGCTTTCTCTGCCACTGTCCCCGATGTCAACTAACGTAAATTCGTATCTAGAGTTACAAATAGCCATCAGCACAATGCTGTGCACCGACACAATTTGAAAAGTTTATTCCAGTTCAAGCCCCCCTTGGCAATTTGTAACCATTCTTCTTTCAAATTTGGTGCTTTATGTAATTGTGTTTGAGTAATTTTTCCCAAATTGCATTGCATATTTCCTATATTATAATACGCTTGTCTGAGTGACTGTGAGTTCACGGCACTAAAATTACGGGTCACTTTCTTATGGCTCATGCATGTCTCGCTTGGCGTTAAGCTAAAATTTACTAAATTTAAGAAAATTGCCACACGGGGGTTTATTTGTTGTTTATTTTAAAAGTCGTACGGTGTCGTTATAGTTAGAATAATTTAATTTTACTCCCGGATTACCATGAGCGCGCCGTATCTCACGGAAACAAGTTTTTTATCAACTGAAAAAAGAAAACCGAAGCGAAGAAGGTTTTCTCTTTTTCAAATTAATCCCGAAAAAAGTTATTTTAAACAAAGTATGCTGACATTTACTCCATGAGTTTAGCCTAAAGCTTATTTGTTCTTCTATATTTTCCATTTTTGTTTTCTTGGACCGAGGTTGCTTATTTTTATAAAAAAACTATCGCATTTGAATATGAATAATTCGAATCTAAAATGTAAAAAACAGAACTGTTGTTGTCGAGCGAGTATAAAAAGTTAATGTTGTTGTAAGAAATATTTTTTAAAAGAAGAAAAACGTACGATCATATAACGTCACAAAGAGAACTGATTGGAAATGCATTAGACAATTGTATACATTTTCAATTCGTTCTCTTTGGGATGAAGCAATCAAAGTTTAGTAATCGAAGTAAAAAACTGATTGGACTTTCATCCAGAGAACGCTAGCGACCTATTGAGAAAGCCAAAGAAAAGCAGGTGTGTTGTTTAGAGTATCTGATACAAAAATGAATTTAACCGTTTAACTTTCAGAGCTAAACTTTCCCTTAAATATTAAGTTCCTTGTTGTGTCTTAAGCCTGAACATATTTTCTTTAAGCACTCTTAGAAATGGGTCAGAAGTTAAGAATATCCTAAGAATATGTCCAACCTCGATTGTTTGTTCCAAATATAAAAATTTGTATGATGCACAAAATTGATTAGAAGTTTACTTTTTTATTGTATATCAAACAAACTGAACTCTTTTCTGTCCAAAGCAATGGCTCGTTACATGTAGCAGAATTTGCCATTAGCTATAGCAACTTACACCAGGCTTTATTTTATTAAGGCATTATATATTTTCAGGCCATAGTCATGCTAATAACATATAATGAGGATAGTATTTGTCAAGAAAGTTAAGAACATTGGGGCTGAACCAAAAACACACTATTCTTATAAAAACAGCGTTTATATCCCAGAGAAAGAATATATAAACTGTAAAAGGTAATTTTTCCGTTGTTACTGTTTTTAACACTACAGAGTGTGGTGATTCAGTGTTGTTGTCGTTATTCTTAACAGAACCAAATGTAAGCAATCTTAAATCAAATTCATCTGTTACGTTACAATCTTTTGAAATATATTCGATTCTTAAATTCGAAAACACTGCATTGTTATCGTGATACATAAAATCAAAAATAATTGATTTTCTTGATTCTGAATTTGGGTCTGATGTTTTTATTTTTTTCTGTTGATTTCTTTTGGAAGGGTTGCTGCATGCAATGGACTAAATAGCTGATTTTGGTGTGATGTGTTACAAAGTGTACAGTTTTATTTTTATTAACATGTTTCGACTTTACCAAAGTCATCTTCAGAATATTATACAAAAGTTAGATACATACATTCTTTATACACAATTTTTCAAAAAGTTATTTAAATATTTCCCAAAAGTACAATTTTTTAGTATAACATACATTCTTTATACACAATTTTTCAAAAAGTTATTTAAATATTTCCCCAAAAGTACAATTTTTATGAAAATTCTTTGCAATCTTGTGTTGCTACGAAGTTTTGGAAAGTGTACAGTGTGGAAATTTTGTAATAACCTTTTTTGTACAACTTGACGAAATGTGTTGGATTTTTTTTAATGTCTGGTATACTTTTTTCCCTGGTGTACTTAAGGTATGGCAAAGCCAGTATATAGTTTTGGCAGATTTCGCTTTTTATGTAACGGTTTTTGGACACCTTTGATTTTGTTGGGCATTTTGCATTTTGCATTTTTTCCCCCTTGATTATTAATTCCCTTGCGTGAGTGAGCAAGTGAGTACATGGCACAAAAATCACGGGTCACTTTCTTATTTCTCAACCATTGTCTCTCCAAAGCATGGCGTTAAGCTAAAAATTTACTAAATTAAAAAAATCGCAAAACAGAGGTTTATTTTCTATTCATGTTAAAGCCACATGAGGCCGTAAATAAAATATCTTGAGACTTGCTCTAAAGATAATTATTTTCTTGATGGCTATACAATGAGCGTCTTCGTCGTCCGTAACATTACGTTTCAAAGGTTATAAAAAGAACTAAGTAATAGTTCACAGTCTCTTTTCTGTGTTACACAACAGCGACGACACATCATCGTTAAACTTCAGCATGGCTTCATCTGATGATCAACTTACGCAGAAGATTGTGGAGACAATCCAACCGTGTTTAAATCGTGAAGCACTAGTGAGGGAGACAGCGATCCAGGTGAAAAATATGTTTGACAAGGATCTAAAACGACAAATGGAAACAGTAACATCTAAAGCAGTTGAAGAATCGGTTAAACGAATAAAATTGGGAAAGCCAAATTTCCGGAGCGAAGGCAATAAGCGCAATACGAAAGGGATATCGCGGTAGAAGAATGCATTAATAAAGCAGATGTCGTTTAAGTCATATACAGTTTTGGGAAAAGGGACTTGAATGCTCTACCTTTATATTGAACATTATAGAACATGGATATATCTTGCCTTTTACTTCACATCCACCATACTTTTTCGCAAAAAACAATTTGTCGAGCCTAAAACATAGTGAATTTGTTGAAACAGCTATTATAGAACTTTTAGATAAGTGTTTAATACAAGAACTTAAAGAACAACCTTACTGTTGCAATCCTCTCACAGTCGTCGAGGATAAAAAACTTAGAATAATACTCGATTTAAGACAGGTCAACAAATATTTACAACAAATTAAATTTAAATACGAAGATCTGAAAACGTTGGCCGATATGATTGGAGAAAAGGATTTTTTTTACCACTTTTGACTTAGTATCTGGCTACCATCACGTAGAAATACACCCCAGCCATAAAAAAATCCCTTGGTTTTAGGTGGGTATTTAAAAACGGCATAACAAGATATTTCCAGTTTCTAGTGCTTGCATTTGGTGTAGCTACTGCTTGTTACGTATTTACGAAATTGCTACGACCGTTGATAAAAAAGTGGAGGAAAATAGGAATTAAGTCGGTAGTATATCTTGATGACGGAATAATTGCTTCATCTTCTTTTCTCGCATGTAAGGAAGCAACCAAATTAGTTACCCAAGATTTAACAAAAGTAGGTTTTGTGATTAATTATGAAAAAGGTGAAATTTTACGTTCCAGAAAAATTAAGTAAGCTTTTTACCTTGATAAAATCCGTGTTAAGTCAAGATGCCCAACAGCAAAATTATTATCGAAAGTTACAGGTCAATTGTCTGCTATGCACTTATCTCTTGGTCCAATTGTTCGTCTATTTACAAGAAAACTTTACTTAGCGATCGAAAGCAGAGTTTCATGGTATTCGTCTATAAAAATTAAATCTGATGAAAGGCAAGATCTTGAGTTTTGGCTGCATAATATTTGTGAGAACAATGGATATTCTTTTAAACCAAAACATACAACATCGCAAATTCTTTTTACTGACGCAAGCGAGAACTTTTACGGGAGCTTTATGTTAAAAAGGCTAGGAAGATATTATGTCATGGCAAGTTTAACAACACGGAGATAAGAACAGGTTCCACCGAACGCGAACTTTTGGCTATAAAATATTCTATGCAATCTTTCGCTCACCTCTTGAAAAACGAGTCAGTTAATATCAGAACCAATAACCTCTCTGCCTCAAGAATTCTAGAAATTGGCAGTACGAAACCCCATTTGCATTCATAGCTGTAGATATTTCTAAAATTTGTGTACAAAACGATATCCAAATTTCACCAACGTGGATACCCAAGGAACAAAATTATACGGCTGACAAATTAAGCAAGTTGATCGACACAGATGATTGGTCCATTGATAATTCTTCATTCACAAGCATTATTAAGGTCTTTGGTGAAGTTCAATTCGATCGTTTTGCGGACAATTTTAGGCAGTTTTAATTCGAAGTTTTACTGTCCCGGTTCGTTAGGCGTTGATGCTTTCACACAAGACTGGTCACATTGCGATAGTAATTGGCTCTGCCCACCAATCAAATTAATAAACGCGACTATTAAACATTTGAAAGTGTGCAAAGCAAAAGGCATACTATAGTCCCAGAATGGCATTCAAGCTCCTTTTGGCCATCGAGAATTCTGTTTTTAAAGGGCACCTAAACATTAGCGTTATATATAGATTGTTGTAATTTGTAGGTTATATATACAGTAGACGTCCGTTAATCGAATGCCGCTTAATTCGAACTTTCCGTTATTTCGAACAAATTGCCAAAAATTGCCAAAATCCCTTGAATTGGTTTAACAAAGTCTTAAGGCCGGGGCAAACGATTCCAACATTCCATCCAACATCAAAAATGAATTGTTGGACAAATGTTGGATGAATGTTGGATGAATGTTGGATGCCCTTAAAAGCGTTTAATCGTAACATCCAACATTAGCTTTATCCAACAATGTCGTTGATTCATTCATTAGCACATGCTCTACTCATTCATTTCAAACTAAACATGGCGGCGGCAGAAGACATGCTCCTCCCGATTATTTTATCAGAATTCGCTGATTCTGATGACGAAAAGCCTCGAAGGGGTAAAACAAGAGAGTGGGTCAAAAGGAGAGGCCAGTTTGGAATATATGAGACTTTGGTCAAGGAGTTGATAGTGGAGGATCGGATGTCGTTCAAGCAGATGTTTAGAATGAGCGTGGAAGATTTTGAGCTTGTTTTGAGTCACATTGACGATCTCATTTCCCCCCAAGAAAGAGCACGTGGAGGAAATCGTCCTATACTATCAAATGAACGACTTGCATTAACGCTACGATTTCTTGCAACAGGCGAATCTTTTCACTCGTTGTCCTTCCAATTTCGAATATCACTAGGGGCTGTGTCTTACATTATCAAAGGCTGTTGTTGCTGTTGTGATGCAATTGTTGAAAGGATGTTGCACATCTTTGTACCTTTGCCATCCACTGATGAATGGGGACACATTGCAGAGAGGTTCGAACATCGCTGGAATTATCCGCACGCGTTAGGAGCAATTGATGGAAAACATGTTACAATTAAAACCCCCGATAATGGTGGATCATTTTATTTCAATTACAAGAAAACCCATTCAATTATCTTAATGGCAATAGCAGGTCCGGATTACCAGTGTTTATGGGTGGATGTAGGTTCAAACGGCAGAACAAATGACGGGGGAGTTTGGAACAAATCGCAGCTACAGTCATCTATTGAGGATGGAGTTGTTGAACTTCCAAAAAATAAGTCAATTTCAGATGCATATCCTAATATGCCATTCGTTTTTTTGGGAGATGACGCCTTTGCGCTTAAAACATATATGATGAAACCATATCCCCAAAACAATCTGACTGTCGATAGAAGAATTTACAACTACAGACACTGAGAATCTTTTTGGAATATTGGCAAACAAATGGCGAATATATCACACCACAATTCCACTTTCTCCAAAACGAGTCGAAAATATCATTCTGACAACGCTAGCCCTTCACAATATGCTATGTAAGAGCCAAACATCGCAGAATACCTATCGCCCGAACGTCTTAGTGGATTCATTTGACGACGAGGGAAATTTAATAGAAGGAGAATGGCGAGAAGAAAATGATTTGGAACACTTTCATCCTTTGCAAGTTCCTAAAACTGGTCACAATTCTACAGTTTCGGCCAAAACAACAAGAGAAACTTTTAAGGACCTTTTCATGGCAGAAGGTGCGGTTCAATGGCAGTGGAAGTATACATAACTTTTTTGATGGAAAACTTTTTTTAAACAACAAGAGTAATATGTACTAGTATATATTCCTAATCATAAACAAAGTAAAATGTATATTCTACATGGTTTCATAACGTTTTGGTTTGAGTGAAATAAAGCTAAATATAAACAAATAAAGTAGGTGTTTTTCCTTCCTTTTCCCTTACTTAATTCCTCAGCATAGCACTGTAAGGTCCGTGACTACTTGGACTACTAAAGAATGGAACGTTTCCTGTAGAATTTCCAGGTGTTCCATGTTGCAAATTCAGAACATTGCCACTTCCGGAATATATATTGTTGTTGTTAATTTCATCCATAAACTCAAGCTCAAAAATAACGTCAGTAATTCTTTTTTCAGCGAACGCTCTCTTTCGGTCATCCAAACCTCGTAACTTTTCATCGATATACAACGCAAATGTCGACATTTTGATCTCTTTGCTTTCTTTTTCCTTTTTTGGCTCCTCTTTCTTCTTCGTAATAGCTTCGGTGCATTTTCCCAGCAATTCTAATTTCCGTTCAACTACTGATCTTTTCTTCGACTTTGGTGGTATTGACGCCTCGCCATCATCATGATCATCAGCTTCAATATTGACTACTTCAAAGTCCAGCTCAACTCCTGATCCTCGTTTCCGAAAAGTTTCTTTGCTCTTTGAAGCACCCATCACGGGAAGCAAGAAGCCTAATCGATTATAATGAATCCACGAACTTTCATATAGTTCATCAGCCGCTTGACCACTTTTGGTTGTAGTTTCTTTGGTCTTTTCTCGCCCCAGCTGAGCTCGTAAACCGTTGATTTTCGCTTTTATAGATTTTATGTTTGTGTCGAATGTTTCTGCCATAACAGAGTAGGCAATCTCTTTCAGGTCACGTTTGCTGTAATCTTTGTGAAAAATGTCCCAGAGACAAACTCGCTCTTCCAACATGTAAATGAAATCAAAAATTTCATTGTCTGTCCAATCTTTCTTGTCCTTCTCATCTGCCTTTGATGCTTTTTTACGCTGACCTTTCTCTGGTTGCTTTAGATTCTTCTCTTCTATATTCTTCTTCCCTTCCACTCCGGTGTTTTCAGCTTTAATTTCAGAAAATGTTTGCTCGTCTTCACTGTCCATGTTTGTTTTTTGTTTACACACAGTTTATACACAGCTTTTCTACCATCTTTATTTATACACAATTTCTTTGAGAACTTTTCGAATAAAAACGTTCGATTTTCTTTCGATTGACGTCATCATCATTCGAATGTTGGAAGAAAAGTGTTCAAACGATTCCAACAGGAAAATCGAGCGAGAAAAAGAGGCAAAAGTTGGATGAAAAGTTTGATGGCAAACAAACTTTCATCCAACTTCATCCAACTATTTTTTTCTTCTTTTGACGTCATTTTTTCTTCTTTTATAAATTTTACTTTCGTTCAAACGATTCCAACATTTATCCAACATGGGTGTTGGATGTGTGTTGGATGGAATGTTGGAATCGTTTGCCCCGGCCTTTATATTTTGAGCTGCTTAATCGGAACTCCGATAATTCGAACATTTCGGTAATTCGAAATATTTTTTAGTCCCAAGGCTACATTATGCTCGTTAATTCGAACTTTTGTGTATCGTTAAATAAAAAGCTTATGGGAAAATAAAAAAAATGTTTTCATTTTTATTGCATCAATGGTGGCAAAATTTCTTTCAATTTATCAATTAAGTTGGCATTTCCAATAAAATAAAGTTTACAAGGTATTTGGAGGCCTTGTCCATCGCTTAGGTTCACTCTTTTCCCTGTCACTTCAACTTTGCAGCTGTTTTCTTTGCTTGCACGAAGAAAGAATGAGACTGATTTTGCGAAACGACCAGTCTTTCCTTTTGTTAAATGTCCAACCATGACGCTGTTCTGCGTGACTGCAACGCATATTTGTCGAATTCATTTTCGGGTTCCAAAGTTGGATAAGTCCACGGCAGAGTAATATTATGTGTACGTCTACACAATGTGTGTGTGTGTGTGTGTTTGATTTCCAAAATGTTCTAGAATCAAATCGAACGTTCAAAACGTTCGATTTTTAAAATACTTTAGAATCAAATCAAATGTTTTGTATTCAGCTGTTTTTATTTTCGTTTGCTATTCACGTTTAAAGATGTTAATCGCTTGAAAACGCAAATACAACCACAAAGGTTTGCGTAAAAAATGTCAGGCCTTAAAGGATTTGCAAAAGGGGATGAGTAATAAAGATGTAGCAGCAAAATATGATGTACCGAAAAACACTTTGTCAACGTGGGTCAAGAATAAAGAAAAACTTTTAGATGCGCTAGAAAAAGGAACCAATGTAAAACGACAAAAGTTGAGAACAGGTTGTTTTAAATTGGTTTCAAAGCATGCGAAGTCAAAATGTCCCAATATCTGCAGCCATGCTTTAAGAGAAAGCAATTGTATTCGCTAAAAAATTAAACGTTTAAAATTTTCAGGCTTCAGATGGTTGGCTACGACGTTGGAAGGAAAGAAACCACATATCTTTCAAGACCATATCAGGAGAATCAAAATCAGTTACACCAGACGTGGTTAATGGGTGGTGGGAAACTTCTCTCCCCACATTTTTGTCAAACTACGAGCTTCAAAACATTTATAATGCTGATGAATTTGGACTTTTTTACGAATGCCTTCCAAATAAAACGTATCAACTTAAATCTGAAAAATGCTCTGGTGGGAAGTTAAGTAAAATACGCATTAATGGCTTGGCAGCAGCTAATGCTATTGGAGAAAAACTACTGATGTTTGTCATTGTCAAGTCTAAAAAGCCACGGTGCTTCAAGAACATCAGATTTTTACCATGTAGCTAAAAAAATCAATGCAAGGGTTGGATGGATAGTGTGTTGTTTGAAAAGTGGGTTAGGGAGATGGATAGGAAATTTGCTGATGAAGGCAGAAAAATTGCATTAATCATTGATAATTGCCCTGCCCACCCGGTGATTGAAAATCTGAAAGCAATCAAGTTGTTTTTTCTTCTACCAAACACCACTTTTCAGACCCAACCAATGGATCAGGGTGTAATTCGCTCTCTTAAAGCGATCTATCGTAAGAACGCGCTTTGTAACATCATCAGATGTGTCGAGAGAAATAAATTGCCTCCAAAAAATTTTTGTTTGCTTGTTACAGCCTGGGATGCAGTGACAACAAAGACAGTTGTTAACTGCATTCGGAAGTCAAAAATATCAAGTGAAAGCCAGAATGCAGCCATTACTGAAGATGATAACCCTTTCAAGAAATTGAGAATCTTCGTACAGCCTAACCCGATCTTGTTTTAGATTCCATAGATTGATGCAGGAGTTGCAGCTATACAGCCACCTCTCTCTGACGCCGAAATTATAGCCGATTTATTAGATATGGAACATGACAGCAACGGTGATGATGATGCCGATAATGGTGCATTAGAAATTGAAGATGAACCTGTGGAGTGCCCCAGCCGAAACGAACTTCTCGATCTGGTAGAAATAATGAAGCAATTTGCATTATTCACACATGACGGGGAAACGGTTCAATCGTATGCTAATCGCATTGGTCGCATAATTGACCTGACTTTTGCGCAAACAAACAACGTTAAATGATTTTTATAAAAAGTTGTAGTAAAGTTGTAATAAAGTTATATTAGCATAAAACCTTTAAACGTTTATTAAAATTCTTGTTTTTTCCGATAATCCGAACATTCGTTAATTCGAACAAATAATTTAGTCCCTTGCGTGTTCGAATTAACGGACGTCTACTGTAATTGTCGAAAAGTTAATGCAACGGAGAAGTGCCAAAAGTAAGAAACAATCCCAACGGGATATTTTTTGAGTTGTAACCTATCAAAATTTAAGAACCTCCTTTAATAGGTGTTTAGTAAAAACCAATGCACAACCCGAGAGGGGTTTAAAACGAATTTCAGTGTACCACCCGAGAAGGGGTTTCCAATGAACTTAAGTGCACCACCCGGAGAGGGGTATTTAGCGAATCAAAAGGCACGACCTCAGAGGTTTTCACCACTATAGGTAAAGCAGAATGTGAATGCACCCAAGAAGGGTTTCAAATAAGATACTTGCTTGAAAGTTGTGTTTTCATGATTAATATGCTGTGTTATATGAAACGTTATACAACCTACTTAGGAACTGTAATTTCTTATTGTTAAAACTGTATAGCTTGATATAGTTAAAAAATATTATCTTTAGAATCAGCATGTAGCTGGAGAACTTAATTACTAGTTTGCCTAACATCATTCATGCAGCACTAGCTCCCCAAACCAGAACGAAATATGACAATTCTTGGAAATCTTGGAAGTCATTTTGCGCAGAGTTTAATGTCACCCATTTACCAGGAGAACCTTTTTATGTGGCTATATATTTTAACAACTTAGTAAAGGAAGGCAAAAGTCGGGGTGCTATTATAAGCGGTTTTTACGAAATAAGATGGGGACACCATTCTTCAGGATTTTATTCACCGACTGATCATCCGTTTGTAAATCTTGCTTTCGAGGGAGCTAAACGTTCATGTTGTTTCGAAGGATCTAAAAAGAAAGATGCTTTTACGATCGATATGTTAAAGCTATTAGTAGATAAACATGATATCCATCCAGTGAACTTGGCACATTTGAGATTTTTAGTGGTTTGTGTCTTAGGATTTTTCGGCTTTATGAGAATAAGCGAATTACTTGAATTAAAGGTAAAAGATATAAATTTTCATGATGACCATCTGGGGCTGTTTTTTAATTAGTTAATCTGTTGGACGGATTTTCGATAGTTTAAGAGCCTACAGAAAACGACTGATGATTTACTACATTTTTCTGTTTTGCATTTTGATAAGTACTTAAGAATTTTAAATACTTACTTAAGAAACATTAAGATAAGCTTGGTTGGCATTTTCGTTAAGGAGAAATCTGCAAAAAACCTAATCTGTCGGACGGATTCGATAAAATTTTCATTCCGAAGATTTCAGATTTATAGTTCTATATTATCGAAAAAAAGGAGATTTGCTAAAGGAAAACACATTTATTTCATGCAGGAACTATAATGGAAATCATTGAAAAAATAAAAAGTGAAAATTTATTTACTAACAAAAAATTATTGGTAAAAGTCTACCAGTGGATATATCTGTCGGACGGATCTGTCGGACGGACGTTTTTGATAAGAAAATATCAACTTTTTCAAAACGTTTTATATGTGACCTTTTTAAAGATTGGATACGAAGCTGCTTCAGGTTTTCAAAATTAAACTTTCCCTGTTATGATACCGAAACTTCAAATCGATATTTTAAACTTAGCGTCCGTCCGACAGATTTCTTGGCATTCGAAGATAGTGAATATATTAACCAATATATTAAATATTAACCAAAGTACATAAAATTTTGTAACTATTTCACAATGAACATTGTAGGAACATAAAATAAAACTAAAAAATTTTTAAAACACATCATATATTTATAAAATAATCACAGAATTTAGAAAATTAAATCCGTCCGACAGATTATTCTAATGCACCGATTACTGTTCAAAACAGTCTTCATGGAACCATTGCATGCACATAGGGCACCGCAACCAATCCTCCGTCTCGTCTACTTCCATATGTCTGCCCAAGCAATAAGCACAAGTGCTTCTAAATTGTGCGAGGGAATCACAATTTGACTTCAGTTTCACCATTTTCAATATTTGTACCACGAACAAATTTATGAATTTTTAAAGTCGAAGGTATCACTGGTGCACTTTCTAAATCACTGGGTTCGCTTAAGACTGAATCCGATGGTTGGAATAATGTGGTGATAGAGGGGCAGAACCTGTTTGCTGCACGGGATAAATCTTCGGCTGAATTAATAATATTAGCACATTTTGAAAAATTCGAATGTATCATTAATATTCGAATGTTGTTGTTAGATAGTTTAACGATAATCATTGCACTGCAACGCCTTCAAAAACACGAAAACAAAACAAATAGGAACCCACGTGGGGTAGCCAACTGTTTTGAATTTATTTCTCCCGTTATATTTTATTATGTTAATGTCACCGTTCCTTTGTTTGCACTTCGATTGATATTCTGTCGGACGGATTTTCAACCGAGAAAAAACTTTACAAAAAAATTCTAAAACTCACTGGAATGTTTTGTAAGTCATATTTCGATAATTATAAGTGAAAGAAATGCATTACAAAAAAAAGGTCTCATTTTACAGTTCTCATTTTAAAATTTGTAACTCAGACATGGATTTAGTTAATTCTGTCGGACGGATTTTTTTTTTTTTTCTTCCCGTGCATTTTTTTACTAATAGTTATAAACAATGTTTTTCTTTATTTTGAAAAAGATGGATAATAATTGATAGTTTAATGTAATTTTAGAGTTGGGTGAATGCCCTATCATCTTAAAATTTTTTTTTCAACTTTTAGAATCTGTCGGACGGACGAAAGTGTGTTTTGTCAAACTCTAAACAGCTTGACATTGCTAGAAAGTTAAGCAAAATGTTTCATATAATCTACCTGTCCCTTTAAAATATCTTCAGAATCATTTAAAATTTCTAATTGACACCACCACAGCTTATTATGCATTTTTAAGGAACGTCCGTCCGACAGATTAAAATGGGTACTTAGCACTAAGGAAAGGGTTGTAAAAAATGTTTAACACATAAAATCGTAAAAAAAATTTTTGATACTAGTTCTCAAGTGGTTATAGCAGCTAGATATGAATGTTAAACCCAAAAAGAACTACAAAATATATTTGTGCAAAAATGTTACTAATTAAAAAACAGCCCCATCTACGGATCAGCGTTAAAAAATCCAAAACCGACCAGTTGAGATTTACATTGCTGGCAACAATTCAAAATATTGTCCAGTAAAATTAACGTTAAAATTAATTCAATCAGGAAACATCAAAGATGCCGATTATTTTATTTCAAAAATCATAACATCGAAAAAAGGTCGTCATTTCGATGGAAAACACGGCATATCTTACTCCAGAATAAGAGAGATATTCTTGGAGTATACGAAACCATTTTCGTTGGATCATAATTTAGGTGTACGATTTACGGTCTGGTGGAGCTTCGGCTGTCGCAAAAAATGGTATTTCAGATCGTCTAATATCAAAACATGGAAGATGGTCATCGGAACAGGCAAGCAACGCTTACATCATGGATTCTGCGGCAAATAAATTAAGTTTTCCAAAAACCAGTTCTTTTTAACCCCTCCGCGTGTAATACAAAACACCAACCTATAACTGAGAAATAGTTTGTTTTATTGTTACCCATTCCCTATGTTGTATCGTGAATAATAAGGAGACAAGAACAGTTAATAATAGTGCACGTTCACCCCCGGCTTAGCATGCGCGTGCCGTATTTCACGGAAACAAGTTGTTTATCAACTGACAAAAGAAAACCGAAGCGAAGAAGGTTGTCTCTTTTTCAAATTAACCCTGAAAAAAAAAGTTATTTCAAACAAAACATGCCAATGTTTACTCATCATGAGGTTAGCTTAAAGCTTATTTGTTCTTCTATATTTTCCATTTTTATGTTCTGGGACCGAGGTTGCTTATTTTTATAAAAAAAACCTATCACAATCGAATATGAATAATTTGAATCTAAAAATATCCTAAGAATATGTCCAACCTCCATTGTTTGTTCTAAATATATAAAGAATTTGCCAATAGCTTTATTTTATTAAGGCATTATATATTTTCAGGCCATAGCCATGCTAAGAATATTAAGAATAATGAGGATAGTATTTGCCTAGAAAGTTAAGAACATTGAGGCTGAAACGGAAAAAAACACTATTCTTATAAAGCGTGTATATCCTAGAGAAGAATTTAAACTGTAAAAAGTAATTTTTCCGTTGTTACTGTTTTTAACGCTACGAAGTGGGTGATTCAGTGTTGGTGTCGTAGTAGATGTAGGGAGTCACTCAATACAGGATTTGGGGTTTAAGCGTAAAACCCCCCACTTCACAATACATTCTTTTACACCCACAAAACATATGTGACGTCACCACTTTAAAAATCTGCGCATGCGCAAAAAAACCCACAATCTGCGCATGCGCAAAAATCCGACAAATCCGCCCGTTCAAGTTGAGTAGGGGAAATCCCCATTATTCAAAACTTGAAGAAGGGAAATCCCCTAATTCAAAAGTTTCTGTCCATCTAAAAAATCTCCTGATAAATAAAATCTGTATATAATAAAGAGAAAATGAAGTTGGTTGAGAAATACAATCAGCGAAATATACAACAATATGATAGAGTATGTTCCAGATCATTTAAATACACAAGAGATGTGTGCTAGAGCAGTTGAAGATGACCCCTATGCGCTCGAGTATGTTCCAGACAGGTTCAAGACTCAGGAAATATGTACCAAGGCGGTTGATGAACAGCCCTATATGCTGGAGTATGTCCCGGATCGATTCAAGACCAAGGAAATGTGCAATAAAGCAGTTGAAGGGGATCCCGATGCGCTCGAGTATGATCCAGATCGGTTCAAGGCACCCGAAGCGCTCCAATATGTTCCAGAACATTTGAAGACAAAGGAAATGTGTAGCCGAGCCGTTGAAGGGGATCCCCATGTGCTCGAGTATGTTCCAGATCGATTCAAGACCCAGGAAATGTGAAACGGGGCAGCCGGGAGGCATCCCCATATACTCGAGTATGTTCCGGACCGATTCAACCCCCAAGAGATGTGTAACAAAGCGGTTGAAGAACAACCCTGGATGCTCCAGGATGCCCCGGAGCGGTTTTTGGCTCAGGAAATGTGCAACAAAGCAGTTGAAGAACAACCCCGGACAATCAAGTATGTCCCGAATCGGTTCAAGACTCAGGAAATGTGCAACAAACTCGTTGAAGAACAAGCCCATATGCTCCAGTATGTTCCAAATCATCTAAAGGCCTTAGAGTTGTGTACTAAAGCCGTTGAAAAGGACCCTTGAATGGCCAGGTATGTTCCAGATGGCTTCAAAACCCAGGAGATGTGTAATAATGCCGTTATGGAGGATCCCTATATGCTCATGTATGCTCCAGACTGGTTCATTACGCCTCAAATTTTGAAAAGAATTGAACGTGTACATAATCTTAATCTATTGATCAATGCTACGTATCGCCAGCGGAAAGCGGAGAAGGTTAGAATTAAGAACGAGCTGCTCCCCTTAACATGGTATCCAGATCGATATTGGGATTGGTGTATGCCGGAGGATGAGAAGCAACAGATTTCAAAATTATGGGAGTAAGTTAGATGTGTATCTTATATTTCTTGTGAAACATAAGATAAAACGATGAAACAACAGTGCGATGATTGTGAATGTATACTTGATGAGTATGATAGGTATAAATGCTGGAGAAAACTGTGGGAACCAAAAAAATTAAAAAAAATTATTGATCAAATATTTTCCTATAAATAAAATAGGATGTTGAAATTTGGAGAGAAAATTATTAAATCAAAATTTTACACTAACGCGACACCATATAATATCGAAGATGTGAAAATTGAAAACCTGGTTCTGAGTGATTCTATACCTGCAAACAAAGGCAAAGACGAAAGATTCGTGATTGGATATCTTGAGCAAGACAACCTTTCTCCATTGTTGATGAAGACCCCTAAAAATATCACTCCCAGGGTGTCTCTCAATACAGCGAGAATTCCGCGTTCACCATGTCATTCGATCTTGGTGACTATCCTGAGTGGTTGAGCAAATACGGCAAGATCTTGGATCAGGTAGGGGCATTGCTTCACCATCATAAGTGTGAAGAAAGATCGTTACATCAACCCTAAACTGAAGGAGTGGGAAGGTAAAATTAGAACCAACTTTCATAAGAAAAGAGAACCACCCCGAGGACCATACGAATGTACAGGCATCATCAAAATGGGAAGCATCTATAGACAAGGATCCAACTATTACGTACAGGCCTACTTGGAAGAGTGTAAATATAGGGAGGTTGAAAGGTATGGCGCTCGCTACCTTAGTGAGTCTGAGGATGATGATGACGACGAGAGTTTTACTGATTACTAGTTTATTGCATCACCTGTATGTAAAGGTTTATGAAGTTGATAAGAACTATATGAAATAAATGAACACACTTCGAAAGGAAGCCAAATTAATGAAAATTCCTCGTTATTCTACAATGAATAAAGACGCTCTTGTTGAGGCGATACGCAAAATCAAGTACAAGGACGCCTCAAGTCAAACAGATGGCCCCTACTGCAGGCCCTGTGTTGAAATTGCATACGAAAAAAATCTTGAAAAATATTTGCAACAACTCGCTGAAAAATCGCGATGTATAGTACATATGGAGACCTACTGATTGATGTTAATACAGGTGTTGTAATCGGTTGCGATATCGATGAGCAACGCATGTAGTTTTGTAGGAATGTTTTCCTATAAAACTTATATCGAATAAGGTGGGGGTTATCTAAGTACCGCTGACATGTTGCACAGATTGAAGTATTTTTAAAATCTCATCCGCGCCTTCTTGTCTGCCTTTTGAAACTAACTGAGCACGCTCTCGATCATTGATGTTATTGACAATACGCTTAACTCGTTGACGTATTTGCTCCTTTAACACCATATATCGCTGTTTTTCTTGCATGATTAAGCTAAACTCATAATCACTTATAACACCATTTTCGATTGCTTTAGAGATTAAATCAACGACAGAATTCAACTTCGATTCAGCGAGCAGTCGAATACTTTCATGCTTCTGTGACTTCACACTTAACCTTTTCGAAGCATTACTCAGGCCAGCCTGCCTGATTCCCATAGCTAGCGCGATGCCTCCCATAGCAATAGACAGGGGAGCCCCAAAACCTGTTGCTAATACAGCAATTCCACAGCTAGTAGTGATAACGCTTGCGCTGAGCAGTTCATGGTCACAATAACGAACCCAGGTGCCATGCATCTTGAACTTTTTTGCGAGTCCGTCCCGCTCTTTGATCTCCATTCCCAGATACTGTTCGATCTCTTCAATTTTTTTTAATCTATAGATCTGACTTTCATCAGCGTCATCCCCTGGTGCACTTGGTAAGGTCGGATATAATTTCATACTATCCATCATCTTTATTATATTATTCTATAAGCAAGTGCATCGTGATCCCTGTAAAAGATACGTTTTTTTCAGGCTGATATTCATCAGTGAGCATAAATTCAAGTATGTCTGTCGATCCTTTCAAAGGAATATAGATTGGAGTGTCAAAATTCCATGTAAGCATATCTCCCCAAGCATTTAACACTTTGGTGGGGAGCATCGCGAGAATCTTTGATTTCTTACCATTAAACAAGCAATCATCTTCATCAAGCTGAGGGCATACAAGGCGTAGTCTCTTGTAAACGTCGGTCTTGTACCATCCGTCATAATCACCCTTTATATAGTACTTCCCACCTGTAAGATCAGGCAAACCCATGAGATCTTTCAGTGGGCTATTAATAACAACTGTAAAACCATCCGTCACACGGAGCCTGCAGAGTCCATTTTTCAACACAAAGATCATAGCCTTTCCTTCAGCTTGCTTGTTGATAATAGTCGCCAGGTCCTCGATCTTGTACAAACCCCTCATGATCTCGATCCGGGTAACCCTCTGATCAGGCCGCACCTTCCGAATGGTGAAATTGTTGTTACTGTAAATATTCAGCCACGTAGGTCGAATACTGATCGATTTTAGAGCGATCCTCGTACACTGCCCAAGGTAATCGTCAAAAAGCGAGGGCTTGTCGATATCTGTGATATATAGATGTTTCATGTTTCTTTTAAAAAGAAAAGATGAATATTTACTCGTATAACCCCAAAGGAAAGTATGCACTAAATCACGGGAGATATCTGGAACATCTTAAGGGTAATGACCTTACGGTCCAAGACATCGTTATCGATAATAAAGGTTCCTCATTCAATGTGAAATTTCCAGACATATTTGTCGACTATGAATTCCATTCCGGTACTAACCCACTGGTGAAGGCGTGGAACAGCCACCCGTTTAGCCTCTGGCCCACCCAACTTAATTTTGCTGCTTACTGTGCTACATCCGCTTGTGGTATTTCCATGCAACATCTAAACACTGAGTTGCCTATGCTTCGTGCCGTATATCGCTTCCACGCTTATTTTCAAATGCGCAAAATTTTATCTCAACTGGAAATTTCACTACCTGGCTCCGACAGATTTCGACGTTTAAACAACCCATTCAATCAACAAAAAATACAGCAATTAGCTCGTGAGTTTGGAGTACCTGGTGTTGAGGAGAATTGGAGGAACGAAAGCATCTTCAGTAGTTGGAAACTTCATCGCAAGGACTATCCTGGTTCAGACCCAAGCTATCTTGATAAGGACTCGTGGAGTAGATGAATTATTGAAAAAAGTCAAGGCCTTACTCGCATTGGTATTGAGTTATCACAAAGTGTGAGATTCTATGCTTACTTAATTCTCGAAAGTCAAGCAAGCGCGAGATCTGGCATAATTGGGAACCAAGGCAGTGCGATCGATGCCCAACGGTTGTACCTGACAACTTTTGAGGATCCGATAATTAAGGATAACGACACAAGTCAGGAAATTGGTCAATTTCAGCATGTGTTGAAGTATGCGAGATCCAAGGTTGATTTTAGCGTTGCCCATGGTGTGTATATGATTCCTAGCGATATGAACCTTCACATTGGAAATATCATGAATTTCACGAACAAAATTTTGATCAGCAAGAATTATTTCTCTATCGGTGTCAATCCAAAGATTAAGGCAAAGCAGGTTGACAAGACCTCGGGGCAGACGAAGCTTCTTACACATGTCGCGAGTCACACGTTAGAGTCGCAGACTGTGACAGCAATACTCCCTAAGCACGGGGTAATAGAAGCAGAACAACATGCAGATAACAAGGCTGTACTAATCACGGCTGGAATAGGTCTGATCATCGCTTATACCTGGTTAAAGTAGGAAACAGTCGTGTGTGTATACACACACGACTGGAACTTGTTCCCCTACCGGATCTATTTACGATATTTTACCCTTCCTGCCTATGTAGGTCACAACAATAGCAACGGCGCCAGCAATTGCTATATACAAATGCTGCGCAACAAATTCAACAACCTTTGCGGAAACTCTAAAGAAGAAGGAGACTACTGTCCCTATGATACCAGGCAATGCTGCACCAGCTTTCCCTGCCAAATACTTTAAAAATTTCCCAAGTTTTTCAAGTTGTTTTCGTACAAATCCCTTACTACCTCCACCAGTTCCCGCTGCAGCTGCGGCTGTTCCTCCTGTCACCGCTAGTACAATGGTGGATATTAGCAAACCGATTGCTGAAACGATGCTTGCTATAGTGATTCCCTGCTCCTTGAACAAGACCTTAAGCTTTTCAGTGAGCGATGTATCGTCTTCCACCATTTTCATCAGTGTCTCTTTAATAGCAGTGAGCTGGCCTTGAGTCTTGGATGATAGTAAACCATGCGCCACCTGCGCTTCTTTTTTTTGATCTTGTAGCTGTTGAAGATCTTCCTTAGCCTTAGCATGGTCGTTGTTCCAAATCTCTTGCCGTTGTTCAGATACTCCAGGCCGTGCTTTCTTCGCCTCAAGTCTCTTCACCTTGGCCTTTGCTTCCCCAATCTTATCATCATAAAAAATCATTTTATTTTTCAATTGTTTCAAGTTCCCCCTCGAGATTTGAAGTTCGGGATTGAGCCCTCTTCTTTCACGTTCCGTAAAGGCCTCCCCATTAAATGAAGTCTCCAATAGAAGGCTTTCCGCTTCATCCACAATATTCTCTAATTTAGTCGTCATTTCTATATCATCCGCCTTCTTGATATTATCCGCATTCTTGATATAATCTATATCATTCGCGAGTTTCTGACGTATATCATTCGCGACGTTCTGAGTCATGGCCTTGTTCCCCTTATTGGGCGTAGTATAATCCGTGAAACCCATGGCTCGCAAGCGTGTGATTCCTACCCCTTCATATAGGAGTTGTTTTCCACGTAGTTCAAAGTTGTCGTAATGTCTTGCATTTGGTAGCCCCAACTCATCCCTAAGATGGTCATAAAAAGCGTCGATCATCAACCTTTTAAGCTCTCCCCTCTGGCTTAGTTTGGTGCCCTCCTGCGTTCGTTGTTCTTCAGGTGTTTGCGTGAAGCTGGTACCGAGCTGGCTAGGACGATCCTCAGGTCTACTAAATCTATCATCCGTATCGTCTGGAACGTGAAATATGGTTCATACGTTGGATTAAAAGGCATTTTATTTCAAGCAAAAATCATCTAATAATAAAGTAGTAATGAGTAATATATTTGGAAAAACACTTGACCCGTATGCAGAAATTCGGACGATGCTGGCGATGGAAGGGAAAAAGCAGCGTGTGAAGGTGAGCCACAAGCCATCTACTATCAATCAGAATGAGGACCTGTATGTCGACGTCCCAAACATGGGACAGAACGATGTAATTTTTCCTGGAAGTCTTCGGTTATTGTTTGATCTCGAACTAACAGGCACAAATACGAAACGCACCATCGTTTCAAATATTGGCAAGAGTCTGGTGCAAAATCTTCGTATAACCTTGAACGGCAAAGATGTGCAAAGTATCAACGACTATAATGTACTGGTTGTCTACAGAGATTTATGGTTGCCTAAATTTGAACGCGAAAACAACTTGATCCTGGAGGGGATCAACCCGAATAATGGGGCCATCCGCGCCTTGCAAGTGAAAGCTAGCGATCATGTGAGTACACCCGAGGAAAAGGGAGTCGTAGCACTCTACGGGAATACCTTTTGTATTCCCCTTGGAAAAATGTTTGAACTGACTCGAGATCTACCCTTCTACCAACCTGGATTACACGACAGGCTGCAATTCGTGCTGAACTTTGCATCATATGGAGATGTCATCAAAGATGCAGGTACAGCGGCTTCAGGATCTACGGGAGCAGCAAAGCCTGCCGATAGTGCATATAAGATCAGCAACATCACGCTAGAGTTTGATAAAGTAAATAATGAGGGGCTTGCAAGTGCCATTGTATCACGCTATAGTCGTTTAGCACTGCCTTTCGAAAGAGTATTGCGCAGTAAGGTGATCACAATGAAAAAAGAAGATACCAACTATAATCTCCAAATTGACACCCCTGCCAAAAGTTTGAAAGGTGTCCTATTGCTGTTCGTAGACCCATCGGAAGTTAAGCCATATAGCGGCTCTAACGAAATATTTTACAACCCTAAGATTGAGAATATATCTATCACTGTCGAAGGTGAACCCAATGAGCTATATTTGCACGCTATGCTTGGGAAAGATCAGTACGAGCAAATTGTGAACCTCTTCGGTAGCCATGATTCGACAGTGACGATAGGGCAATTCGCGACTGAAAGATATGCGCTTTTTATCGATTTCCGATCATCTCCTGATCATCTACTGCATGGTAGTGGGAGACCTCTTCAACGCTTGAGTGACGGTATAACTCTACACATAACAAAGAAGGCCGATGGAACCGGGAATATCCGCTGCTATGTGTATCTACTGAGCGATGCCCAGCTGAATATCTCAGACGGGCGATTTCATAGCGTGAAGTATTAGGCTTGGAACCCAATAATTTTCTTTGCGGACTGTCTAGTGACCTCAAATAAATGACTCTAGATATAGTGAAAGAGACCCATACGGCGACATTTTCAGGCCCGACTGGGTCCGGAAAAACACAACATGTCCTTGATCTACTCGAAACTGAGTATAAGCGACATTTCCACAACATTATTATCCTATGCCCTACATTACGATGGAACTCCACGTACCTTGAGAGATCCTCGCTTTGGAAAGATGATTACGTTTTTCTGATCAACCCCAAGGATCAACGTTTTGAATGGATCGATAAATTATCGTCACTGCTAGCTGGTGAGGAGACACTGTTCATTATCGACGATGTTATAGCAGACGAATCTCTCGATAAAAAAAGACAATCTCTGCTTGAATTAGCGATTTCGGGCAGACATAGGAAGCATAGTCTCTGGTTGTTAACACAGTCTTACACCGCTTTACCGAAACATCTTCAAAGAAAAAAAAAGCAGCTGTTCCTATGGTATCCGCACGAACGTTCAGATATGAAGCTCATTGATTAAGAAACGAATATGATCAGCGACTGGGAAGATATCAAAACTGAAAAAGTCAAAACATGCCTGTTTGTATGTGAGGTTGGAGCATCCTAGAAACTATAGGATTCTCGAGTGATTGGTTTTATGGGTCGATTTGGTCCACAAAACACTGCGACTTGAATATGGTAAAAACACAAAGACTGCTCACGTTGTCAGAGAACATTGTAGCGCAGAAAACTACGCTCATAGGTGTCAATTGACCAACGTGGTTGCGGCAACCACGTTGGTCAACTGGCCTTTGGAATCGCAAAAATAGAGTCGCAGATCGCCTTGCGTATCAACATGAGTACTGCGCTAGCACGACCTTTCGACTTGTTCCAGAGAAATATAAGGAGTGGTGAGGCGACGCTATCACTGAGCTCCAAGGTGTGGACAGATCTGTCCACACCCAACCAGACACAGTTTTACTGACAGAACCAGGCCTTTATTGGTTTTCTTTTAAGATTTTTTTTTCTTGGATTGTCCAAGAAAACAAATTTTCGGATTCAAAAATTAACAAGATAAAAATGTCTTCTCAACTTGCCCTGTTCAACACCGTACCTGCTGGAGCGATCGAGACTCTGTTCGATGAGCACTCGCAGCCTCGTTTCAAGCGTGCTGATCTCGGAAGATTCTTAGGGATTGAAAAAGTTAAAAATATGGCGATACCTTCAATGTTTCTAGCTACCAGGTCCAAAATAGTAGGAGCCCATCGGATGGGCCCCTTTGGAAGGGGCAGAAACCCGCACGATGTCTTCATCTCCTTGGATGGTGCTCTGGAGATTACGCACCGCTCTAGAAAACCCAGAGCTGTAGGGTTGATGCGATGGCTTGCAGGGAAGGGTGTAGAAAAGCTGCAAGATGGGATGATGGAGCAGCGCCAGCTAAACGAAGAAAAAGACGTAGCCATTGCGATCCTTGAAGATGATCTCGAGGGTAGAGATAGTCAAGCTGCAGCTCTGCGCCAGGAGATCGAACAACTCCAGCCACGCTATGTTCCACATCGAATTCCTATAGACACTGTGCTATGTGTGGTGGATAAGAAAGACCCTCATGAGCATGGCAGAGCTTGCAGACATAACTACTACATGATCCGATGTCAGCGTAAACGGTTCACGAAGAGACTAAACCTTCTAATGGTGCGATACCCTAATATAATAGTAAGAGAACCGGAATGCGACGATCCTAATGCTGTACATGCCTGGTGTCGCTTCAAGCAAGATATCCTTGGCACTGACAACTTTTACTGTAACCACTTTACATTGCCTGATGAAGATACGCGGGAGCTTTTCGAAGAGATGTTCAACATTGATATGGTGTAAGCAGCGCACTAAGTAGTTGCTTCTGCGGAGCCGCTACGCGATAATTTTGTGACTCTTTGCGAATCACAAAAACGATCGAAAGTTTTCTACCATTTTTTCACATACTCAGGAAGGACTGCTACATCCTCTGGAATCAGCATTAATTCTTCTGCAACAAAACTACGATTTGGACTGCCTACGAGCCAGTACAACACACGACTGTTTGGTTCTGCTACAATACGATCCAGTCTATACGTCTTTTTGCTCCAAAAAGCGTCTGTCGCACGTCTTTTCTGATCACCATGCTCTTCTCCAGGTTGAAGCAGATAGAGGTAGAGACCATCTTCTCGTAACGCCTTTTCCTCCGCGTACTCTTCACTTTTCGCAAGTGGTACATCTTCCAACTTGATGGCCTTTGAAGGTTTCATGCCTATCATTGCAGTCTTGGTGTTATTGAGGCCTTTCACTGTAGACTCCAGGTATTTCACCCATGTCCTACTAGTCTCCTCAGTAACTAACTCTTGCGCATCTTGAGGTTTGAAAAGTCTTTCCGCAAGCACTTTGTTATATGATTCGACAAAGGCTGTAAATGTATGATGATATTTGATTGTTGCACGCTTAATCTCCACCCCTTTTCCTTCTAACAATTTTGTGACGTCCGATTCAAATTCTGAGCCATTATCACATTGAAAAATTGTAGGATAGCGTAAAGGTCCCGCTTTGCCTCCGGGCTTCGCGTAAATATCCTTGATCATCTCTGCAACCTCGGTAGCTTTTTTCGTACGTAGAGGTCTCGCCACTTTATATCTTGAAGCTACATCGATCCCTGTTAGGATATATTTATAGATATTTCCATACAATTTGTTGTGGGGCATATACAACAACAGATCAAATTGGTGCATAATCAATCTTTTTTGGGCCCCGAATGTGTCGTAGCCATAGTAATTGCCGAGATAACCAATGTACGACTCTTTTACGTGGTAATTTACTCTCCTCAGCCAGTAGTTTAATTGCTTTTCTACCAATCCAAAGATGTTCAGGCTGATAGTAAATGCTGCTCAATTTTTCTGCATCTTCGTCTGTGACGATATGTTGTTGTTTTGACATGTTGCTTTATTACATGTCAAAACGTGTGGTTCTCTTACACGTATTTGTACGCCTCATTTCCCAGAAGAATCAATCAATCAATCAATCAATCAATCAATCAATCAATCAATCAATCAATCAATCAATCAATCAATCAATCAATCAATCAATCAATCAATTCGTTTATTTATAGTCGATAATGTACAATAGTAAAACATTTTAAAACTTAGATATAAAAATAAAATAAAATATATAATAGCCTATTAAGGCTAATTTAAATCGACTTTAATATTGTATATAATAAAATAAAATAAATAATAATCTTAAAATTTAAATGTAGCCTAATTGGGGTGTACATGGAGCACAAAGACGACAAGAGCAACTTACAGATGGTAACTTCTCCATCTCTAAAGAAAACTTCTGAAGTGTGTCGGCAAGCTTTATTGATGTGGGCAGTTTATCCCACAACTGAGCCGCAATGTAAGGTACAGTTTGTAAACCGTGCTTCGTTGTAGCAACCCTATTTCGTTGTATAATACTAGCAGATCTAAAGTTGTATATAATATTTTTAAGGGGGAAAACACTTTTCATGTATCTAGGAGATAAACCATTGATGGACTTATAAACCTCCTTTAACAATAACTTACAGCAGTAAATATGAAAAGTATTTTCCTGATCTGCATTTCTAGAAAAGCATCGAGTCCTGGTGAAAACACGGTTGATTTTGGAGAAAGAGGATCTAAGAGTTAGTGATCCAACAATGAAGGTGAGTTCACCATTCTTTTGCTCTTCAGAAGGTACATAAAAGTCTGAAAGTTTTGGAGCTTTATCGATCGTAGCAATATAGTATTGCTGCATCCCTTCATCAAGGGCCTTCAAATCATCCCCAGCCTGCTTCTTAAGTTGTCTTTGATGGTTGTACCAGTCGATTTTTGCTTGTCTATCTCGCACCCATTGCGCCTGAGCAGCCTGTAGCTGCTCAATAGCTTTATCGTGCCTCTTTCGCTCTTCTTCGCCATTCGCCGACAGTTTGCTAAATAAAAAGTTCGAGCCTGAAAATGCTAGGGCGTTTATTGCTGCCACAAGAACTCCAATAGTTGTCATGTTGTTTTTTTAGGGGGCATTACGGAACGCTTATACCACCCTTGCTTTATCGCATAGTCGTCAAACAAAATCGCGCCCGTCATATATCCGCCAAGCTTCAGACCGTCTTCCAGATCCATCTTGGCTCCTGGTCTAGAAACTCCTAGCATCTTTTTTGCCCCCAACGCTAGAAGTATAGTGTACGATACTAAGCAGGCAGACTCCCATAGAGAATCTACGACTTCTTTCTGATACTCTTTAGAACTCATTTATTATAAGGTTCAACGCATGTGAAAAATGTCTATTTTTTGAGGTTGAACTTTTTTTTCGAAAGGCGGCTGGTCTGATGATTTTTCACGTTGCTGCTCCTGCTGCTGTTTTTGGAACTGTGTTCCGCGTTGCTTAAAAAACTTATACCAAACACTGACGCCTACTATCACAATACCTGCCGTTACTGCTGTTGCTCCTAACACGGCGCTAGAACTTTCTGATGTACTTGCTGATGTACTTGACGAAGTACTACCCTCAGGTACTTGACCACTTTCGCCCTTGTTTTTGTGCAAATTCTCCTTGTTCTTGCGGTTCCATTCTACAAGTTTCTTACCAGCAGCAACTCGACCTTCGTTTTTTTTCGTAATAACTTGTTTTGGTTCTTGCTGTTTGTCGTCGCTCATTTATTCTTAGAAACAACGAGAGCATTTATAGAGGATGCACCTCTATAAAATTTCAATCACACAACTCACACATATAAACCCATATTCTCATATAGACATTTCGAAAACTTTTTACCTAGCTCCAACTCGCAGACATGGGATGGAAACCTATCCGCAGGTGGAGCGATTATGGCTTTTCGATATACATCAAAGCCATTACTAAGCCATGCGTCAAAACTTGGTATAATTCTCGATCTAGTACTACACTTAAAGCGTGCAATGTCTAGATCATATACTTCGCGCAATCCTACAGCTACTTTTGACAGTTTATTCCCCATTATCTTTTTCTTCTTTTCGATCTTCTCCGTTTATATTCCTCTTGGACAGCTGAGTGTGGTTGATTGTATGAGCAACAACGAGAAGGGGCGCTAGGAATTTGCCAAAGGCAGAGTAGACGAGGATTCCCAAATCAGCCATACTGTCCTTGATAATCGGGTCTTCCTTAATATCTCGTTTTAAAGCTTCAGCACTATCAATCTGAACAACATTCCCCACAACATTTGCGTACATACTAATTGCATGCGAAGAGAGTGCCTTGGCGGTTTTTTCTCCCTTCTCATGAATCTCACGTTGAACATATTCCGCATATACCTTTTCGATCATATCATCTGGCGCCTTTTCTACGAAGCCTTCAGTACAATTTTTAGGTAAAAGATGTCCTTTGCCATTACGTAGAGCATCTTTCAAGACTTGACGTTTATCTACTTTTTCCTCTTGCTGTAGAGCTTCTACGGGAGTATCAACAACATCAAATATGTTAGCAAGTTCTGACATTCTGTTTATTACATGTCTGTTCTCTTTAGAAAACAGAGTAGTACAATCATATAAGGTATAATTATCGCAATACATAGATATACATCCATGTTTTATTTTGAAGAAAAAATATTACAACGCTAAAGGGATCGTATGCACAACATCCTCTAAGACGCGACGTTTGTCGTAGAACGCTGAGAGCCCTAGCTTACTTTGCTCATAGGTTATCATCCCTTAATTGTGCACCCGGAATCCTGTGTTCTTCGCAGTGTCTAAGTCTCCGTTCAAGGCGTTCATGTACCTAGCCCAAGTCATACCATTCTGCTTTTTCGACATCCCTTTACATGAGAACTTGGTGCCCTCTTTCCCTTCGACGAAGTAGCATTTTGCTGTCAATGCTACCATTCTTGTACCGATAAACTCAGGCTTAAACAGACCTCCTGTCCTATTTGAGTAATCGTCTGTCACAAGCCAGTTTTTCACATCTTTGTCGTACTCCTCGAGCAGCTCAGGACGCACGACATCTCGCAATTCTTCTCCAGGGATAGCAAAATACGCGCTATCTGTATCCATGTAGATATACTCAAAGTCTCGACGATCTACATACTTGTCGGGGAAGTCGTAGTAGAATTCAAGCATGCGAAGTTTTGCAAGCTGGTACACCGCGATGCCACATTGGTAGGCTCTGTTAATGTTGCACTTGTGCTTACCTTCTCTAATCTCATAAGCATCGCCTATCTCGTCCAAGTCTTCGAGATATGGAGATCTCATCGCTTGGTCAACCTTCTTTTCGTCTCTTGTAAACATTGTGTTCGCATGCCTTGCTAAATCCTCGAGCATCTTGCCATAAAAGGAGTTACCTTTAAGTTTTGCTGTGTCCCCCGAAATCTTTTCATCTGGATCTGCATCCGCTTCGCGTCGTGCATCGGCAATCTCTTCGGGAAACCAAGCAAATGGCTTATCTAGCTTGTACTTGAGGAATTGGTGGAAGGCTGTCACTTGCAAACGATGATCCGGGGGTACCATTTCAACACAGGAGTATACAGCAAGATTTTTTCCGTCTTCATCAACCCAAGGAGCTTACGTGTACCAGGAACTCGCTTGCGCCCTGTCGCTTCCAGGTACTTGTGCATATGGTCTGGAATTGCTTCCAGTTTGTGGTAAAGGAGATACCGGATGTATCTCCTTTACCACAAACAGAGGCGACATCTCGGAGAATTTCTCATACAACTCCGCTGGCACTTCAATGTCGACTTGTGCAAACCCAAACAGCGAGCCATTTTTCAACTCTCTATCAACAGCTTCAGGTTGTGGTCAGCCGTTGGCTCAGCGATCTTGATCAATTTTTCCTTCTTGCAACAAGGTGCTTGGATACAACATGTTCGCATCTAGACCCAAGATAGTCATGCACGTTTTGGTGTCCTTGTATACATGTGATCTGATGCCTGTCACGCCACGCTCGTGATATCGAGTGAACACGATCGCCGGGCCTCCTACCATACCCGTTTGTAACAGCTCGTAAGCCTCATTCTTCGTACATTCCGTACAGGCTTTCTGCACCTCTTTACAATCCTTACAGGTCTTGCAGAAGCTGGAGTCTTTACATTTGTGCTTGCATGGCTCACCTGGAGCGTATAGCTCTACCTTAGGGTTTAGTTTTAGAGTCTTGTTCACCACATAACGCATCGACACGCCTGGAATACTCACTGCATCCTTCAAGATGTCGATATCATCTCCGCAATATTGACGTCTTGTCTTGTCAACTGCTTCGATGAAGGGCTCAACGTCTGCCATGTTGTACTCGCGCAACCAGTCCATCATCGTCACACAACCTCGATTATAGAATTCTGCGCAGAAGGTGCCGTACTCTTCAGGTGATAGTGTGTTTTTACCACTTAGACTGCTATAAAAATGCTCGTGGGCAACAGGCCCGACATGGTTCAACTTGTCATAACTTGTTAACCACTCGTAAGGGAACACGAGCTTTTCGAGCTTACATTCGAGAGACTTGCACCATCTGTCGTAGCTCATGCCAAGAGCGAGAAAATTCATAATATCAAGGAATTTGAACTTTGATGTTGTCACGAACATGTAGCTGTTGTCCTTCTTTGCAACCTTGATATTTTCGCTTTCGTTTTTCGCAATTTGCTCAACAAAGTATCGCTTGATCATATTCAGATCATACTTCCCACTATTGAAGCCTATCACCGCTACCTGATTCACCCATTCGTTCCACGCATCTTGGGTCTTGACTGGGAGCATAGCGAAGTCAACAGGTTTCGGGTACATTCTCTCTACTTCAGCGACGATAAGAGCGTGTCTCCTTTCTAGCTCCTCTACGAATAGTTTTACTAAAATTTTAGGATCTTCATTTTCTAGGAACGTTGGGCTGTCATTCAGACTATCGTGAATACCGACACTTACCGGCACATGCCTCGAAAGGTATGTCAAATCAGATGTTTGCTGGTAATTCAAAGGTAGCAAGAGGGACTCAAAATCAAACACGATGTAGTGAGGGTATGCTGTAAACTTTTTGTTGAAATATCGGTTGATCTTGGGAGGATTTTTACATTCCCACACTGTAACTAGGTTGTATCCCTGTTCTCGTATCATATCCTCCTTCTTCGTCGTCTGCTCATAGCGGTATGCGTTCGCTTGTGGCTGACAGGGGCATCCGTGCCATTTACATCCATGGTACTCGTAGACGGTCTTCGTGATAGGCTCATAGCCGTCTACTTTCCACTCCTTCCCTTCTCCATCACATATCACACGCTCTCCGCCATGGCCGCAGAGTGTGTGGTGTATATGTCTTCCTGTTTCCCTCGACATATGTTCTAACCATTGTAGCTAAACCCCTCACCGTAGAAAACCTTCTCCGACCTGCTCGGCATACGTTTCACTTTCTCACCCTTGCAGATGATCGTCGTCTTGACCCCTTCGCATTCATCTTTCTTATGCCGCGTGAGATTGCAGGCTTCTGTGAAGAGCTGGCCACATACCTCACACTCCAACGTTTTTGTCAACACCTCGATATCTTAGATGTAGAAGCAGTGGCCTTCCAATATTCCAAGAGTGATGTCATCTAGCCCTTTCATGTGCTGATTCTGCCCATAAACGAGTCGCCATGGTGCTTTCTCGTTGTTTGACTTAAGCTCATAAACTTTGAGGTTGATTTTGAAGTGCTTTGCGATACCTTCCATATCCACCAGCTTTGTAGGGCGCACATCCTTACGCTTCAGCTTGGAGTCCTCGTAATACTCTCAAGCTAAGGCAAGAGCTGGCCTTGTAAGGAACTTTGTTCCACGTTCTACGTTAGTCTTCTTTTTTACCGCTAAACATCTCCAGAAGCATAGATTGTCCGTTCTCTCTTCCTTACCATCCATAGCGTAGATACATCACTTCTTCCGTAGCCAGTCTGGAAGAGGTCCGCATCCCAACAGAGGCTCACGCATGCTTATGATCTTGATCTGCACATGGTCGAAGACGATTTTCCCTTCGTATGCTCCTGGGGTCTCTATAGTTCTCACCGCTGGCAAGTAGGCTTTGCTCCAAAACTCGCCATCCTCCAAATCCAGACGCTTCATCTCACATTCCTCTATGAAAGCTTCGATGTCCCCGATGCTTGATAGCGACTTGGAGCCTTTGGTCTAACAATGGGGAGATGACCCCCTTCCACCTTTGTGAATGCTGCAGCTGAAGCTGTACACAACATTTACTCGCATGTCTATATGAGGGGTGACTTTATCTATGATAGCACCCGTGAGTGGTTGGTTAAGGTTCTTGTTGATTCTCCATGTCTTGACACTATTCCCATCCTCCAGTATTTTTATCAAATATATGCCGAATGTCTTCAATCCCTTCTCGATCCGTGGGTTGCTTCTTTTCTTGCGGGAACATGTGTTTGAGGTCTTCAATTCCCTTATATTCGTGTTGTATACCCTCCGTGTTGTAGTAGTTCTCCTGTGCTCGACCTCATTGTGGAGCGTCGTCCCTCTCGAAAGTTGTTCCTTTGCTCTTTTGTAATAGTCAGTAACAGTATCTCGCACACTCTGCAGTCGAGCGGCAAGAGCATCGCGAGTTGCTGCTACTGGCGCCGATACAGCGCTGTATAATTTTGTCATTGCATTTCTGAACCAACTCATTTTCTCTTTATTATATACAGATTTTATTTATCAAGAAATTTTTTAGATGGACAGATGCCGTCGGCTGCCGGCGGATTTGTCGGATTTTTTGCACATGCGCAGATTTGTGGGTTTTTTGCGCATGCGCAGATTTTTAAAGTTGTGACGTCACAGATGTTTTGGGGGTGTAAAAGAATGTATTGTGAAGTGGGGGGTTTTACGCTTAAACCCCAAATCCTGTATTGAGTGACTCCCTACATCTACTGTCGTTATAATAAACCTAAATGTAAACAAACTTAATAGCCCAGTCAAATGTTGCAAAAATTGTGCAAAATGAGTAACAAGCATGAAATTTAGTACAGTGATTGTTGAAGTAAAATTAAACTAATTAAGCCTCAGACCCATTCAAAAGTACCTGCTGGGAATATTTTACAGACCAGAATTAGTTGCCATAGTGACAAATTGTTTTTAACAAAATAGATATTATTACATCGTTGAAAAGCGCATGAAAAATGCAACAAAATTCATATAAAAACTTATACCTGAAAATGTACTGGTGACGAATTAATGACGTTTGAAATATTAAAGATACAGGGGATTAAATTCAAAAACGATCAATATTTTATTGGTAATAGATTTCAAATAAACTGCTTATATTTTATCTATGCGTTACGTCTGTTTCTTTCAGGTGCCTTCATAGACAAAAAAATAAATCTGAGATTTATTGTAAGTGAAAAAGTGTTTTTTTACCCCCTGAAAAAGTAACCAACTATATTTACGATAATTTGAGCGCTATAACCGAACCAAAAGTACCCATAAAAATCGTAAATTAATAAAAAGAGATTTTTACAGAAAAAATAAAAGTCAAGTGTCAATATCTAGACAGTCACCACGACATTTCAATGACGCGTTTTTACATTTACATCGCCCTTTGCGCCCTTCTCCTTATTACATTCACATCTAATAAGTTCCTGGCATACTGCAGATGCATGTGGGATGGTGATCCACGAAATCAACCAACTGTTATTGTTTCCACGCTCCCAGCCAGCTCCAAAAGCCAGACGAAACAGACGAAAGATGCTGCAAGAGAGCATCTTTAGTCGGTGGGATTTCCTCTAGGGACCTTCCCTTTGTTGCAAACATTACTTTACGACGACATTCATTGACTGATGTTAATGTGCTTGTTCAATCGTGCAAAAAGATTACGAACCTTTCAATGTGTTCGAATGATTGCTCTAAACTTTGCTTTGAAGGGTAATTTATAAATGCAACAAAGCTCGTGGTAACCTCTGCTTATTGGATCTATGTCCTCCATTGCTGCTTCTTTACGTTTAACAGCAAAAAAATGAGATTTGTGCACAGCCTGTAAATGCATGGAAGAATGGTAAAACAATACATTTTTCAATTCCAATACCAATTAAACATAAAATAATTAGATAAAAGGCGTTGATTCTTTCCAGTCCCAAATCGGATCCATAATTCGTTAAGGTGAAGTTTCGGAAACATTCGCAAGGCTATATCAGTATCTACTGTGCGGATTAGCACCTTGCCTAATCCATTTCTAGCTGCATCCAATGCATGGAGAAACATACGTGTATCTGCCTCTTCGTGATTCAAGGGACATACATTGAATAGATCCATATTACCAGTTGTCACAGCTGACTTACCAATGGTGCTTATTATCAACTTCTCTGCTGCTATTTCAACAATTCCTCAGCCAAGGATTGGAAGAGCTCTTTCTTGTTCTCGTCTTAGAAATGCGTGGCAATTAACAGAAATTTTGCTGTCGAGAAGTACTGGTCGACGAATACCTTTGCGTGAAATTATTGTTTATAGGGTTGAAAAATATATAAAAGATAAAGATGACAAGAAAAAAATTGTAAAAGAAAAGTACCTCGTTTCTGACGAACAGAAGATTTGAGTGAATCTTTTATGTAGACATCCCACACAATATCAATTCTTCGAAAACTTTGCAGTAGCCTAATGATATGCGGTATGAAACACTGCGTAGCATACTCTTTGAAGGTTGAACCACTATGTGACTTGTTCAGTTTGATCATATTGACAACCGCGGCTCTATCTACAATCTCTATAATAATGCGGAGCTTTTGTGTGTCTGTGTGTGACTTTTACAAAGGCGATATATAAGATTCTATGGGCAAAGACAATATAAAACATGTCGAATGAACAGATTTTTGTTGATTTGGATTTGCTCCTCAGAGACTGTTCTGTTTTACATTTTTTGTAAACTTTTATGAGAAAGGACTGTAAAATAAGGATCTTTGTTGATTTGAAATTTACTCCTTGCTCACCGCTTTTTTGACACTTTAATTTAAAATGTTTGGTAAAGGGCAGTATGGATCATCATACCAAAAAATAAAATTGTGTTGTTAATCGGTTGACTTTTACATTTTGTGTAAATTTTTGTGGGCGATGAGCAAACACAACCGGAATGACTGATTTTTCTAGATTTAAATTTGATGTTTTTCAAACTATGGCTTTTTTATATTTTTGTATAAGCTTTTAGGAAAAAGATAATATTTAAAATGCGGAAAGAACTTTTTTTGTTGATTTGTGCTAACTCTTGCAAGCGTCCTTTTTTGACATTTCAGATAAAAATATTGAAGGTTTACAACGTATTCACACTTATAGTATGTACATATTTGAGATGCGTTATTTATGACGTTGTTATTATCGGTGTTGTGACTGTCGGTATTGTAACTGTAAGTGTTGTTATTGTCGGTTTTGTAAGTGTCGTTGTTGTAAATTTCTATCAACTAGATTTTACACCTTCAAGCTGTTTTTCTTTACATTTTGTGTAAGTTTTGTGTGGGGAATTTAATGCGATTTGACATTTAACATTTTGTTTAAGATTTTAAGAACATTTTTGCTAAATTAGGAATTACACCTTGAAAACGTACTTTTACGGATTTATTTTTTTGGTAAAGGGCAGTATATATATGCAATATATTAAAATATTTCCTGACGTCTTTAACAAGTCTCAACTAGTCTCTTGTCTGTCTGTCTGTCTGTCTGACTGAAGAATTCAAAATACGCCTTGAATTCCCGCGATTTTCTGAAATAACAGATGAAGCGCTACATATAATTGTAACAGAGTTAGTGTCAAACTTTCCCAACGCAGGGATAAGAACAATGAAGGGTCATTTATTAGCTCGAAACATTAGGGTAACTTGGAGTCGCGTTCGTAATGCTCTTTGGTGTGTTGACCCACAAGGAATTGTCAATCGTTCGCTACATAGTCCAATTACCCAGCGCCGTATATACAGCGTACCTGGTTCATTAGCGCTATGGCACTTAAATGGAAACCACAAGTTAATTCGTTGGGGATTTATAGTTCATGGTGGCATAGACGGATATTCCAGGAAGATCATGTATTTGAAATGTCATATAAACAACAAAGCAGAGACAGTGCTTAATATATTCCGTGACGCTGTGCAATCATTCGGTCTTCCATCTAGAGTAAGAGGCGACAAGGTGTGGAAAACTATGATGTTGCAAGGTTCATGTTCTGGCACCCGGCGCGTGGACCCGGGCGCAGCAGTTATATTGCTGGAAAATCTTGCCACAATCAACGAATAGAAAGATTGTGGAGAGATGTTTTTACCCTGTCACTGTCAAAATATTATTGCGTTTTCTGGTATTTAGAAGACAGTAATTTGTTAGACATATCGAATGGTCTTCACTTGTACGTAGTAAAAATTGTGTTTGTACATCTGATAAATGTAGATTTACAAAGATTTAAGGATGGTTGGGATTGCCACCCAATTCGAACTGCTTCTAATCGCACTCCAAATCAGCTATGGCTACTTGGTAAAATCGACTACCAACCAGGCAATGGGGATTTCGACGTAGATAACTCATACGGGGTTGATTTTGATGGACCTGTAACGTTACCAAGTGGAACTGGGGTGGAAATACCAGACATACAAGAGTTTCTTAATGAAGAAGAGAAGAACACCTTATTACGTGAAATTGACATTTATAAGAATTCAGACAGCTTTGGTGTTGATATCTATGTTGAAGTGCTAGCCTATGTTCAGACATTGATCAACCAAAGAGGACAAAGTTAAAAATTTCAATCTTCGTCACACGGAAAAAATATAAAAAAGACATTTGTTTCAAGCCTGTAATGCATAACATAACGTAAAAAATTACCATGTCATAAAATATATATCCACCTACATGGAAATGATGTTATTTCTGCGCGTTAATAACTCTTTTGCTTCTAAGAACTCACAAGGAAACTGTATGCTCTTTTTGAATGTGATAAAACGCTGTCTTGATGAATTTTTTAATAATTTCTTTCATTGAATGTTTATTTATGCAAAATTTCAAAAAGCAACATAAATTGTACCTGCAGGTAAGAAATTATCGTGGGAAGAACATTCTGCAGCCTTATGAGTATACATGTAATTTGTGTAATAAGTTTTGTAGATGAGGAACTTTAAAAGCAACTTCTGAAATAATTTCTTCCCACAAAAATTTCTTAAGGTATAAGAAGTAAAATATAAAAGTCACTTCAAATAACAAAACAGTCAGCAACTAAAACCAATGTCCAATCTATTTATTGTCACTAAAACCTACACCTTCAATAGCAATGGCTTTCTCAAAGTGTTCTCCAAATTTCTGTTGAGTTGTGTGTACAGTTGGCAGGTACAGTATATTGAAACAAGACATGGTCTTCGGATATATATGAGCATCATCATCATCTAAATACTTAACTGTGATGGGGGAACCCAAACCCCACGGTGGTACAAGTGAATGGCCTGTGATAAACTTTAGAACAGCTGATATGTATTTCTCTGAACTATCAGTAATAATTTTCGAAAAAAAATCAAATGCTTGTTTCTTCTCATAATCATCGTTGTTGTCGGTTTTCACAAGTTGTAGGAACTCCATTGGAGTAAGTCCATTGTTCTTAGAATACACAAAAATTTGTCAACACCTAGACACATTAGCCTTGATAAAAGCTAGGAATCCAGTAAGATCTAATCCTTCTTGAATTGATTTGATTTGACTCTGCCTTTTACGAATAAGTTCGTCCATTAACAGCTCACTGATTAGCGAATGTCTATTAGCTGTAGTTACTGCAACACTTTGGTCCCATCTCGAAAAATTTAATATCAAGATATATTTATCTACAATTTCATCAAGCTCTTTCTGTGATGTTGCATTGTCCAAAGCATTCACAAAATCTAATAATCCTGTTGAGCCAGCATGCCTTGGGATATCTTCAATATTTATTTGGTTAATGATCTGGTCAAAATCCATTCCAACAATTAAGTCATAAACCCATGGCTGAAAACAGTGAAAGCCTGGACCCCCATGAAGAACTGAATGTCCAATCGCCATCCCAAGGATAAGGTAAGTAATGCTGTCTGAATGTCTTGCGACCATCAGTGGAACTTCACCTTCCAATGAACGGTTCTGAAATTCTTTGAAGAGTAATTCAAAAAATTCAATTCTAATAGCCCCTGCATCACAACTGTTACCTTCACCAGTTGCACTTGTAAATTGGACCTGTAAAGAAAAATAGTGAAAAATAGATTTACATGAAATTGAAATTCGAATAGTATATAACAGTATTAAAGTAATTAGGTATATAAGTATTATACCTCAAACTGTTTTTTTTAAAACACTTGGTCGTTTTATCGCTTTCTTATAAAAAGATAATGCAGTTCGCCACAACTCTTCTCTGTCGACATAAGAAGTTCTACTTCTGGATTGACTTGACATTTAAAAGCTTTGATAAGGTTGTTTATTGTTTCAAAACACTTTGGTTCATTTCCTGGTGACTTAGAACTGGTAGCACAATCTGAAGAACGTTGCTTCATACTAACTGTCTTTGTACATTCAATGTCCGGTGATACTACACGTAGCACAGAGTCGACTGCTTCCTCTATTGTTTTATTTTTGGCTTCCTCCTGGAGAACAGAAAATTTTTCATCTGGGAATATGCTCATCAAGTTAAGAAGAATTGCTTGGTCACGATGGACATGGTCATTTCCATGACCTATTGAAGATAAAAAACATATTTCAAGGATCTCCTGAAATGTCGAAAAAAAATGTCTTTTATGAATAAAAAGAAGAATCAATAACACGAATGAAAATACATAGATGTTTCCCTTGTTTCCTCTTTATGGGGTTTTGTCATGATTAACAGAGGCAAAAAAAACCAATACACAACACTAACTAACCTGCAATATCAGAATCAGCATTGCTAGTACTTGATATCCCAGCCACATCCTCTGACATACATTGTTCTTTATGGTTTTCAAATTCTGTTAAAGGCACAATTACGCCACAATGTGAGCACTTGCATTCTGCAATATTACAGGGTTCTGTTGACAAATCATTGATGGTAACTGGCGTGACATCAATATCAGTGTTCAGTGGGATAATGTAAATACATGATGACCAAACTTCTCCTTTTAAATATTGAACGTCATAGCCAACTGTAGGACATACAATTTTGCATAATTTTCGAAGCCCACAACCACCTGAGTCAGCTTTAGCAAATAGAAACGCTCCGTCTTGACACTTTAACCTATACCTATACAATGCAAGAATTATTGATATTTTGAGGGTTTGAATTCTTCTATAATTTTTCAGCAAATAAAATATGTTTACGTAGCTAGCTATGTTCATATTTATAGTCTTAATTTTTCTAGTATAGTAAGAGCCTTTTTAGCTATTCTTATCCAACCCTTTTCTTAGCCAATTGTTTGTTATGCTCAGCAGTTTATTACTTTTTCGTAATTTCGTTTTCTTTTTTAAAATGTCCCTTCATTTTATCTTCCTTGCATGCCACCACTTATTGATTATTATGGGATCCCCCTGCACAAAATATGTAAAACTTACCTTGGAAAATAACCTTCCAATGTTTCCTGAATGTGTTGATGATCACCATATTTGTTTTTAAAAACAATTTTCTTTTTTCCAAGCCCTGCCATACGCAGAGTACCAAGCTCTGTTTGTGTAGGAGTGTATTCATCATTCCTATTACTCAAACATATAAAGTCGTGTGTCCAAGTTTGTGGAAATCTCAACGGTCGGCTCTTTGTATACGGTACATAGTTTCGTGCACTTCTTGATGATGTGCTCCCAGAAGTTCTATTAACATTAGGCATGTATGTTTGCAATACTCTTCCAGAATTTGAGTTTGCTCTGTTTGGAAAGGCGTTCAAAAAATCCTCTCCTGCTGAGTGGGCCCAATCTTTCGCTCCATTTTCCGTGTTTATATTACTAGTAGGCGAGGAAGAATCGTTCGTTTTTTTCTGGGATCTTGCTTGTTCCTGCTCTCTTGCTCTCTGCAGTAATGCAAGAGAGTCTTCAATGAAATCTAAGCAACTTGCGTTTTGGTTTGTTGTGGCCTTTCCGAATTTTCGGAAAGGGAGACTTACATCAACTTACATATTTACTCGAAAAGCTTTTAACTCGCCGAAACAATTACCCCGTGTACGTTATTTACCCGCCCGGTGGTCATTCTGTACCCGAACCAAAATCCATGTCGGGATATTAAATAACAGCGCATGGATTTTTTTGCAGATAAAACAAATTCATATGTTTCTTATTGAGTTATTTTTAGTCAAGATAAGCATATGATACATTAATAACTCGTAATTATATACAACGTCTATATAATTTCAAAAAATTTTATGTTTACTGACGGAAGGCAAAGATATGCTAATAAGTTTTTATAATCCGGCAAAATGTTCAAGGCACAACGAAAAGCGAAATCTTAAAACAAAACAAAAGTCATGAATTTGGATGGGTAAGTACTATCGTAAATAAGAATGACTGTAAAAAACCAAAATATATACTCCGCATAATCTACAAAACAACTTAAAGATTTAGGGACATCTGAAGCTAACTGCTTCGTCAGCATCTGCCAACGACATGTTCAAGCAACAACAGTGGAACCATTGTGGACACGCTGTGCACTGCACCCAGTTTATATCTTCACTTTCACTACGACCAATGACAAAAAGATCGTTTTTCAGATCTATTTCATTGTATGTCATGGGTCCTATTTCAGTTTTTTCGCCTTGTGGTTTATATACAATTACACAATTGTATTCTTCTTTTTCCAATCTTTTAACAAGATAATACGTTGACACACTATCATCTGGATGCAATCGTCTGTTATATTTCAAGTGGCGTTTTATGTCACTTACGTTTGCTTTGCTTATTAAATGTGCTCTTATTATACCGTCACATTCATTTGTTCGAGATTCTTGGTTCCCTAAACCATCGCGCAAATCTTTGTAAATGTCTCTTACAGGTACACCGATAGCTACTTTGTGTTGAATATCAGTGCGGATTGATTTTGGAATTGGATGATGAACAGTGTTCTCAACAGTTATTGGATGGTATGCGAGGTGATATATTCAACAGATATGATTCCAGAAAGTTTTTCTGTGTGTGCAATAATTCTGGCAGGGCAAAACTTATCAGCTTTAATTTGGCCACGACGAAACTTTCTACTAGTTTTACGAGCAGGTTCGTCGGATTTTCGATGTGGCTTTGAGTGACCATCATTCTGATATACATAATACGCATGTTTTAACAATTCGCTTTCGGAGTCTCCTTTTTGTTTCGAAAAGTAAACATGGTTGGATAGTTCTTCTTTTTCTTTCCAAGCTAAAAACTCGCTTTCAGATTGGAACGTTAAAGTTTCTGTACGAGTATCTACTTTGTGGCAGTTACTTATATGTTCAATTAGTTTCCGTTTGTGGAAGAACGTTTCTTTGCATCCTGGGTATGTACATGCACTACGTTTTGACAGAGATGATAATTCGATGTCATGTTTTAGTTTCAGGTGTTTCTTAAGTGTGTCTTTTCTGGAATACGAAGAACCGCATACCGAACATGAAAGCCCACTATCTCCGCGCGTTTTCTCTCTAAAAGAACATTGTATCAAAGTAAACATTTAAATATTCTCCTAAAAATGCGTTTAAAAAAACCCAAAGAATAGTTACGTTGATGCTGGGTTGTTTTCACTCCTGCTCGTAGCTGTTTCGTTTTTCTCTTTAGTTTGTTCTGTAGATTCTAAACGTAAGTAAAATCAATTCATCTTACTATGTATTACATAGAGACGAATTTTTTTTTGTGTAAACACACAAGTGACCAAGTGGCACACAAAAATTTGACATACCACTTGCATTACTAGAATAATTTCTAATGTATTCATCCACTTCATCAGTTTCATTCAAGTCGGCTAAAATTAAATAACGTATTCAATAAATTACAGCCTTACAATTTTTTTCTAATTTGCTTAAACTCTAATAACGGTGTACTAACCTATATTAAATATAGTTGAGACTGTGTCGTGTTTATGTGCAGATATGCCACTGATTTGCTTATGTACTCTCTTTTTCTTCTCTGTAAATAAGAACGAAAGTAGTAAAATGACCATTGCAATCACGGGTTCGTATGTACTTAACTAAAAGTGGAAAACCCTTACTATATACAACGCTTTTTAGCTCATCGAACATTTTATCCAGTTTTTTCATGCCACGAAAACCTTCTTCTTCGCTCGAAGAGTCTAATGAAAGTGGAACAAATTGTGCTTAAGCATTGAATATGAATAATAAACTAATTACTGGCCTCGTTTTAGTGCTTAACTTACCCAACGGTACAAATTGCCATGAACGTTTATTGTTTTCAGGAGGAGAGAGACCTTTTGTTGGTTCTAAACAATAAATGTGTTCCTTTTTCAGTTCACTCTTGAATCTTTGCTTTTTAATAACATGAAAAAAAACTTACGTTTTTTATCATCACTTTCTACTAATTCCATAATAAACCATAAAAATCAACACTAAATGCTGCAGAAACGCGATTACGTATTATCAAGTTTTGCAGCTTCGGAAAACACATGTGAAATAATTTTCCCGCGTGATTAACTTGTTTTGATATTTAAGTGCATTAGTTTTAGCTGAATTGCAAAGGGGAAGTTGTGGCCATAACAAATAAGTCGAGTTTAATGTTTTTCGAGTAAATATGTAAGTTGATGTAAGTCTCCCTTTCCGAAAATTCGGCCTTTCCCGCTTCCGCCATTTTACTAACTTTAACACAAAGGTGGAGTGTTTAGGAGAGCACGTACAAACCACAGACCAGAATACGTAGTAGGCTGTGAAGTCAGATTATCAAGACTGACCTTGGCTGAAAGTTACACGCGACTTTGGCGTAGTTTATACGGCCGATTTTATGCCGCGTCTAACTCAAATAAATTTAAAAAAGATTTAAGTTCGGCAAAAGTGCGGCTGTATAAACTGAACATTTTATTAAGGTCGACCTCAATATTTAAGTCTATCAAATTTTGCCGAACTTTCCACTTAGGTTAGGCATAAGTTCGGCATCGGTTTATACAGTCGATCTTCGGCCTGTTTTATGCAAGGCATTGTTTTTGTCGTGTAAAAAAAACACCAAATCCCATTGTTATCTGATCAAAAAGTGCTACCTCAGCATAACAAATCACTCGTTCAAAATGGCTGACTACGTCGGTGACCACGAGAAGCTTGTGAGTATTTTTTAAGTTTTTTTCAAGTTTCTTTGAATAAAATTGAAAAGTTTGTAAGATGAAAACATTGAATTTATTTACATGTTTGTATATATGTTTTTTGATGCATTTTTCACGATCAACGTTTGCTTTTTGTAGGACTATGAGTACGAAGAAGAGCATAATACAAGTGAAGATGAGGATAACAACGAGAATATTTTTGATAAAAAACAACTGAAAAAGAAGCAGGGCAGACGGAAACAATGGCCTGAGGCCCAAGTTGACGATCTGATCGACATTATCATCGAGAATGATAAATTCAAAGAGAAACTTTTGATGACCAACGTAAAAAATGTGAAAAATAGTCAATACTACGACCAAGTTATCCAGGAAATCAAACAACGCTGTGAGGAACGAAATGAAGAATTTCTTTTTGATGTAAAACAAACACGACAGAAGTTTAAACGATGTGTTACTATTTGCCGAAATGCAGTCATGAAAGTGAAAACTGCTTCTGGAATTAAAAGATTCCAAGAAGATAAAGAACTTGGAAATTGGTTTGGCAAGTTGCTCCCTTTGATAAGCTTTTTTAAGTAAAGTAAACAAATACTGAGAAGTTGTCTTCTGTTTAGAGCTGCCATCTCTGCTGCGAGTTGCGAAAAAGAAAAAAAATCTCTTCAATTAGTTTGACTTACTTTGTGTATAAACCAAAAATATATTAAGTGTCGCACTTGTGCCGAACTTAAATATTTGAGTTAGACGCGGCATAAAATCGGCCGTATAAACTACGCCTTTGAGAGTCAAAGAATTCTATTGATAGTTTAAGTTGACGACTTTATAATTCTTCGAAATGTCTCAAAAGCAGTCTAGATTTGTTATCCCCACTTCCAATTTGACGACTGATTATATGGGAATAGACATTTTAATTTGATGAATCGAATGTCAATTGGACAAATTGACTTATCAATTTGACATATTGAATTTGTCCGCTATCTAACCCCATAATTCTTCCACGGGAATTCGGCTAGTCTTTAATAATTGGTCCTACTGTTGAAATTCCTACGCGGTAGCTACTTGAAATTGTAATGTGTTAAACACCAGTTGATAAGTATCTTAGTGTAATACACAACCTTTCAAAAGGACCAAGGTGCTGCAGTAGTAGATTTCGTTATAAGTGGGGCTATGAGATTGAGATATTCTTTGTATCTTGTAGAAGACATACGAAACTGTTTGTAAAAAAATTATTGGATCCTAAGTTCTTGAATTAATTGATGATATTCTCCTTTCAAAAATATGTTTACGCTTATGTGAATTGACGGTTGACGCAGTTGCAGTTGACGTTTTTTAATTAGAAGAACTAGAAGAAGCACATGGTTTCCCTCCGTATTATGTTGTTATTATTGTCGTAGTAACGTAGAAATTAATTTTCGCTCCGTGTGTGGATAATGGGCCTTTATGAGAGTTTCTTACTGTAATCATGTATTATATGGGCGTAATAAATTGAACAAAAAAATAAATAAGAATATGTCGAAGATTGCAAATTAAATTGAGTAAATTGGTAATAGAATTTAACAAATCAAAAACTACTCATGTAAAGTGACATCTATATTATGAGCTACAAAACTTATTGTATAAAAATCCCCCCTCCTTTCACGGGTTTAATACATTGATTGAATTCGGTATTATCTTGGTTAAGAAATGTCTTACAAACCCATGCGTAATAAACTCGACGACTAAAATAAGAGATTCGGAATACAAAATTAATGTATAAAAGATTAAAAAAAAACAATATAAAAACATGAGGTTTTTACAATAGATTTTTAAATATTTTTCTAAAGACAAACACAAGGGAGAGAGAGACAGAAAAATTATGTTGTACACGAGGAGAAAGTAAAAAAGATAAAATTAATTATTCATAGAAATGTTTGAAAAAAAAATCGCACATATATTTTCTTCGCTAAAAAATTCACATATGTTTTTTTTAAATTTTTATATAATTCTCCTCCAGGCTTTTTCAAAAGTTTTGCATACATACACACAAAAGAAGATTTGTGAACTAAGTTATTTTAAATTTGATTTTTTTGTAATTCTCCGTGTAGTTTTCAGCTGATCGCTTAAAAGAGTATAACATTCTTTCAAAAGCTGAGGAACACACCACGGGGATACAGCATTGCACTAATAACAAGATGTGAATCAGTGACTAGCAATTGGCTTTGGTTATGTGTAAAGAGATTCCGTGGCAAGAAGTCCCTTTTGATCTGTGCGTAGGAAAGAACTACGAATTTTGAGAAACCATGAGTCATTTGCTGTGGATGATATGTCCAAGTCGCGTTTATGCTATACATTTAATATCAAACGCAGAATGTTTTGATGATATCACAAAGAAAACATCACAACCAGAAAACAACACAAATCTGCTGACAAATTTGGATAAGAAAGAATGCTCCACTGCTTTTTGTAAAAAACGAGTTCTGGATGATGACATACCAGAAAAAGCTCGAAGAGAACGGCCGAAACGAGGTGCATTGCTATTTAAAGGCATCGCAAGAATGAAAGAAATAGCAACAAAAAGGAGTTTCAAAATCAACACGCAGAAGGAGATTATTGATTACTCCCCATCGTCGAGTCTCACGACCATTTTGGTCAATAATGCCGCCACAGAAGACACTCGTGTGCGAAAAACACGAGAAATACAAAGGGAAAGGTTTTATTATTCCTCCACCCGGACAATCATAAGTATAAAGTTACCATCCACTATGCTTGTGCAAAACTTAATTCAATGTCTCCACCGAACAAAACATTCCGTACATGAAAACAATAACACAATTTACAGACTTACATATCAGATTGCGGTTCTAGATATAAGCTCCTTAATGAGACTTTTATGTAGCTATTTTTCTGGTCGGTGTTATGTTTCTGCGGATAAGATTTATATTCGCAGCGCTGCAAAATGGGAGTTGTCTATTAAATATTTTGCTGTGGTCAGAAATCGCAACAGAAGGGAACAAAGGTTAGATCTCTTACTTGATATTGCTGTAGCCTGCTATATCGCTGCTATTTCTAATATTGACATTTTGGACGGATTAAAAACAACAGCCAGCAGTATTACAGGAACAGCTGCCGCCAACACAGCTACTTTCGGTCTTGAAACAGCGGCGCAGGTGGTTGGTAACGCGGTTGCTGGTGCCGCCATTAGCGCCATCGTTGATGTAGCAGTATCTTCCACGTCGATCTATTTAGCAAAAAAGCAAAAAGACAAAGGTGAAATAAGCGAAAAAGAATTTTCAACAAAAGTAAAGAAAACAGTTTGTGAATCAAGCTTAAAGTTTGTGGGCGGAACAACAGGTTCCATTCTGGGTCAGGTTTTGATACCAGTACCCGTTGTAGGTGCGTTTGTGGGAGGTTTTTGTGGAAGCCTTATTGGCTCTGGCATCGGTAAGGGCATTAACTATGGCATATTCGACCGCATTGCTAAAAAGAAACAAGAAGATGAACAAACAAGCAATATAGAAGCAAATAACCTCCAAGTGCATAAAAGAGAGAGACGCGGCTACGTGCCCAAAATAACCATTTACAATGAATCCGAGAATTGCTTTCAAGAAAAGACTTTCGAAAAGCCAAAATCAAAGGCTGTGATATGGCGGGAATCTGTAGTAAAAAAGAAGAGAGAAAAGACCATGGATGTTCGTCCATTTTTAACACGATGGAAGAATAATTCTGTCAGTCAAGAAAACGAGGAACCAACTGGATCCTCCAATGAAAGAAAGAACGGCAATGAATCAGTTTTTTCGAAATGGAAGTTAACTGTTGGAAAGAGTAAGTTAACTACAGAACAATCTATATACAGTACAACAAACTGTATCTCTTCTGAATCTCTACAAGTACCTCCAGAAGATCATAGCATTAATGTGCCCTATCACTGTCAAAACTCCTGTGACGGAAGTTCTGTTAATAATAGTCAAGCCATGCAAGAACGAATGCCGTCTTCGCTTAGGCGACTTCACGAGTCCTTTTTAAACAGAGCAAATCGAAAAGACGTAAAGTTGGCGAAAGCTGAAAGTGTGCAGAATGACGGGGGAGTGAAAAAAGACGAGGGTAAAGCCGGCGTAAAAACGAACGAGTTCGATAGCCTGATGAGGAAGTTTTCATGGACGAAACAAAGAAAAATTGATGAAAGCGATACGACGGAAAAGCCAGACGACAAGCGACTCTTGTCCAAATTGTCAATACAATCAATAAAAAGCACGATCCGTTCACTAAGTAATCCATCCGACGAGCAGCGCACGATAGGAGGTAACAACAGTGTAAACGGTTCAAATAAAAACGATAGCTCGTGTATCGACAACAACGAAAATGATTTTAGCAGATGGTACAACTCTTACAGCTCGGCAATGACAAGTCAAGAAAGTAGTGACTCGGTTTTTCTTCACCGCAAGTAGAGCACACATTCTGCCGTTCTAGCTGCGCTTATGAACAGAACAACCACAGGGAGAGAAAATATGGGAAGTTACAAAGATTTTCTTTTTATTCAACTACAGGTTCTGTAGACGCAGAAGGCAACGTGTACTCAGAGCATGGGCACGGTGGGGAAGATTTCAATAAAAAACAACGTCGAATTGGAGCGTTTGGAATTGTTGCTGAGAGTGAAGAATCAGAGATCTCAAAGTCACATGAAAAAGCATCAGCTCAATTTGCAGAAGAAGAATCAACTTTTGGACAAAAAGCCAAAAACCTCCTCGACCTAACTAGAAAAGAAAGCATGAAAGAATTCTTTTCGTTTACTTCCTTTAAAAGAAATGAAAGTGCAGTTCCGTCTATGAAGAAGAGCAATAAAACATTCGAAAGCAAAGTTTTACATGAACATTCTAGAGAAAGCAAGCTATCCTCCTCTTTAGATGTTTTAGCACCTTCTTCCACCGTTTGTGAGAACACTTCAAAGGAAAGTTGTTCCTTAAGTGCAAGTGCTCTGTCATTGCGCAATAAAGCAAGGAATCAGGAAATGGACTTTGATACGATGAACGTACACCTGAAAAGCAAATTAACCGAAAAAATCGGTTATGAAAATTTCGTCAAGGTAGAGCGTGAGAGCAACATCTCCAACACAAACGACGGAATTGGCGACCATTTACAAATGCGCTCGGATATAAACAAACCAGTCAATGAAAACACGCATGTAAAAAAAGACCGCATGGTTAGTAACGAAGAAAGGTTTCGTGCAGAAGAGAAGCAAAGTTATATTTCGTTTAAGAAAAAAAGTTGGAAAAGAAACACTGTACGATAGTTTCGAGAGATAGAGTTTAATTCCGATTCAGGTGTTTTAACCCGAAAACTTTATCCTAAAGCATTGTACAGCAAATAAACACGTCTGTTTTACTAATGTGATTGTGAAAAGAAATTTAAGCGTGAGTAAATCTTTTTTTTTTATAAGAATTAGCTATTTAGACCTATTTCAAAAGCTGTCCGAGCGCGGCTAAGCTTAAAAAATTACAGTTTGGCGCAGCATTTTTTATCATGTCAAGCCGAACCCAAATTAATGCCCAATTGTTCCACACACGGACAGCATATTTCAAATTATTAAGTAATAAAATAGTATGACTTTAAATGCTTTAAGAATCAGGACTTGATAACTTAACCAAGTTACCATCAACAAAACGAAAATAATTCATGCTCGTAGGACAGACAGATAATGTGAAAAAACTAACTTTCTTATTCGCGGTAATATACGCGCGATTTCCGTTGCGAACAAATAAGTTCAAATAACACATGCTATCGAAATGTTTTTTCGCAAAAATTAGAAATAAAAAAATTGAGAAATTGATTACTTTTGTGCATTTGAAGGTTCCAATTGTGAAGAATATGGAGCGCTAGAAACGAATTAAACGGTGTCATATAGCTAACATATCTTATAGCCTCAATCCATTATAGCGGACATTACCATATAACAGACACCTATTATAGCAGACATACCATATAACAGACACCTATTATAGCAGACATACCATATAACAGACACCTATTAAAGCGTACATACCATATAGGAGACACGTATTATAGCAGACATACCATATAACAGACACCTATTATAGCAGACAAACCATATAACAGACACCTATTATAGCAGACATACCATATAACAGACACCTATTATAGCGTACATACCATATAGCAGACACGTATTATAGCAGACATACCATATAACAGAGACCTATTATAGCACACATACCATATAACAGATTATAGCAGACATACCATATAACAGACACCTATTATAGCGTACATACCATATAACAGACACGTATTATAGCAGACATACCATATAACAGACACCTATTATAGCACACATACCATATAGCAGACACCTATTACAGCACACATACCATATAGCAGACACCTATTAAGCGTACATACCATATAGGGGACACGTATTATAGCAGACATATCATATAACAGACACCTATTATAGCACACACACCATATAGGGGACACGTATTATAGCAGACATACCATATAACAGACACCTATTATAGCACACATACCATATAACAAATTATAGCAGACATACCATATAACAGACACCTATTATAGCACACATACCATATAGCAGACACCTATTATAGCACACATACCATATAGCAGACACCTATTAAGCGTACATACCATATAGCAGACACGTATTATAGCAGACATACCATATAACAGACACCTATTATAGCACACATACCATAAACAGACACCTATTATAGCGGACATACCATATAACAGACACCTATTATAGCAGACATACCATATAACAGACACCTATTATAGCAGACATACCATATAACAGACACCTATTATAGCAGACATACCATATAACAGACAGCTATTATAGCAGACATACCATATAACAGACACCTATTATAGCAGACATACCATAAACAGACACCTATTATAGCAGACATACCATATAACAGACACCTATTATAGCAGACATACCATATAACAGACACCTATTATAGCACACATACCATAAACAGACACCTATTATAGCGGACATAACATATAACAGACACCTATTATAGCACATATACCATCTAACAGACACCTATTACAGCAGACATACCATATAACAGACACCTATTATAGCAGACATACCATATAACAGACACCTATTATAGCACACATACCATAAACGGACATCTATTATAGCAGACATACCATCTAACAGACACCTATTATAGCAGACATACCATATAACAGACACCTATTATAGCGGACATACCATATAGCTGAAAATTTTTTCAGGAACAACAGGTGTCCTGCATAGACAAGTTTCCTGTTCCATTGGTTTCAAAATGAGGAAATAATAAAAACCAACTCATGTTTACAAAAAACATTAAAATAAAAATGTGGGGAAAAAAACGTATTGTACAGAAGAGTTTTCAGGATTGGGAATTCATAACGCAGTATGGATAAACCGGAAAGCGACGATTTTAAAACTTTTACAGTAGAAAAATACAAATTTTTTTTCTAGAAATTTCCATCTAAAAATTTAAAAACACTGGCTAAAATAAATTACCAAACAAAAGTTGAATAGTTGTTGTTGCTAGTGTTCAAACTAAACACAATTTTAGTAGTATTATATAAACGAGAGAAAACTCATAAATTTTTGTGCATTTAAAAATACCGAAAGTACGCAGAAATTCCTTCTCTTGAAATTCTACCATAAAAAAAAGAAATAATGCAGGACAACTATTAAACTTTCTCAATTTTCCATGATTTTGACGCTTATCTTCGAGACTATAGGTAGCCTTTTTTAATTACCTTAAGTGAATTAATTTTCGCGGATTTCTTTTTTCTGGAATTTCGCGGGAAAAAAAGGGAATTTATTTTCGTGGATTTTGCGTTGAAGGAAATTTCGCGGGAACTTATTCTCGCGAATGAGGCAAATTTGGAAATATCGCGGGAATTTATTTTCGCGGCTCGCAATTTCTACATAAATATAAAGTAAGAATAAAAGAAAAAATGAATGACAAAAACAAATATTCCAGTGAGTATGTTTTTTTGTATTGTAATAAATTGTAGGTACATTAGTTTATATATCATTCCATATCATCTTTCAAAATACTAAATATATTTTCATCGTCATCTTCGTAATCTGATTCACTTTCGGGATCTTCAGCATCGTGGATGTAAATCCCTTTTTATAATCCAAAGAATCCTCAGCGTCGCTTTTCAACACACTACAAAAAATCACACCTTTGTTTCAAGGGGGGTTGAAATACCTTGTTTTGTGACATCTATGCCAGGCAGTGAGGAAACATAAGGTGTTGGACCAATATAAATAAATTGTCGAAAGAGTTTATTGTGAACCAAAGAACGAAATAATCATCGAATGCTTTTTGGGGATCAGAAGAGCAGATGCAGATGCTGTTGAGCCTGATGCGGTTGTTCCTTATAAAAGGGGGAAAGCGCCCACAGCGAATAAACCACCAGCAAAGAGTAAAGAAGATAGAGATTTATTTCGAAACACATACAGAAGAGAAAAGAAAATGTCCCAGAGAAAGTTATTGTACTTGATTAAGTTAACACAAATCTCAAATAATTATAAAAAAACATACATCGTTGTCTTTTGTATTAACATTTCCCTGGATTAGCGTAAATTCAAGTTTTTTTTAAAAATTTGGAAAATGAAGAAAATTTTGCGGGATTTTATTTTCGGGAATCAGGCCGATTAGGACATTTCGCAGGAACTTATTTTTGCGGATCAGGGGTATTTAGACTTTTCGCGGGAACTATTTTCGCGTTTTTGGCAAAAGTCCACGAAAATTAATTCCTTTAAGGTAATTGTACCAATCACATATAGTCAAATCAATTTCTTAAGCTTAGCTGATCCAAAAAATCTATTTGTGTTTTACACTAACATTAAGTATTTTCTTTCTTCTTATTGCAAGGTGCGTATATTGATTTTGCTAATTACTGTGCTAGCTGCAGAGCCGTGTCACGGCGAACTATATAAAGTGAAGTTAAATCGGAGATAACTTCAACTCTGGACGCAAAATTTGAAATATTCCAATAAAGGACGATATCATGCCACAAAAGCCAACTGTACCCTGAGAAATGTCAACTTCTCCCCAAAACTGAAGAACAACATGGAGGTCTGCGAAATTCTTTAACGTATCGCAGAGAAGTTCTGGTCTATTCTTTAGCGACTGCAGGAAATCTTGATTTTTATTAAGTTTTGAATTATACTCTAACATTAGTTCGTACATGTCTCTCAATAAACTCGCCAGAACGGCCCAAAACCAAAATGGCGCAGATTTTAATGCCATGTTCTTTGCATCGCCAGTTAAAATGGATGCCTTGACTGCCCAAGATAACATATCGTAGTAAAAGTAAACAGCACGACATAATCGGGAAGCAATGATCAGAGCTTTTAAAACAGGATCATCAATGGCTCTTGCTTTGATTGCACCTTCAATCATATCAACACTTTTTCCAATTCGAAATGCTAAAATACAAATAACCAATTTGCTTTACTCACACAATTTCTCTCAAAATGACGAATTTTCGCAGAAAATAACAAAAATGTGGTAAAAAGCATAATGCGTAAATTAATACCCGCAAGCATCAAAGGTTTTGATATTTTTTCGGAATATGTCCAATTTACCAAAAATATTTCCTTCTCATTTCTTCAAATAAGAAAAAAACATTTAGTGTACTCTAGAAAATAAATAATCGTCCCTTAAGACCCTAAAAGTGGACAACCAGGAAAATTTGCTTAATAATAATATACTAATTCGTCGTTATCTCGTGGAAAAATCCACGGGTTCGCCCGTCAGCTCGATATATTACTCTGCTGGTGGTCCGGAAAAAAACTGCGCGCAGCAATTCTGAACAGACAAAACAGGTGAAAGACGTCACTCTAAAACTGAGAATACTAGGTTTCCCCTTCATTGATTTGATGGTTTTTGATTTTTTTGGCAAAAGTAATAGATAAATGGAAAATTTCATCTATATCTTCTTTTTAAATTCAAAACATGTGGAAAAATGCTGTCTAATAATTTCGCATCAATTTTTTTCTGTTTAAAGCGTACACCGCTAAAGTATTTACCGACTGGTGGCCTTGTGGTAGAGCGTTCGCCTCCACTGGGCAAGGTCGTTGGTTCAAACCCTGGTCGAGTCATGCCGGAGACTATAAACGTGTGGATCAATCCTTTCTGCTTAAAGTTCAGAATGAGAATAGGATTGATATCTCGGGCGGTTATCTAGTTGAGAGGCTGTTGTGCTTGCACGCCTTTCGTAGCTCAAATGGGAGCTTTAAATGCACTAGGATTCATTTCAGGGTTTCCAAAGTTGCTATGGATTTCCAGCCAAGTTACTGAAAAAAAATATGAATTCAAGCTAACGCAAATACGCTCTCCCTCGAAGATTCACTTTAATCACGTTTAAAAATAATTAAGAGAGAAAAAGAAAACCTTGCACATATAGTTTTATGGTTCATTAACTGTTTTTGGCCTGGGAACTGGGTGTTAACATCAGAGAGAGGTTATCTGGATTAAGAAAAATCTATGTCCGAACAGGTAAATTAGAAGGCGATAAAAATCTAAGTGTGAGTGACGGGCTTAGGCGTTCCTTGACTAATTTTAGTAAATGCTGTCATGATAAAAGAGAAGATTGTACTGATGAGGTGATTACACCTATCGTTTTTCTTTCTTTCTGTTTACGTTTTAAGCGCGCTAATTTTTATCAATTTGAGAGCATTGATAATTTGCGTTTTTTAAACAAACTGATGCTGGACGAAAAGAAACACATTAACTCGTTTACCCACAGGCACTATTTCCGCAACTTTATACTATAAATAACGTTACACCGCAACGTGTCTATGTGGATAATCAAGGCTAGCCTGAATAGCCAGCTTAATTTTACTTTAAAACTTAATTCCATTTTCCAAACTTAGTTACATTTAAAAAAAACTAAAAGATAACATATTTTTGTGTACAAAAATTAAAAAGGCCCCGAAGTAACAGCAAGTTTGTGGGACGTCCGAAAATCGGCACACGAAGTAAAACATCTTCTGAGTTTGTAAGAATAGATTAGGAATAAAAGATTTGAGATCTTTGCGTAAAGATGATGTATATGTAAATCAAGTTGAGTATGTAGAAGATAATTAGAGGCTCTTTATTTTTAATAAATAAAAATTGAATAAATATATGAATAAATAAATAAATGTATGAATAAATGGATACAACTGTTTTATCATTTTCAATGCCACTAAATAGACCCATTGGAAAAGGATAGAGTCAAATGAATCAAACGAGGTTAGTTGTGAAATCGAAATACAAACAGATCAACGATCAAGTTAAAAAATAAATGCGATCAACGATCAAGTTAAAAAATAAATGCTGATTTTATGACATTTTTATCTGGCAAAGTTAGCACTAAAAAAGTGTAAAATATTGGCTTACTTTTCAAGTTTAAGTTAATCTAAAAAGTTCAATCTCGTAGCTTTTAAACTGTGAAGAAATGGTATTTTATGACAAAGCAAAACAATGATATTTTCCAGCTTTTACATCCAAAAATAAGAAAACTGGAAAAATCTAACCTGTCCAGCTTTTTGAAGTTCAGCCTTCACAAGTTTAATTTATAAAGCGTTTTTCATTCGAAAGCTTAGAACCTAGGTGGCTGTTTTTTCTGTTTATCTCATCTCGCAGATTTCTGGCATGTTATATTTTTTTAGTTAAAAAATATAAACCAAGCATAATAACCCTATGACAAGTTTTCAATATCGTACATTCACAACTTACTTTTTCTGCTTGTACTCAGAACAGATTCGCATTGCTTCAATCTTTTAATCAGATCATTTTGAGAATTTTCTTTTGTCAACACATGACTGATCAGTTTGGCAGTATATTGCAACAACCTGGGACAAAGAATTACAATGGAAATCATCAGCTGTTGAGATGAGTAACATGAAAAAGCTAAAACATAGACATTTGCAGGTGATCATGTAGAAAAAATAATAATGGACAAAACAACAAAAAATGGGCTCCCAACTCAAATAACTTTTTTAATATAAAGGAAGATGCTAAATCTAAGTCATCAGATTTAATCACAGGAAGGATAAAACCTACTGAACAACCATAAAAGAAATAAGAAAAAATTGACAATCTTCAAACTAACTAATTTTATTTTTCTAATTTTATTTAACTAATTTTACTTATTTGTCATTTTTTAATGCAATTTTTAAGGAGGATTTTACCTGCATATTGAATCTCTTCCAGCAGTGCTAGACTGGTATTGCACGATACTTGAAACAAAATCCATCAGTGTAATATATATATAATACTAATATATTAAATAACTAATACATTAAATAATAACAAATATATATATAAAAATCATATAAAGCATACCAAATGCAGTACGAAGTATTGGGTGACAATGTTCAAAAGTGGTGTTACTGAAAATCCAGCATATGTTTTCAGATGGTCATAATAGCACCCAGCGGTAGCATAATAATGATTAACCCAAGACCTTTTTTTGGAATACACAATACACAAAAACGTTTTTTTTTTTAATTTAAGCACTAAAATTTTTAGCTTTAATTATATTAAACAAACCTTGTGAATAATTTAGAAAATGAAAAGATGGTGGTGAGGTAATACTATTGCATATTTTGTGCATGTTGTGTCACTGCACACTATGCATTTTTTCTGATGTTACAGTGTGGTACATGGCATATGTACAAAGTTGCTAGGGCCTAAGGTCAAAAGTTGAGGTCAAAAGTTGAGATCAAAAGTTTAGCAACTACTAAGCAACTGGACAAACTGAAGATTTTGGAAGTTAACCAACCAAGGCTTAACTTGGATAATTCAAGAAACAACCTACAAAACAGTTCTTTAAAAAAATGAAAAGTCCTTTTTCTACTATTAATGTGCAAAAAAGCAAGCGTAAAGCAACACCTGGTGAAATACACTTACAACTTCGAAGCAACTTTGAGGCCATATATATATAATATAATAATAATATGAAGTGTGTCTGTCTGTGTGTAAAAGGCAAAGTAGTCAGGGTGCTGGCGTAAAAAAAAAATTGGTTGTTATAGGGACAATGTGCAATCAAGTAAAACAGATAAGGTATTACCCCTGATGACGAAATACCATGTTGTCTAATTTCTAAACACCAAAACCCGTTTGTTTTCGGGTGGATAACAATTTAAGTTACGACGTCATAAGAATTAGTAGTAATAATTTTTTTCTTAATTTTTGAAAACTAACCAAATGAAGGAGCATTAAAATACAATGAAATTTGATATATAAGTCATATGATTAGCATTCTTATTTAAGAAGATATAAGCTTTTAAAATTTTCTTAGTGACATCATCAAGGTTCTAAGGGTACACTTTAAATTTTGGGTAGACTTTGAATAAACAAAAAAAAATACAATAAACAACTTTTATATATTATATTTTTTATAAATATATATAATAATTCGTTTTCAACACCGTCATTAAGTTATCAACATCATCATGTGGGTCATCAGAGTCATCCTCACCAGAGCTGTCTGATTCAGTTTGATTTTCACATTTTTTACTGCAGCAGCTGCATAGATCAGTACAAGGAAATCTATGTATAGCAGGCAAATACAAGTGGCTCTTTTGCATGCGCTTTTCTTACAGTTGTTTGATATAAACTGTGGAACTACATATATGGGGAAGGTGGCATCAACATCCATTAATTGATAGTTGCCCATCAATAATCGTCCATCCATGGCCATGTGGTGATGGCATCATAAAATTTCCACCCAATGCTGGTTTTACTCATTGAAGTAACGTACAAAACACGTTTGCAATGACACACAATCAGTTTATGATTGGTTGATTTTGATCCTCATCTGACCATAAATAGTATAGACATAAATACTCATATGAATAGTATTTCCTATCAGCTTCCAGAAAAATATGGTTACCTGCACTTCCGAAAGCGAATATTTAGAAAAAAGTGCAAAATGATTTGGGACAAACGTAACAAAAAGCGAACTTTTAGAAAAAGGAACATAACATAAAGCGAACTTTTAGAAAAAGGAAAGATTTTAATCAATCTATTGCCTCCATCTGGGTCCATGAAAAAATTTAATTACTTTAATTGCAGTGATCTGATTGGTTGATTTCGATCGTCTAATTATCTCCTCAACTAATAAATAGCCAAAGATGATTACGATCGTTGCCTGTCGATGATAGCTGTAGCTGTCAAAGCGTAGCCTAGAATAAACTCGCTTGTTCGTGACAAGATAATATCTATATTATTCAATCTCTGCCCAGGTGCGACGCGATTTTAGAAACATTAATGATATGTGTGCGTTCTTTTACACCAATCTTAATAAAGAATGTGATGTCAATTTTTTGTTGGAAATACAATGAGTAGATAGCTATGTCACTATCAACCATGCTGATTATGACAGATGTTGCACTGTGGCGTGGTGAAGCGTGTTGAGAACAAAGAATGACTTTGGTATCTGCTTCTTCTTGCTTTTTTCTGAGAGAAACATTTTCTCTGCATACTACCTTAAAATGGCATATAGATTGCTAAAAGTGTATATATGGTATATAAATTGTTATCAGTGTATGGGAAAGTAAATAAATAGCCATAAATCCCGTTCAAACATGTGGTGTAAAGTTTATTACGGGTTTTTAAAAAAAAAGCTTCTTACCTTATTTTCACTGGTGTATAGCTTAAGAATTTTGAATCAACATTGGCAAAGAGCGTCTTTCCCATAACACTTTAGATCATTCTTTAAGCAGGACGTCACAAGTTCTCTTTTGTTATCTGGATTTTGCAAGTATTTTGCCCATTGGTTTGTTTGACATTGCTTCCCTCTTTCGATTCAAAAGCGTAAATTTCCTGAAAACATCCTCTTTTGACGCAAGAAAGACTTGCGAGTCTTGAGGATACTGGCTGTTACAAAGTAAACAACTGAACTTTCCCTCATAATTTTATTGATAATGTATTCTGCAATGGTTCCGAACGTTGACAATTGAACTTTTGCAAGCGGTTGTAACAGCACCATCCCATCAAATATGTCCACCCCATTTGCACTTTCTATTACCACTGAAATAGAAGTATTTCGTCCTATATATACATACACAAATAGTAAATAGTTGTAAAAATATGAAAATAAAAAAGATTGATTGATTTAAAATTAATTTGCTATCTATCCTTCTCAGAAAAAACACTAACGCAAGACTTTGAACATGACTAGATTTTTAAACGTTTTGATTGAGCACCTTGGGTTAATTGAAAACATGAGGTATATACCCCAATTGAGGTAGTATTTGAGGTGGTTGTTCTATTTTACAGACCAGATAATTATGTGCTCTTCTTTGCAACTGGCCATTTTTGCAGATGGAAACCGTGCCATTCAATTCAGACTGGATGATTTCTATTAACAATAATTTCACATGTAAACAACTTGAAAAAAAGTCTTCCCCCATGCGGTACTTACTAAAAGCAGTAACTACCTAAACCACCTGAAACGAGCTGAAACCACCTGAAACGAGCTGAAACGAGCTAAAACCATCTGAAACGAGCTAGCCAGGAACATAATTTTTCTTACCACCAGCAAATTGGAATAGTAAGGTGGGAAAAATTACGTTGTCTTACGATTTTTTGCGTTAAAATTCTGAATGCGCTTTTTCATTGGTTAATTCTATTGTTCTTTGCTGACCCGGTCAATATCGGGAAACCTTTTGTTTTGGGCCAGAATGGCTTCAATTACCCAAAGAAATATAATTAATAGTATTATTTAAGAGAGTAAAATCTGACCACTCCGACTTTGTGCTCAATGGTTGATTGCAATTCGGAGTTTGCTATGAGATTTGAATATTAGAGATTTGCTCTGACATTTGTTTGCGTCTAAGCTTTCGTGTGAGAGAAACTGAATTTGATATGCTCGAAGAAAGCTTAGGTAACCAGAAGGAGAAAACACCTGAAACCACCTTAACCCAATTCAACTTAATTCCGACCCTCCCCCGGGGGATAATAACACAACTGGATAATTATCATTAAAAAGCTTCTTGTGGAACTTTTATATATATATACATAAATAATGTAAAAATAATAAAATAGAAATTTGTATATATAAAAACAAATGAAAAATATATATGAACAGATAGCTTCAGTGGTCCAAAGATTTAGAACATTTTAAGAACATTTAAACTTCAAAAAATGACATAAAATATATAAATTGAAAATTGAAAAAGTTAAGAACATTATATATATAATAAATAAAATAGAAATACATAATATATTATGTTAAACAAAATCAATGTATACATATGAGCATAAATAAATATAAAAAAATATATTAAAAAACAAATTAAAAAACTAAGTCGAAATACAGGAGAACAAGTGGGATAGTACGACTGTAAAAATTAAGAACATTTAAGAATTTCTTCAAGATATTTATAAAGGTCTCCAAGATATAAATCCTGCTGAAATCACAATAGCCATCAAAAATATTTACTCTATCTTTATTTTTTGGGCGCACTACTTTGGTGGTGTTTATCCTGCTCATCTTCCAACTCGGAGCTGCTACTTCCACAAAGCTAAAACATATAAAAAGGTACGGTGGCCCACAAGTGTCACGGCACAAATCTACCACACGGCACAAAAAAATGCCACGGCACAAAAAAAATATGTCCACAACTTATAAAATTATATCACGGCACAAAAAAAATGCCACGGCACAAAAAAAAGCCACGGCACAAAAAAAAGTCACGGCACAAAGAAAAAATCCCTCCGAAGGAGAACCAAATTTTGGGGGCACACTTAAGCCGACTTTCTTCATAGCGACAAATGGCCTTTGTGAGATCCTTTTTCTGGAAAATAGATGAATATTCTTCGCTCAGTTTTAACTTTTTTCAATGACCATGCTTCTCTAAGTTTTTTGGAAACAGATTGTTTCGCTGAACGACTATTGCACAATGCCTATAAGATGCAAAAATTGTTTTCAAGGTTAAGAGTTAATTAAACAGGCTTGGGGAGAATTCTCACAAAACGTTTTTGGAAAATTGAAATAAACTAACATTGAATTCAGGAAATACCAATATGTCTCTCAATACAATTACGGCGGGACAATTCATTTTTTTGGTGTTCTGTGCATGGAACCGACTCTTCTTGAAACAATGGTCGTTCTTTAACTAGTAAAATTAAATATATCATTATTATCAAAAATATCTAATCCGATATGAATGGACTTAAAACAAATCATACATACTTCACTAAATTTAGCATCCATTCGCTTCTTTTTCGCCGAAACATTGTGATCAACACCATGTGTGCAATCGAGTCTTTTTTTAGACAAGACAACAAAAGGAACGCCAGTAAATGGTATTTGTTTGATGACATCTTTTCTTTTAACATCTTCAAAGAGGATTTTGTGATGTTTGATATCAATTTCTTAATAAAAAATATTTAAGAATCATACTACTAGGATCAGTACTCAGTACGGTTAAATGAACATATTATATACCTTTTTCATAAAAACATCCATGTGTATTGTAAACCGAGAACTTTGAATTGGTTTCCATTTCATGGTCCTGTATTGCTTTATTAATGTCTTCCATACATTTGAAGTTCGGAGCGACATCGAATATATTTCCTAACAACAACCAGAAATATTAAAACCCAAGAAAATGGTTAAAAAAAAGTTAGTTTTTTAATAATTTCGATATAATTGAACATACCAGAGGGCTTTTCATAGTCTCTCTCTTGTTGTTTTTTAGTTTTTGTCTTTTTCTTGTTCGAGTTATTCATAAATTCGTCTCCACTCGAATTATCTTCTATTTCACTCAAATTATCATCTATCGAAAAGAAACAATACATTTTTAATTTAAATAGAATGTTGGACTGTATTCGATCGAATAATTGTCGAAAAAGATAACATAAATTTTTGTTTTACCTGATATAGTTGGTTGTTTTAACAGTTTCAACAATTCTTCCACCTTTCCGTTTTCTTCTCTCTTTTGTGACGTTGGATGTATGAAGTCGTCGTCAGAAGAAGAGTCTATAAAGTAAGGAATAGAAGAAACAATAATTTAAAAAAAATAATAATAAAAAATTAAAATAGAAAATTATCAGACGGCGATGAGGTTCCACCCAACGTAAGAAAACTCTAAGCGAATAAAACAAAAAAAATTTGTAAAAGGCGACTTGCCATTTTCATTTTCATTTCCAATTAAATCACACAGTGTTCCATTCCCACTTGAATCACAAGAATCATCGACCTTTCTTTTTCTTTTTTTTGGAAAAAATGGTTTCGCTAAAATAAAAAAGAGAAAATGTTAATGCAAAATAAAGAAATCAAACTTAAGATTATTAAAATTAAATGAACTTACCTGACATGTTGCACTACTACGCAAAAAACTCCGCAAGGATTCACCACCTGTTTGGGAACGTGTTTGTTGTTGTGTTTTTCCCGCATTGCGCATATTACGCATATTGCGCATGACACTTATCACTTTTGCTGACATTGCAATATCTTCAGTCTGTAAAATCGTTCATCTCTGAAACTCTGCAATGACGGGTTGTTTTTAGACTTTTCCGAGCAGAAAAGAGAGACAGGTATCCTGTCTAGGCATCCACCGAAAATTTTATTGATGTAAGGAAAGAGCTACATTCTTAACTTTTATACCATAAGTTTTTTTTCTGTTTATCTGAGCTATCTTGATCCCCTTTTTACGGTGGCCCACATTACATTAGATAGATAGATCTAATGTAATGTGGGCAATATGGATGCACCCACTGTACATGAACTACCCGAACTCACTGTGGAGGAAATCAGTGTGCTATCAAGCTATACCAAAAAATTTGAAGACTTATTGAAAGAAAAACCAAACAGTTTAATTTTAATCCAGCGAAACAGAAACAAATTTTGGAACACCTTGTTTCGAAATGACATGGATTTTGCAACTCATGCTGTTAGAGTTATGTTTGCTGGTGAATGTGCTGTAGACAGTGGTGGACCATTCAGGGAATTCCTACAGTTGGCAATGAAATACTTTCCTGAAGCTCCATCAATGATATTTGGCTCTCCCATGGAGTGTTTTTTTACAGCTGATGCAAGTTGTTGCTTCCAGAAGAAGTATTTTTTGCTGGGTCAGCTCAGTGCTGTTTCAATTTTAACTATCAGTAGGGGACCTGAATGCCTTCATCCTGTTCTGGTAGAAAGTTTGTTTGGCAGGGATACGGGGAAAGACATATCAATGGATGACAATTTTTTTCAAGAGAATTTAAAAGAAATTGATTCTGGTAATCATGATATTTTATATAACGTAAATATTAATCCTAATGATATGGACGCAAAAGCGTTGTATGGATTGCACTATGCAATACTTAGTAGGTATGGTGCTATAAATGATTTCAAGAATGGCATCAACAGTATTTCTGAAAGTATTCTTGATAATTATTCTATATTTGCAAGATATTTCTGTTACAATAATACATCTCTCAAAGCGCTTGATGTTTTAAATCTCTTTTCTTATAATAACGATTGTGTCCTTGGTTCGAATGGCAGACTTCAGGAAGATGATGCAATGATAGAATTTGAGTTCATCATTACAGATCTCGAAAAGGGAAAATGTGGTAACATAACTCTCAAAGATTTTTTGATATTTGTGTCATGTTACGATCGCATACCTGCTTTCGGGTTTTCAAAAAACATTGACATTTATTTTGTCAACAGAGACCAGCTAGCGACGTCATCAACATGTGATATGAGCTTTACAGTACCGACGATTAACACAAAAAATAACATTTTAAAAGCTTTGGAGGAAGGAAAGTCGTTAAATGCCATTTAGAGATTGTTTAGACATTTTGTTTTAGCTTATTTATTTATAGTTTGTTCTCATTACTTTTTCTGATGTTTTTTCACATATCTTGATATTTTTCTTGACAAGATTTAAAAACACGTTAGGTAAAGACTGTTGTGTTTGGTATTATACGACGCTGTCTTGCAATATATTTTTGTTATATTTTTATATATATTATATTTTTTAACATATACTTGTGATGTTTTGGAAAGTTTAAAAACCACCTTAACATTGTCGAACAAATTTTTGGATTTGCAAAGTGTTCTTAATGATTTTGTTATTATCAAAGGTATATAAAATATTTGTGTTTGTACTGACTTTTACAAGTAAACTTAAAATGTTTTATTATATCGCGTCATTTTCTGTTTGTCCATTCAGTGAAATTTCCAGTAGTCTTTCAAAAGCTGATAATGCTTCTCTCCAATCTGTTGGCATGGCAATGTTAGTTTCAGCCCTAACGTAATCAAAATACTCTGTATACACGTTATGTTCCTCTTTTTGTACTATGTGGCTCCATACGTACTGAATATCCCTGTTGTTGACAGAAACCTTTTGATCTTGTCCTCCAAATCTTTCTGGCAAAAAAAATATGGAATCAGGACGCCCAGCTACACCCTCATGTTTTGATTTACGTATGTAATGAGTATTCCAGTGCTCAACTATATTATCTAAATCATTTTGAATTATTCCAACAAAGCAGTAGTACAACAATTGTTTATCTAGCTCACGCGTAAGATCAATAACACCTTGCGACTCTAAATCTTTGAAAAAGTTTCGCCACCAAGAGGATCTGTTTTTGCTAAAATAAGACCACCATGATTCTATCCTTTGATTTCTTGTAGACGGTACATAGCGATGAGCGTCAGGGTTGTCATGAAAAAAATCTTGGATAGCAGCCGTTATTCCATTTTCAGTTCCTAAGTCAGTAACTAACTCCATTGGACAACCATCTGTTTCTGTCACTGCATTCAGGTACATGGAAGCTATACGATCTGGTGATTTGTTTGATCTAGTCACGCGTAACCACATAATCTTACGGCTAAATCCATCAATACATCCATGTATTGGAAATCCCCAAGGTTTAAGTTTATCATACCCATCAATATGCCATGCATAGTTGGGTCCTGGGTTTCTGTAAAGCCTTCTGCGCAGTTTCCGAGCCTGTCTCACTTCAACACCAACAGGATCCAATTCTTTTAACAAAGATTGTACTATATTTCTGGGTATTTGAAAACCTTCGATGCGCAATTTGTGCCAAATTGTTCGGTAACCACCACATGATCCTGGACCATCTATAATTTCTTCAATACGTTTTTTCACTTTTGCATGCACGTCGTTACTTATGGAACCGCGTCGTCGGGATAAGCCATATAACTTTAACCTTCTTAACAGTGTACTCCTGCTAATGTTCAATCCAAAGCGAGACAAATGACCTAAGATTTTTTCGTATTCAAAACCACTGTTAAAATAGTACTTAATAAGGCTTTCCTTGTCAATTTCTATGTTTTCATCGTCAGTAGATTCGTCTTAAATAAAAAAGGGACATCGTTATACAAACACTGATTATGAGTAAGAATTATCTGTCTAAACAATAATATTGTAGTCTGTATACCTTCACTCATGTTACCACGTCTTTTAACAAGGAAATATATTTAGCTATTTTGCTCTATCAATAAAATTATCGATAAATAAATGAATAAATTTGGTTCTCCTTCGGAGGGATTTTTTCTTTGTGCCGTGACTTTTTTTTGTGCCGTGGCTTTTTTTTGTGCCGTGGCATTTTTTTTGTGCCGTGATATAATTTTATAAGTTGTGGACATATTTTTTTTGTGCCGTGGCATTTTTTTGTGCCGTGTGGTAGATTTGTGCCGTGACACTTGTGGGCCACCGTACCTTTTTATATGTTTTAGCTTTGTGGAAGTAGCAGCTCCGAGTTGGAAGATGAGCAGGATAAACACCACCAAAGTAGTGCGCCCAAAAAATAAAGATAGAGTAAATATTTTTGATGGCTATTGTGATTTCAGCAGGATTTATATCTTGGAGACCTTTATAAATATCTTGAAGAAATTCTTAAATGTTCTTAATTTTTACAGTCGTACTATCCCACTTGTTCTCCTGTATTTCGACTTAGTTTTTTAATTTGTTTTTTAATATATTTTTTTATATTTATTTATGCTCATATGTATACATTGATTTTGTTTAACATAATATATTATGTATTTCTATTTTATTTATTATATATATAATGTTCTTAACTTTTTCAATTTTCAATTTATATATTTTATGTCATTTTTTGAAGTTTAAATGTTCTTAAAATGTTCTAAATCTTTGGACCACTGAAGCTATCTGTTCATATATATTTTTCATTTGTTTTTATATATACAAATTTCTATTTTATTATTTTTACATTATTTATGTATATATAAAAGTTCCACAAGAAGCTTTTTAATGATAATTATCCAGTTGTGTTATTATCCCCCGGGGGAGGGTCGGAATTAAGTTGAATTGGGTTAAGGTGGTTTCAGGTGTTTTCTCCTTCTGGTTACCTAAGCTTTCTTCGAGCATATCAAATTCAGTTTCTCTCACACGAAAGCTTAGACGCAAACAAATGTCAGAGCAAATCTCTAATATTCAAATCTCATAGCAAACTCCGAATTGCAATCAACCATTGAGCACAAAGTCGGAGTGGTCAGATTTTACTCTCTTAAATAATACTATTAATTATATTTCTTTGGGTAATTGAAGCCATTCTGGCCCAAAACAAAAGGTTTCCCGATATTGACCGGGTCAGCAAAGAACAATAGAATTAACCAATGAAAAAGCGCATTCAGAATTTTAACGCAAAAAATCGTAAGACAACGTAATTTTTCCCACCTTACTATTCCAATTTGCTGGTGGTAAGAAAAATTATGTTCCTGGCTAGCTCGTTTCAGATGGTTTTAGCTCGTTTCAGCTCGTTTCAGCTCGTTTCAGGTGGTTTCAGCTCGTTTCAGGTGGTTTAGGTAGTTACTGCTTTTAGTAAGTACCGCATGGGGGAAGACTTTTTTTCAAGTTGTTTACATGTGAAATTATTGTTAATAGAAATCATCCAGTCTGAATTGAATGGCACGGTTTCCATCTGCAAAAATGGCCAGTTGCAAAGAAGAGCACATAATTATCTGGTCTGTAAAATAAAACAACCACCCCAAATACTACCTCAATTGGGGTATATGTTTTCAATTAACCCAAGGTGCTCAATCAAAACGTTTAAAAATCTAGTCATGTTCAAAGTCTTGCGTTAGTGTTTTTTCTGAGAAGGATAGATAGCAAATTAATTTTAAATCAATCAATCTTTTTTATTTTCATATTTTTACAACTATTTACTATTTGTGTATGTATATATAGGACGAAATACTTCTATTTCAGTGGTAATAGAAAGTGCAAATGGGGTGGACATATTTGATGGGATGGTGCTGTTACAACCGCTTGCAAAAGTTCAATTGTCAACGTTCGGAACCATTGCAGAATACATTATCAATAAAATTATGAGGGAAAGTTCAGTTGTTTACTTTGTAACAGCCAGTATCCTCAAGACTCGCAAGTCTTTCTTGCGTCAAAAGAGGATGTTTTCAGGAAATTTACGCTTTTGAATCGAAAGAGGGAAGCAATGTCAAACAAACCAATGGGCAAAATACTTGCAAAATCCAGATAACAAAAGAGAACTTGTGACGTCCTGCTTAAAGAATGATCTAAAGTGTTATGGGAAAGACGCTCTTTGCCAATGTTGATTCAAAATTCTTAAGCTATACACCAGTGAAAATAAGGTAAGAAGCTTTTTTTTTAAAAACCCGTAATAAACTTTACACCACATGTTTGAACGGGATTTATGGCTATTTATTTACTTTCCCATACACTGATAACAATTTATATACCATATATACACTTTTAGCAATCTATATGCCATTTTAAGGTAGTATGCAGAGAAAATGTTTCTCTCAGAAAAAAGCAAGAAGAAGCAGATACCAAAGTCATTCTTTGTTCTCAACACGCTTCACCACGCCACAGTGCAACATCTGTCATAATCAGCATGGTTGATAGTGACATAGCTATCTACTCATTGTATTTCCAACAAAAAATTGACATCACATTCTTTATTAAGATTGGTGTAAAAGAACGCACACATATCATTAATGTTTCTAAAATCGCGTCGCACCTGGGCAGAGATTGAATAATATAGATATTATCTTGTCACGAACAAGCGAGTTTATTCTAGGCTACGCTTTGACAGCTACAGCTATCATCGACAGGCAACGATCGTAATCATCTTTGGCTATTTATTAGTTGAGGAGATAATTAGACGATCGAAATCAACCAATCAGATCACTGCAATTAAAGTAATTAAATTTTTTCATGGACCCAGATGGAGGCAATAGATTGATTAAAATCTTTCCTTTTTCTAAAAGTTCGCTTTATGTTATGTTCCTTTTTCTAAAAGTTCGCTTTTTGTTACGTTTGTCCCAAATCATTTTGCACTTTTTTCTAAATATTCGCTTTCGGAAGTGCAGGTAACCATATTTTTCTGGAAGCTGATAGGAAATACTATTCATATGAGTATTTATGTCTATACTATTTATGGTCAGATGAGGATCGAAATCAACCAATCATAAACTGATTGTGTGTCATTGCAAACGTGTTTTGTACGTTACTTCAATGAGTAAAACCAGCATTGGGTGGAAATTTTATGATGCCATCACCACATGGCCATGGATGGACGATTATTGATGGGCAACTATCAATTAATGGATGTTGATGCCACCTTCCCCATATATGTAGTTCCACAGTTTATATCAAACAACTGTAAGAAAAGCGCATGCAAAAGAGCCACTTGTATTTGCCTGCTATACATAGATTTCCTTGTACTGATCTATGCAGCTGCTGCAGTAAAAAATGTGAAAATCAAACTGAATCAGACAGCTCTGGTGAGGATGACTCTGATGACCCACATGATGATGTTGATAACTTAATGACGGTGTTGAAAACGAATTATTATATATATTTATAAAAAATATAATATATAAAAGTTGTTTATTGTATTTTTTTTTGTTTATTCAAAGTCTACCCAAAATTTAAAGTGTACCCTTAGAACCTTGATGATGTCACTAAGAAAATTTTAAAAGCTTATATCTTCTTAAATAAGAATGCTAATCATATGACTTATATATCAAATTTCATTGTATTTTAATGCTCCTTCATTTGGTTAGTTTTCAAAAATTAAGAAAAAAAATTATTACTACTAATTCTTATGACGTCGTAACTTAAATTGTTATCCACCCGAAAACAAACGGGTTTTGGTGTTTAGAAATTAGACAACATGGTATTTCGTCATCAGGGGTAATACCTTATCTGTTTTACTTGATTGCACATTGTCCCTATAACGACCAATTTTTTTTTTACGCCAGCACCCTGACTACTTTGCCTTTTACACACAGACAGACACACTTCATATTATTATTATATTATATATATATGGCCTCAAAGTTGCTTCGAAGTTGTAAGTGTATTTCACCAGGTGTTGCTTTACGCTTGCTTTTTTGCACATTAATAGTAGAAAAAGGACTTTTCATTTTTTTAAAGAACTGTTTTGTAGGTTGTTTCTTGAATTATCCAAGTTAAGCCTTGGTTGGTTAACTTCCAAAATCTTCAGTTTGTCCAGTTGCTTAGTAGTTGCTAAACTTTTGATCTCAACTTTTGACCTCAACTTTTGACCTTAGGCCCTAGCAACTTTGTACATATGCCATGTACCACACTGTAACATCAGAAAAAATGCATAGTGTGCAGTGACACAACATGCACAAAATATGCAATAGTATTACCTCACCACCATCTTTTCATTTTCTAAATTATTCACAAGGTTTGTTTAATATAATTAAAGCTAAAAATTTTAGTGCTTAAATTAAAAAAAAAAACGTTTTTGTGTATTGTGTATTCCAAAAAAAGGTCTTGGGTTAATCATTATTATGCTACCGCTGGGTGCTATTATGACCATCTGAAAACATATGCTGGATTTTCAGTAACACCACTTTTGAACATTGTCACCCAATACTTCGTACTGCATTTGGTATGCTTTATATGATTTTTATATATATATTTGTTATTATTTAATGTATTAGTTATTTAATATATTAGTATTATATATATATTACACTGATGGATTTTGTTTCAAGTATCGTGCAATACCAGTCTAGCACTGCTGGAAGAGATTCAATATGCAGGTAAAATCCTCCTTAAAAATTGCATTAAAAAATGACAAATAAGTAAAATTAGTTAAATAAAATTAGAAAAATAAAATTAGTTAGTTTGAAGATTGTCAATTTTTTCTTATTTCTTTTATGGTTGTTCAGTAGGTTTTATCCTTCCTGTGATTAAATCTGATGACTTAGATTTAGCATCTTCCTTTATATTAAAAAAGTTATTTGAGTTGGGAGCCCATTTTTTGTTGTTTTGTCCATTATTATTTTTTCTACATGATCACCTGCAAATGTCTATGTTTTAGCTTTTTCATGTTACTCATCTCAACAGCTGATGATTTCCATTGTAATTCTTTGTCCCAGGTTGTTGCAATATACTGCCAAACTGATCAGTCATGTGTTGACAAAAGAAAATTCTCAAAATGATCTGATTAAAAGATTGAAGCAATGCGAATCTGTTCTGAGTACAAGCAGAAAAAGTAAGTTGTGAATGTACGATATTGAAAACTTGTCATAGGGTTATTATGCTTGGTTTATATTTTTTAACTAAAAAAATATAACATGCCAGAAATCTGCGAGATGAGATAAACAGAAAAAACAGCCACCTAGGTTCTAAGCTTTCGAATGAAAAACGCTTTATAAATTAAACTTGTGAAGGCTGAACTTCAAAAAGCTGGACAGGTTAGATTTTTCCAGTTTTCTTATTTTTGGATGTAAAAGCTGGAAAATATCATTGTTTTGCTTTGTCATAAAATACCATTTCTTCACAGTTTAAAAGCTACGAGATTGAACTTTTTAGATTAACTTAAACTTGAAAAGTAAGCCAATATTTTACACTTTTTTAGTGCTAACTTTGCCAGATAAAAATGTCATAAAATCAGCATTTATTTTTTAACTTGATCGTTGATCGCATTTATTTTTTAACTTGATCGTTGATCTGTTTGTATTTCGATTTCACAACTAACCTCGTTTGATTCATTTGACTCTATCCTTTTCCAATGGGTCTATTTAGTGGCATTGAAAATGATAAAACAGTTGTATCCATTTATTCATACATTTATTTATTTATTCATATATTTATTCAATTTTTATTTATTAAAAATAAAGAGCCTGTCGCTCCGAACTTCAAATGTATGGAAGACATTAATAAAGCAATACAGGACCATGAAATGGAAACCAATTCAAAGTTCTCGGTTTACAATACACATGGATGTTTTTATGAAAAAGGTATATAATATGTTCATTTAACCGTACTGAGTACTGATCCTAGTAGTATGATTCTTAAATATTTTTTATTAAGAAATTGATATCAAACATCACAAAATCCTCTTTGAAGATGTTAAACGAAAAGATGTCATCAAACAAATACCATTTACTGGCGTTCCTTTTGTTGTCTTGTCTAAAAAAAGACTCGATTGCACACATGGTGTTGATCACAATGTTTCGGCGAAAAAGAAGCGAATGGATGCTAAATTTAGTGAAGTATGTATGATTTGTTTTAAGTCCATTCATATCGGATTAGATATTTTTGATAATAATGATATATTTAATTTTACTAGTTAAAGAACGACCATTGTTTCAAGAAGAGTCGGTTCCATGCACAGAACACCAAAAAAATGAATTGTCCCGCCGTAATTGTATTGAGAGACATATTGGTATTTCCTGAATTCAATGTTAGTTTATTTCAATTTTCCAAAAACGTTTTGTGAGAATTCTCCCCAAGCCTGTTTAATTAACTCTTAACCTTGAAAACAATTTTTGCATCTTATAGGCATTGTGCAATAGTCGTTCAGCGAAACAATCTGTTTCCAAAAAACTTAGAGAAGCATGGTCATTGAAAAAAGTTAAAACTGAGCGAAGAATATTCATCTATTTTCCAGAAAAAGGATCTCACAAAGGCCATTTGTCGCTATGAAGAAAGTCGGCTTAAGTGTGCCCCCGAAATGTACCGCGGGGTGAAATTAATATTCAAGTCCGTAAAATTGTACTCTGCAATGACGGGTTGTTTTTAGACTTTTCCTTTCCTGCTCTCGCGCTTCGATATCTGTCCTGCTTTTTTAACCCTGCTTTTTTAGCGCGCTATCGCTGAAAAGAGAGACAGGAATAACCTACCGTAGGAATGCAACTGCTACTTTTTGATTGGCTAATTTTTGCAGGGCAGTTGCGCAACAATTTTATTGATCCGTGGCCGGATCAACTAAACTAATAAAGAAAGCTACACCCTTTTAATTATATTATAGTGAGGCTGATGAATAAAATTATGGATTTAATTTATTTCATTCACTATTTCGATTTCGAAAGTCATCTCGAACATTGTAGTTCAACTTTATTTTTCGATTAAACCTAAACAATTAAAATCTGTAGTTAAAAAATTTAAAATGTAGTTGATACCTTGTGTATTCTTATGGTAAAAGTTTAATCTACCAACTTCTACCCAGTGTGTGTTTGGAGTGTACATGTGCGCTTCATGTGTTTCCTGAAAGTTCGCCCTTGAACTCTAAGGACTATTAGGCTACTCACTCGGGGTGCTTAATACCATTATTTTAAAGGTTTTTATGACAGAAGGAGAGTGCTGTGGGCGGAAATAATCTATCAAGATTTCGAGGTGCGGATGCTTTTTCCATGCTCAACACGAATAAGATACTATTCTTTCCTGTTCAGAAAGTACAACCAGGCAACAGTAAACAACGTTCTATCTAAATGTCATCGGTTAAAAGGTGTTTTAAATGGCGATGGATCGAGCTGGCAGCAGCATGTGCGTTGACTAATGCTTTTCAATAAATTTGAGTTTGGTGGGATATTTTTAAATGTTCAAACTTATTAAAAATTATTATGCGGTAACTGCATTGTTCTTTCTAAATGTTTAAGCGATTTCTCGCGATTTTATTTGACTAAAGCTAGAATTTTTGGTATTTTAAGTCTCAGTTATAGCTATATAGCCTAAAGTAGCTAGCTAGCTAGCTACTTTAGGCTAATTAATGTTTGTTTTTAATCCGCCATGTTTGAAAGTGACTTCCAAAATAATTATGCGAATATTTTAAAACAATACTGTGAAATTTAAGTGGCTAATATTTTTGATTTTGAAATCAGTTGTCAGTTTGAATGTTAACTGTCAAGGTAGGTTATTCTAAACTCTCTTTTTTCTCTTCTCTATCAAAAATATCAAAAAGGGAAAAATGATGAGTTTAGTTTACTAGACTAGTGGGTGCCATGCTTTATCACTCAAGTCAATATCATTAATAAGCCCATACCATACGATTTATTGGATAACTTTTCAGTTTAACAAATTACCATAAAGTTTCTAGTCGTATGATTAACAACGAATATGGTTACTGGCCATTATTCTAATGAAAATCTCACGTGTAATTCTTACTACTCTACATATTAAAGGTCTGCGATGGAGTGCCAGACAACAAAATAAATATGGTACCCTAGCTGTGAATGCACATCTATGCCGGATATCGTGTTTCAGGTTGTTTCGCCTAATTTTGGCTGGTTTCAGATGGTTTCCGGTGGTTTCAGCTCGTTTCAGGTGGTTTAGGTAGTTACTGCTTTTAGTAAGTACGTCCCCCATGCAAGGTTCTCACAGCAAATCTTCTGGTTATAATTACCAAAATAGCATGGAAACAAGACTAGCAATTAATTTCGAATGTAAATAACTTGGAAAGGAGGCTTTTCCCCCTTAAGGCTCTTATGTCAAATTTTCTCCTGATAAAGTTGTTTACAATGATCAAATAACATGGAAACGAGGCTATAGCTGTGTAAGAGTTTCATTAAGCCACATTCAATGTACAGTCAAACCTGTATAGCTATGAAAGATTAGTTGCATTATTACATGTGGCAACCATTCTTTAGTTCAAGAATTGTCATTTAGCTGTTTTCTGACTGCAAATTCATCTTAGAATACCGTGGCAAGTAGTGCTTATGAAAAATTTAGGTTTTTATTGCGCATTCTGCCACTTTTTCCAACCAACCGCAAATATAAGTGCATAGCAACGCCCATAGCAACCATTTTCGCATTTTTAGACAGCTTTCTTGCTCCTCCGTCGATGTTTAATTCCTTGCAATAGCTAGATGATACTTTAGGGCCTCCTAAGACGGCATGTGAGAAAAGTGAGACCCGATACCCTATGTGATACCCGATACCCGAGACCCGAGACCCAATACCCTGATACCGATACCCGAGACCCGATAGCCTGATATTTTTTTTATTTTTTTTGTTATTTTTTTTATTATTATTTTTATTTATTTTTAATATGAACGATAATAAAAACACATTTTGATATGTATATTTCTTCGTTATATACGGAAATATTTGTTGCACGTAATATGCGAATATGCTGCTGGCTCAACAATGGTTTTATATCGCTAGGAACTACAATGAAACTACCATAAAAAAATTATTTTGTCTGCTCAAAAACATGAATGATTGAAGTGATAGTAGACTTTTTTAAATTCATTAGAGTATTTTTGTTTTTTCGTTGTAGGGTCGAAATAACTCCTTTTGGTTTTCGAAACCACGATTAAATTTTGTATATTGTCCAAAATTTCCTCCACAACCATAGCAAGTTAATACATTCTTGTGGGCGTAGTTGAGAAGGAACAAGAGATAATCATTATCTGTTGGCACAGGTGGGGCTGGTTTATTAACTGTTGTTGAAGGTGGAATAGGTTGGGTTGATGGTAGTATTGAATATGTTTGTATTGAAGGCGCAGATAATATATTGGTTGCGTTGGATATGAAGTATGTGTCTGTGAAGTAGTTGAAACAATAGTAGGCTGCGATAACGGTAGTGTAGATGGTGTTTGTGCAGGAGCTGATGGATCGTTTAAATTTGTAATTGGAACCTTTTTGACGTTAGCTGGCCCTTTTCATCTCTGAGTTGCCTTCGTTTTCTTTTTGCCCGCGTTTTTCTCTTTAGAAAAGTCTACTAAGTTTCTGACATTAGGTGTCTTTTTTTCGCATTTCTTCAAAAAAGGTTAGACCACATTCAACTTGCATGCAATGCAGACAGTATGCGCACATATTTCGAAACTTTTAAAGCGAAAGCAAATTTCACAACAAGTTAAAATAGTTTAAATAGTTAAAATGTTTTTTTTCTTGTTCATTCCAACTGTGAATGGTTGTTCTTTGTTTTAGCATTTTTCACATAATATGTATCGCCAAATCCTTTGATGAACGTACGCCTTGCTTCGAATAAACCAACATATCATCTCCGATATGTTAGGTTGAAAAATAAGAAAATAATTAGAAAAAATTAGGATTTTTATTAAAATAAAACATCGCCGAAAAAAAATTAATAAATAAAAAAAATCAGGGTATCGGGTCTCGGGTATCGGTATCAGGGTATTGGGTCTCGGGTATCGGGTCTCGGGTATCACATAGGGTATCGGGTCCCACTTTTCTCATATGCCCTCCTAAGACAATATATGACTTAAATAGGCCAAATATAAGGGACGGAGGAGAGTGTATAGGATTTCCGCACCTATACATCAAAATTTTCAATTTTCGTGCCACTTTTTTTGGACTGGGTTGCCCAGTACTTTAATCCGGTCATTCCCCTATATAATTGCTAAATTAAGCGAGACAAGGTAATTTTTCTAGTTGAGACTAAATTGGCCTACACTTTTTAGTCACGTGATACATGGGACACCTTTACTAATATCATGTGACCATTTCTCGGACAAACAGCGCCTCAAACTCAAACTTTCGTTAATCTAAGCTATTTCGCAGCTGAAGGAGGAAGGGCTTGTTCAAGAAAACGAAGAAAGGGTATGTTTAGCTCGCTAATATATCACTACTTTTTACATGTAATGAACCCATTCTTATTCTCACTCACACCTAAAGCTAGCTAGCTTAAGACTGCAGATTTAGATAGAATAATAATAGAACTTAGATAGCATATAGCTAGCTCTAGCTACTGTTAGAGTTAGCTAGCATAAAAACAAACAAACAATGCAATATAGCTAGCATCAAACTAGCTACAAGGCTAGCATAAAATTAACTACTTAGCTGGGATAAAACTACCCATGTAGCTAGCAATAAATTGCTATTTTTGCTGGCATAAAATCAGCAACATAGCTAGCTAGCATAGAAAAATTCTTTGGGACAAATTTTCTACCTACCCTCTAGCTAGCTATTATACATATATACTACACAGTGAGTGAGATAATTCTACTCTGTAGGAATGTCCCATCATATAGCTTGTTCTAGCTACAATTGTGCACAAAATGTGTTGTCTCTGGCAATTTTATACCAAAAACCAAGAACCAAAAAGTTTAGCAAAGTCAGCAAAAGAACATAGCCAGCTAGATATTTTGCAGATAGTACGTTCTGTTCTCACTTGTGATCAATGTTTATATACAGGTATGTCACGTGTAATTGTTTGCGTTGCATAGCCACAAAAGGGCAGTTCTTAACATTAGGGGGAATAGAGAGCCATATTTTCGTGGACGATTGTAGCTAGATATTGTAAACACACCAGAAAATAAACTTTTTTAACCCTGCCGCTGAGCATACATCAGTGCGGCTCAAGTTACAGAAGCGAAAATTATTTCAATATATATATATATATATATCGGGAAATTTTTACAACATCGACATTTGTTATTACTGAGGCTTTTTAAATTCTGAATAGCGGTTCTCGTTCAATTGTCAACATGTATTGAAAATAATCTCCAAATGTATTCATTATTTCTTACTTAATTTCACAATATGTATACAAATAATGTCCCAATAATTTCTGTTTCTGTAACTTGACCTGATCTTTACACCAATGCGGCTGGCTCTAACGACGTTTTTGTTCAATTTTGAATAAGAGCTTTTTATCCTACTGTCATGAAAACTTGTTTGCAAAATAAACATACTGCTGTTTGATTTTTAGCTGGACAGGGTAACAACGGGCTGTTTCCGCTGTATGTTTTTAAACCGAAATTGCAACAAAGGTTTTTTGGAAAATGTGTTACGCCTATCAGATGTCACGATTAATTTTTCATCTTTCACAGAAACTTTTCCCATAAAATATTGCAGTTATTTTTGCTTTAAGAGGGTAAAAACAGGTTATAAACTGTATTTTTATTTTTAAATGTTACAAAATTTTCCACAAAATAAAATTGTTTTAGGTGCGTAGGATAACAACAGGTTGTTAACTGTCTGTTTGTTTGAACCGAAGTTAGGATAGTTTTTTGGAAATGGGTATTATGCCGAAACGTATGTGCGAAACAGTATACCTGTACAAATCACTCAGCCCAATGTTAACAACAAGCTGTTACCAACCTGTGTTTCTATTTAACAGAAGTTGCGCTAATTTTTTGTTTGAAATGGTATTGAACCTATATGGATGTGCAACATTGTTTACCTGTACTAAGCACTCACCCTGGATTGAAATTCACTTTTTAAGTTTTGCCAGAAACATTTTGAAAAAATTCGCTACGATGGGCACAACATATAGACTGTATTTTTGCAAAAAAGTTATTATTTGAAAAATATATTACACCTGAGACATCTTACTGTTGTGTGTGCTTCACATAATTTATGATATACTGCATACTTGTACTAAAGCGCTCCACATGAATGTGTGGCACAGTTTACAAAACGTATAAATCGCTCTACACCAGACGTTTAACGCCAGGTGCCCCTGCCTAGTTAGTAAAAAGGCTATGTGAGCATATATAACATGCACATGTAAAGTTTTAATTAATGCCTTTGCCTTTTCCGTTTTTGTAACTTGACCCGAACTGTACACTGATGTCGGACACCATTCTTTTTCCGTTTAACCTTTTTTAGCATTTTCTAATTTATGCCCTGAACTTTTACACCAATGCGGGATATCAAGCTTAAGTCCAGTAGCCTAATTAATTGATATTATTTTGAAGTTTCTGTTCAGTTGGAAATAAGAATTTTTTATTCTATTGTCATGCAGCTGTTTCCGCTGTTTTTATTTAAACCGAAGTTGCAGTAAAGTTTTTTTGAAAAATGTATTACGCCTATCCGATTTCACGATTAATTTTTGATCTTGCACAAGAACTTTTCCCATAAAATATTGCAGGATTCTTTTTGCTTTAGGAGTGTAAAAACAGGTTTTAAACTGTGTTTTTATTTTTAAATGTCACAAAAACTTTTCCGCAAAATAAAATTGCTGAGTGATTGTTTTAGCTGTGTAGGGTAACAACAGGGTGTTTACTGTCTGTTTGTTTTAAACGGTGAGAAGTGTATACGTAATGATGAAGGTGTTTTGGCTAGCACAGGAAGAGAAAAGGGTAGCTTGGAAGATGATGTTGTAGAAGGGCCAGCTATGCAGATCAAGACAGAATGGGTAGTGGAGGCTATTAGGAAATTGAAGATTGGCAAGGCTGCAGGAGTATCAGGTATTGTTGCAGAGATGGTAAAAGCATCTGGATATATTGGAGTTGAGCTTATTACAAGTCTTGCTAACCAGATTATAAAGGATAAAAATGTATTACGCCTATCCGATTTCACGATTAATTTTTGATCTTGCACAAGAACTTTTCCCATAAAATATTGCAGGATTCTTTTTGCTTTAGGAGTGTAAAACAGGTTTTAAACTGTGTTTTTATTTTTAAATGTCACAAAAACTTTTCCGCAAAATAAAATTGCTGAGTGATTGTTTTAGCTGTGTAGGGTAACAACAGGGTGTTTACTGTCTGTTTGTTTTAAACGGTGAGAAGTGTATACATAATGATGAAGGTGTTTTGGCTAGCACAGGAAGAGAAAAGGGTAGCTTGGAAGAATTATTATCAGAGGTTGCTTAACACTGAGTTTGATTGGGATGAGGATAATTTGTCTGATGATGATGTTGTAGAAGGGCCAGCTATGCAGATCAAGACAGAATGGGTAGTGGAGGCTATTAGGAAATTGAAGATTGGCAAGGCTGCAGGAGTATCAGGTATTGTTGCAGAGATGGTAAAAGCATCTGGATATATTGGAGTTGAGCTTATTACAAGTCTTGCTAACCAGATTATAAAGGATGGTGCTATTCCGAGTGAGTGGCAGTCGAGTGTAATAGTGAATTGTTTCAAGGGCAAGGGTGATGCATTAGAAAGGGGTAACTATAGATGTTTGAAGTTGGTTGATCAAGTAATGAAAGTTATTGAAAGAGTGATTGATAAGTTACTTAGAGAAAGGATTGATATAGATAAGATGCAATTTGGTTTTGTTCCAGGGCGTGGCACTACAGATGCAATATTTTTACTCAGACAGCTTCAGGAAAAGTATTTAGGAAAGAGAAAGAATCTCTATTTTGCCTTTGTAGATTTAGAGAAAGCTTTTGATAGAGTGCCACGTAAAGTTATTTGGTGGGCTATGAGAAAATTAGGTGTGGATGAGTGGCTAGTTACGATGGTACAGTCTATGTACAGCAATGCTAGAAGTCGTGTCAGGATTAACGATTCACTTAGTGATGAATTTAGTGTAAATGTTGGTGTACATCAGGGTTCTGTACTTAGTCCTTTGTTGTTTGTTCTAGTCTTAGAAGCGCTGTCGATGGAGTTCAGAACAGGTTGTCCATGGGAGTTATTGTATGCAGATGATTTGGTTCTCATAGCAGAGTCGATGGAAGAATTAGTTGAAAAGTTTGAGAAGTGGAAGAAAGGACTAGAAGAGAAAGGGCTAAAGGTAAACACAGCAAAGTCTAAAGTCATGATTAGTAGCATTGCAGCCAAGTGTGACCTTGTAGTTGGAAAGTGGCCTTGTGGAGTTTGCAGGAAAGGGGTTGGTAGTAACTCAATTTTTGTCAGACTTGCAAGCATTGGGTACATAAGAAGTGCAGTAGTATTAGTGGAAGGTTAAGAGCTGACATTCAGTTTGTATGCAAGCGTTGCAAAGGTGAGATTATAGAGAATGAAGTATTTCCAGCTTTAATGATGTACAACAGTGGCTCGTTAGAGATAGTTGAGAACTTCTGTTACTTAGTTGATATGTTGGGCAGTGAAGGGAGTGTTGGAAGAAGTGTTACTTGCAGGATAGGTTCTGCTTGGAAAAAGTTCAGAGAGTTACTTCCTTTGTTGACTAGCAGAGTCCTGTCAATTGAGGTAAAAGGTAGGTTGTATGAGGCCTGTGTAAGAAGTGTTATGTTGTACGGTAGTGAGACATGGGCAGTGAAGCAGGAAGATCTTGACCGTTTAGAAAGGAATGATATGAGAATGGTTAGGTGGATGTGTAACGCCAGTCTGAGAGACAGAAAGAGTTCAGATGAGCTAAGAAGCAGGCTAAGTCTCCGTAGAATTAAAGATGTTATCCAGATAAGAAGATTGAATTGGCTGGGGCACTTGGAAAGAATGGAGGAGGATAATTGGGTAAGAAAGTGTAGAGACTTGATAGTTCCTGGGGCAAAGCCCAGAGGCAGACCGAGAAAGACTTGGCAGGAGGTTATAAGGACAGACTTGATACAGAGGAAGTTGAGTTTAGATCTAACACAGTCTAGATCAGATTGGAAGAGGGTCATTAATATACCCCGTCCAACCCATGCTAGCATGGAAAACGGACGTTAAGCCGAGAATGATGATGATGATGATGATGGTATTATGTCAAAATGTATATGTGCGCCACAGTATATTTGTACTAATCACTCAGCCTAGTGTTAACGACAAGCTATTACCTGTGTTTCTATTTAACAGAAGTTGTGGTAAAGTTTTTTTTCAAAGGGTTTGTATACCTATACTAATGGCGCACCACAGATTAAAGTACATATATATTTTAAGTTTCACCGGGAACATTTTGTGAAAAATAAAAAAGGTTTGCTGACTGTTTTCGCTATGACATGGCACAATATGTAAATTGTGTTTTTATTCTAGCTAAAGTTGAAGGAAATATATTTTCTGAATCTGAAAAATATAATTACACCCGAAACACCTTAAATGTTGTGTGTTTCACTCGATTTACGATATACTGCACACCTGTACTAAGGCGCTCCACCTGAATGTGTGGTACAGTTTACAATTTGTTTAACTGTTCCACCAAGTGTTTTACGGCAGGTAACACAGTTACTTGTGACTTAACCAGCATTTCTCAAAAGGTTAATTAACTAGGCTGTGTGCTGTAAATTGTGTATATAATATTCACCTGTAAAGTTTTATATATATATATATTTATGCCCTGCTGGTCTAATGGCGATGACACTCATGCAAATGAGAGATCCAGGTTCAAATCCTGGACAGGGCTAGGAAAAACATAATTATTTTGCACCTACAACAACCAGGTTTTCATATAATAGGTAATCTTTGAGTCGTAGAGGGGGGAGTTGCATACATTTATCACTTTCATTTATAGAGCCCAAAAATGCTTTGTTTTTTGTAATAGATCAATCACTTTACGGTAAAAAGTTTTGTGTTGATATACCTGGTAGGCACAAGAAACCAAAAAAGGCGTTTTTTAATAAATTTTTTTGCCTTTCTCGTGGATTTATCAAAAAATGATATGGCGTTATGACCGATTGTTTAAATACTTGTATTGGCACATAATTATGCTAACATGATTCACTGTATATTGACCTGAGATAAATTTGAGACTTTTTTTTGAGATGTTGAATTTGAAATATTTGCACCTCAATATTTTCTATACTCCTGGACTAATATGATACTTATCTTAGATATATTGAGTATACGCAATCTTTGAGTTGTAGGGGGGAGATTTTCTATTAAAGTCAGGCACCCCTGCCTTGCCGTTCCATTGCCTTGCCAGCACTGACCGTGCCTTTGCCTACCCTTCCTATGCCTTTTCTGGTGCCTGCCTACTATGCCCTTGCCTGTGCCTCCCATGCCTGTGCCTCCCATGCCTTGCCTACCCCTGCCTTCCTGATTCCTCTTCCTGTTTCCTTGCCTGCCTTTGCCGTGCCCTTTCCTTGCCGTGCTTAATGCCTTTGCCTTGGCAACCTCTCCGCAACACTTTCTATATTGATTGCGGAGCAAAGCGGAGCCCATTTCCTCATTAAATAAGCCAAATATAAGGGAAAAGGAAGGACGGTGGAGAGTATATAGGATTTCTATACACGATTTCGTCCCTATACATCAAATTTTCAAATTTCGACATGAAAATCTTAGTTACTCAAAATTTAATATGGTCATTCTTTAAATACAGTTTTTAGTAACCGAGACAACATGTTTATTAAGGAGCATGGCGAAGGAGCGTTTGTTGTTTTTTAAAGATGGTGCTGTTCTGCCCGGATAATAAACGCTGCCCTGATTAAGTACGGCGGCTTGCCCCGGTTAAGAACAGGGCAGAAAATACATAATCAGGGCAACATAATCAGGACGGGCCGGCTTATTACTCAAAAAATATTATTTGGCACTTATAAAAGGAACATAATCAGGGCAGGCCAGTTTATATACGACAGTCTAATATTATTTCTCACTTATTATAGAACGCACATAATCGGGGAAGGCCGGCTTATGTATGACAGTCAAATATTATTCGAGACTTATAGAACAAATATAATCGGGGCCGACCGCTTTTATATCATTCGTCATAACTTCTGACAAGCAAATAGCGGCAAAGTTGTTGTTGTTCTCAAATGAAACGAAATTTCGTGGCAAATACTAAATTTTGGGATTCGCAAGTTTAATAACTTTTCACCAAACTTAATTCCCGCAAAAAGAATAATTTAGGTTCCGTGAAATTTAGTTACTTCTTCAAAGTATATTATGTTGAAATGTATTTACTACAAGAGTAGTTTATACTAAGAATTACGTCGAGACTTTTTTCTTTCGCCATGTCTAGTTTTTAGGGGTGTTCTATCTTCCAGAGAATGTTTAATTCACAAAAGTTCGAAGAAAATGCCAATCACAGCCTGCCTGGCCAGCCATTTATATCAGCGTTCATAATCCGGTCACCACGACATAACCAGTGCAAAAAAAACATAATCGGACCATGCGTACATAATCCGGCTGCCCCGGTTGTAAACAGGCCGTTTTCGCAATCTGGGCAGAACAGTGCCAAGCTTAAATGGTGCCGTTTCCAGTTCAGATTATTAAATCTGCATACACCTTTCAGCCACGCGATACATTACTCACTTTGACTAATATCACATGACCTTTTCTCGGACACATACCGCCTCAAACTCAAACTTTCGTTAATCTAAGCTATAATCGCAACCGACGAAAGGGCTTGTTCAAGAAAACGAAGAAAAGGTATGTTTAGCCAGCTAGTATATCACTCTTGTTTTACATGTAATGAACCCTTTCTTATTCTCAGTCACACGTAAGGCTAGTTAGCATAAAACTACCGACTGAGCTGGAATGATAACAGAACTTAGATAGCATATAGCTATAGCTAGCTTTTTAAGACTTTTACAGCTGGTTATAGAATGGAGCAAACATAGCTAGCTATATAAAGCTAAAAAAAAAACTAGCTACAAAGCTAGCATAAAATTAACTACTTAGCTGGGTTAAAACTACCAATATTGCTAGCATAAAATTAGCTATTTTTGCTGGCATAAAATCAGCAAAATAGCTAGCTAGCTAGCATAGAAAAATTCTTTCAGACAGATTTTCTAGCTATAGCTAGCTAGCTTTACATATACTACACAGTGTGTGAGATAATTCTACTCTCTGGGAAATGTCCCGTCACATAGCTTGTTCTAGCTACAATTGTGCACAAAATTCTTTTCAAATTTTCACAGATTATAAATGTTACTATGTTTGATTGAGCTGAGGCAGTCTAAGGTTTATCATTTTTTGTTTCTTTTTTGTTCTAGTGGCCCCCAGTGGAAACAATCCACTAACTATAGGTTTTTGTGATTTTCTGGGCTAGCCACTTTAAATATTTATTATTATTATTATTATTATTATAACGTTTAGCAAAGTCAGCAAAAGAACATAGCTAGCTATAGTTACATATTCTGCAAATGGTACGCTACGTTCCCACGCCACTTATGATCAACTTTTTTAACCCTGCCGCTGAGCATACACCAGTGCGGCTCAAGTTACAGAAACGGAAATTATTTCAATATATAGTTATATATATATATCAGGAAACTTTTTTAACGTCTACATCGCCGAGGCATTTATATAAATTCTGACAAGTGGTTCTCGTGCAATCATCATCACCTACTGAAAATCTTCAAATTATATATATATATATATAATTCATTTTTTGGGTTCAATCAGAACAAATTTCAGAAAAATGAAAAAATTTCCTGTTCGGGAAATCTCATAATTTTTTAACCAGAAAATAATTTCCTGATAAAGAAATATTTTCCGTTTTTGTAACTTGACCCGAACTGTACACTGATGTCGGACACCATTATTTTTCCGTTTAACCTTTTTTAGCATTTTCTAATTTATGCCCTGAACTTTTACACCAATGCGGGATATTAAGCTTAAGTCCAGTAGCCTAATTAATTGCTATTATTTTGAAGTTTCTATTCAGTTGGAAATAAGAATTTTTTATCCTATTGTCATGCAGGGTAGCAACGGCTGTTTCCGCTGTTTTTATTTAAACCGAAGTTGCAGTAAGGTTTTTTTGAAAAATGTATTACGCCTATCCGATTTCACGATTAATTTTTGATCTTGCACAAGAGCTTTTCCCATAAAATATTGCAGGATTCTTTTTGCTTTAGGAGTGTAAAAACTGGTTTTAAACTGTGTTTTTATTTTTAAATGTTACAAAAACTTTTCCGCAAAATAAAATTGCTGAATGATTGTTTTAGCTGTGTAGGATAACAACAGGGTGTTTACTGTCTGTTTATTTGAAACGAAGTTAGGATAGTTTTTTGGAAAGGGGTATTATATCGAAATGTATATGTGCGCCACAGTATATTTGTACTCAGCCTAGTGTTAACGACAAGCTATTACCTGTGTTTCTAGTTAACAGAAGTTGTGCTAAAGTTTTTTTGAAAGGGTTTGTTTACCTATACTAATGACGCACCACAGATTAAAGTACATATATATTTTAAGTTTCACCGGGAACATTTTGTGAAAAATAAAAAAGGTTTGCTGACTGTTTTCGCTATGACATGGCACAATATGTAAATTGTGTTTTTATTCCAGCTAAAGGAAGGAAATATATTTTCTGAATATGGAAAATATAATTACACCCGAAACACCTTAAATGTTGTGTGTTTCACTCGATTTACGATATACTGCACACCTGTACTAAGGCGCTCCACCTGAATGTGTGGTACAGTTTACAATTTGTATTAACTGTTCCACCAAGCGTTTTACGCCAGGTAACACAGTTACTTGTGGCTTAACCAGCATTTCTCAAAAGGTTAATTAACTAGGCTGTGTGCTGTACATTCCTAAGTGTATATAATATTCACCTGTAAAGTTTTGTATATATATATATATATTTATGCCCTGCTGGTCTAATGGCTATGATACTCATGCAAATGAGAGATCCAGGTTCAAATCCTGGACAGGGCTAGGAAAAACATAATTATCTTGCACCTACAACAACCAGGTTTTCATAAGTATATGATATTAGCCATATTGAGTATAATAGCTAATCTTTGAGTCGTAGAGGGGGGAGTTGCATACATTTATCACTTTCATTTATAGAGCCCAAAAATGCTCTGTTTTTTGTAATAGATCTATCACTTTATGGTAAAAGGTTTTGTGTTGATAAACCTGGTAGGCACAAGAAACCAAAAAAGGCGTTTTTTAATAAAAATTTTTTTGCCTTTCTCGTGGACTTCTCTGATTATTTCTATATCTTGACTTTTTAATGTTGTTGTCATTGGAACCAAGTTAATCTCAGATTTATCAAAAAATGATATGGCGTTATGACCGATTGTTTAAATACTTGTATTGGCACATAATTCTGCTATATTGACCTGAGATAAATTTGAGACTTTTTTTTGAGATGTTGAATTTGAAATATTTGGACCTCAATATTTTCTATACTGCTGGACTGATATGATACTTATCTTAGATATATTGAGTATACGCAATCTTTGAGTTGTAGGGGGGAGATTTTCTATTAAAGTCAGGCACCCCTGCCTTGCCGTTCCATTGCCTTGCCAGCACTGACCGTGCCTTTGCCTACCCTTCCTATGTCTTTTCTGGTGCCTGCCTACTATGCCCTTGCCTGTGCCTCCCATGCCTGTGCCTCCCATGCCTTGCCTACCCCTGCCTTCCTGATTCCTCTTCCTGTTTCCGTGCCTGCCTTTGCCGTGCCCTTTCCTTGCCGTACTTAATGCCTTTGCCTTGGCAACCTCTCCGCAACACTTTCTATATTGATAGCTTTTCTGTCGTCCAAAAAATACCGCATCAGTTCTCTGGAAGACGAGTCAGCCTTGCGAAAATGCGCTTCGCTCAATCCATACACGTGACCCTTGAGGAACAAAAGCGGCCAAAAAGGCGCTTGAAATAACGCATGTTATTTAGTTATTTGGTTAGGCGTCGAGCAGCAAAATGTCATATTTTTGCGGAGCAAAGCGGAGCCCATTTCCTCATTAAATAAGCCAAATATAAAGGTAAAGGAAGGACGGTGGAGAGTATATAGCATTTCTATATAAGATTTCGTCCCTATACATCAAATTTTCAAATTTCGACATGAAAATCTTAGTTACTCAAAATGTAATACCTTATCGGTAAAAAAAAAGTCGGCAAAAAGTGACCAAATTTTGGCTAGGTGACTAAATTTTTTACCGACCAATTTTTTTACCGACATTTTTTTTTGCCGACCGAAAATTTTTACCGACTTTTTTTTTTACCGACTAGTAATATTTGCCGATTTTTTGAATTACTTTTTAACCTCCAATTTTTTAGTTTTTTGACTTTCCAAAGTGAATGTGATCCTTATGCATGTGCCATTAAAATAAAGAATAATTTCTTTGACAACTGGATGACTGTTGGGCACATTCCAAGGGAAATTTCACGAATCTTTGTTCTCTTTTAATTCAGCGGTGTCAAAAAAGTCGGCAATAAGTGACCAATATTAAAAAAATTAACCGGTAAAAAGTGACTAATTTTTGCTAAGTGACTAACTTTTTTGCCGACTAAATTTTTTGCCGACTTTTTTTTACACCGACTTTTTTTTTACCGATAAGGTATCGTCATTCTTTAAGTACGGTTTTTAGTAACTGAGACAACGTGTTTATTAAGGAGCATAGTGAAGGAGTGTCTGTTGTTTTTAAAGATGGTGCCAAGCGTAAATGGTGCCGTTTCCAGTTGAGATTAAATCTGCCTACACTTTTTAGCCACGTGATACATTACTCACTTTGACTAATATCACATGACCTTTTCTCGGACACATACCGCCTCGAACTCAAACTTTCGTTAATCTAAGCCATATCACTGACGGATGGGCCTGTTCAAGAAAACGAAGAAAGAAAGGGTAAGGGTATATAAGGGTATATCTAGCTAGTATATATATCACTTTTTTTTTACATGTAATGAACCCTTAAATAATAATAATAATAATAATAAATATTTAAAGTGGCTAGCCCAGAAAATCACAAAAACCTATAGTTAGTGGATTGTTTCCACTGGGGGCCACTAGAACAAAAAAGAAACAAAAAATGATAAACCTTAGACTGCCTCAGCTCAATCAAACATAGTAACATTTATAATCTGTGAAAATTGAAAAGAAAAAGAATAAAAAACAAAAATTAAAAAGTTAAAAAGTGATCTCCATTAGAATTTGCCAAATACATTAGAGATGGAAGTCTTAAACGAAAGCAGACTTCCATCACAGGTCACTTGGTCTGGAAGATTATTCCACACTTTTGCAGCTCTAAATGGGAAGGCTTTTTTGCCAAATTCCGTGTTGACCAAGGGAAGTGTGAACCTGTTTTTTGAAGCTCCTCTTGTTTGATGATTATGACAGTTTTTTCTCAAAAGTAATTTTGAGCGCATGTAATCAGGAGCAATGTGATTCATGGCTTTGAAAACTAATATGGCATCGTTTTTGATGAGTAAATTATTCATTGAATATTCCCTCTCTTTCCCAAGAAAGGTACGGACACATTTTAATCGTTTTTCTAGTTTTCCCAATCTACCTTGGGTGGCACAAGCCCATGCCGAGGAGCAGTAGTTGAAATATGGCATGACAAGTGCATTAATTAAAAGGTTTTTGTGTGAGGTGTTAAACAGGATGCAATGGTTCTAATTTTAGAATATTTAATTAGTATTTTTCTATTTATGTCATTAATGTGCTTTTCCCATTGCATTTTTTGATCAAATGTTACCCCAAGATATTTAACTTTTTCGCTCCTCTTCAAAGGAATACCCATATAGTTGATAGTTTTGTTCTCAACTTTTTTTAACTGGCTGTGGTTGCCGAAAAAGATTGTTTCAGTTTTGTCCGCATTAATAGTCATTTTGTTATTATTCAGCCAGAGGTCGACTTGCGAAAGTTCTAACTCGACCTGGGAGACAAGGGTATCCAAGTTTTTATGAGACGAAATAATTATTGTATCATCTGCATATAGATGGTGGTAGTTTGAATTGATGACAGATTTTAAGTCATCAATATACAAAAGAAAGAGCAGGGGCCCCAAAAGCGTCTTCATGAAGCAGATCTGATCCTGTGTCGTTTACAAGAGTCAGCTGCATTCGGCCCGTTAAGTAGGACTCGAACCAGTCAAAGGCAGCATCTCTGATGCCAAAACACCATAGTTTTTTTAACAAAATTTTATGATCAACAGTGTCAAAAGCTTTTTTAAGGTCAATGAGCACAGCACAAACAAAGTTATGTTGGTCGAGCTCAGTAAGAATAAAATCAGAGACATCGACTACTGCAGTTTCTGTGGAAAAGAGTTTTCGAAATCCGGACTGTCTGTCATTCAGGAAGTTGTGCTCAGAAATAAAATGAGACATTTGCTCATGCACTAACTTTTCAAAAATTTTCATAGGAATTGGCAAAATGGAGATAGGCCGATAATTAGTAGGATCTGTTTTATTGCCACTTTTAAAAATAGGCGAGACCCTTTTAGTCTTCCAACATTTAGGTACATAACCAGTAAATAAAGATTTGTTGAAAAGACTTGATAAATAAATACTTAAAACTGACGAACCTGCTTTTAGCAGTCGTGAACCAATTCCGTCCAAGCCTGTAGCTTTATTAAGTTTTAGTGAACTAATTATTTTCTCGACACTTTTGGTCTCAATACGAGCCCACTGAAAATCGTGTCTGCTAACAGGTGGATTAACATTAGTAGTGTCAGAAGAAAATTTAGAGGCTAGTTTGGCACCAACACTGACAAAAAATGAATTGAATGTGTTGGAAATTTCTTTTGGGTGAGAAGTTTCTGTACCATCGTTTTGGACTACTCGTTTTATCGAGGTAGTATTGCCTGACTTATCAGGAACCAGTTTTTTTAGGGTTTTCCAAAGTTGTTTTGGCCGTTTTTGAAAGTCCTGCAAAACGTCATTATAGTACTCGTTTTTGAGTCGATTTTTGAGACCTATTACCTGGTTCCTTTTTTGTTTGAAAGCTTCCCAGTCTATGATGGATTTTGTTTTTGATGCTTTCCGTTTCAAGAAGTCTCTTTCTTTGATGGCTATTATTAATTCATCAGTGACCCATGCCTCAACACGGCCAGAAAATCTATGTGTTTTGAAAGGGGCATGTTTGTCAGCCACTGTTTTAACATTTTTATTCAGTTTCTCACATGCTTCATCAAGGTCATCAAAATTATTAAAATATGACCAGTCTAAATTCCTGAGGTCCTTCAGAAAAGCCTCTTCACTGAAGTTCTTGTAGCTACGAACCTTGCATGTTTTAGGTTCAAATTTTGGCCTTTTGAATTTTCTGATCACATAAACTAAATTGTGATCACTGATGCCTAAATCCATGACACCAGTTTTAGAAATACAAGAACTGTTAGAAAGTATCAAGTCTATAAGAGTGCTACTATTTTCAGTAACACGAGTTGGCTCCGTAATATGTTGTTTTAGGAAAAGAGTGGAGCATAATTCATTTATTTTGGAGGAAAGAGCATATTTTGAAAGCATGTTACAGTTAAAATCTCCCAAGATAAAAACTTCTTTTTCTTTTTGGAGCTTGTTAAAACACTGTTTAAAATGAGTACACAGGTTTTCAGTACTCTGCAAATCACTACCTCCAGGTGGCCTGTAAACCCCACACACGTAAATAGGTTTAGTTTTTTTCAGGCACACTTTCACCCATAGTGATTCAACATTTTCGAAGTAAAGGTGTTTCAAAAGGTGGCTATCCAAGTTTTCATTAACAAAAATCAGAACACCCCCACCTCGTCTATTCCGATCATTCCTATAACAAACATAGCCATCAATTTTAACGTCATTGTCAGTGATGGTGTCATCAATTTTGGTTTCACAGATGGAGAATACATCAAGTTTTGTTTGATGTAGCAGAAGTTTAACATAGTCTAGTTTGGATGACAGACCATTAATGTTGAGATGGGCCATTTTTAAGCCCTTCCCATTTCTGATTGCCTCAAAATCAAAGTTTTCATCAATAGTAATATTGATGTTGTCCGGAATTTCGTCACCAAATGACTCCTCATTAGCAAAGGGCAAATTACGAGAAAGACAGGGACTGCAAACGAAAAACAGTTTATCTTCAGGAGTCTTCATAAATTGTTGATATTTTTTATCAGAAATGCGCTCACATTTTTTATGAGCCCATAATCCACACTTGTCACAAGAAAGTGCTTTGTGTGTTTTTGCCACAGGTTTTAAGCATGAAGAACAGGGATACTTAACAGGACCTGGGTTGAGGCAGATGTCCCCTGACAAGAGGATTAAAAAATAGAAATACTTGTGCCTGCTTGGCTTAAGTTTTGATAAAGCCATTAATTTTAATTGGAGAGTGAGCTGGCTTTCAGAAACTCTATTGCAGGCATCAAGTGAAGAGATAGAAAAGAAACTCCTATCTAGTCGACTCATTTCGTTGTTGTTGGGTGAGCTACTTTTGAACGAAGGTTTTGTATTGCTCAAAAATACAACGAACACAAATATCAGTTTTAGCGTAAATGTGGGGTTTCCTACCTGAGTAAATTTATTTTTAAGTCGTAGGGAGATCATTCTACGGTTATGTGCTCTTCCAAAACTATGTTTGAAGGATCTGAGGCAAGCCCATTTCCTTAGGATGTTACACAGAAGGAGCAGCAGGAACCCACAACACAGCAAAGCTACCATATTAGATGATAGATGGATAAAAAACTGACTGGGATAAAAACAATTTATTATCAAAAACAATAATTTAAAAACTAACAAAACAACAAATTAAGGAAATGAAAAGATATAAATGAAGTAAAGAAGGCAGTACAATATATAATAAATCAAAAAGGACTTAGCTGTCAAAGCAGGAGCTCTTCAAGCTTTAGTCTTCTTTTTTCTTTCTTCGACTTAGCGCGCCAAGACCGGAGCGTTTTAGATACGTCCGACCTCAACGAGAGCTAAGCACGGAATGTCAACGACACGGAATGTCAACCCTTCCTTATTCTCACTCCTACGTAAGGCTAGTTAGCATAAAACTACGACTGAGCTGGAATAATAACAGAACTTAGATAGCATATAGCTAGCTAGCTAGCTTTTTAACTCTTTTAGCTGGTTATAAAATGGAGCAAACATAGCTAGCTATATAAAGCTACCAAAAAAAACTAGCTACAAAGCTAGCATAAAATTAACTACTTAGCTGGGATAAAACTACCAATATTGCTAGCATAAAATTAGCTATTTTTGCTGGCATAAAATCAGCAAAATAGCTAGCTAGCATAGAAAAATTCTTTCAGACAGATTTTCTAGCTATAGCTAGCTAGCTTTACATATACTACACAGTGTGTGAGATAATTCTACTCTCTGGGGAATGTCCCGTCACATAGCTTGTTCTAGCTACAATTGTGCACAAAATTTGTTGTCTCTGGCAATTTTATACCAAAAACCAAGAACCATAAAGTTTAGCAAAGTCAGCAAAAGAACATAGCTAGCTATAGTTACATATTCTGCAAATAGTATGTTACGTTCCCACTTATGATCAACTTTTTTAACCATGCCGCTGAGCATACACCAGTGCGGCTCAAGTTACAGAAACGGAAATGATTTCAATATATAGCTATATATATATCAGGAAACTTCTTTAACGTCTACATCACCGAGGCATTTATATAAATTCTGACAAGTGGTTTTCGTGCAATCATCAACACCTACTGAAAATCTTCAAATATATATATATATATATATATATATATATCATTCATTTTTTGGGTTCAATCAGAACAAATTTCAGAAAAATGAAAAAATTTCCTGTTCGGGAAATCTCATAATTTTTGAACCAGAAAATAATTTCCTGATAGAGAAATATTTTCCATTTTTGTAACTTGACCCGAACTGTACACTGATGTCTGACACCATTCTTTTTCCGTTTAACCTTTTTTAGCATTTTCTAATTTATGCCCTGAACTTTTACACCAACGCGGGATATCAAGCTTAAGTCCAGTAGCCTAATTAATTGCTATTATTTTGAAGTTTCTGTTCAGTTGGAGATAAGAATTTTTTATCCTATTGTCATGCAGGGTAACAACGGCTGTTTCCTCTGTTTTTATTTAAACCAAAGTTGCAGTAAAGTATTTTGGAAAAATGTATTACGCCTATCCGATTTCACGATTAATTTTTGATCTTGCACAAGAACTTTTCCCATAAAATATTGCAGGATTCTTTTTTGCTTTAGGAGTGTAATAACATGTTTTAAACTGTGTTTTTATTTTTAAATATGTTACAAAAACTTTTCCGCAAAATTGCTGAATGATTGTTTTAGCTGTGTAGGATAACAACAGGGTGTTTACTGTCTGTTTATTGAACCGAAGTTAGGATAGTTTTTCGGAAAGGGGTATTATGTAGAAACGTATATGTGCGCCACAGTATATCTGTACTAATCACTCAGCCTAGTGTTAACGACAAGCTATTACCTGTGTTTCTACTTAACAGAAGTTGTGCTAAAGTTCTTTTGAAAGGGTTTGTTTACCTATACTAATGGCGCACCACAGATTAAAGTACATATATATTTTAAGTTTCACCGGGAACATTTTGTGAAAAATAAAAAAGGTTTGCTAACTGTTTTCGCTATGAAATGGCACAATATGTAAATTGTGTTTTTATTCCAGCTAAAGTTGAAGGAAATATATTTTCTGAATCCGAAAAATATAATTACACCCGAAACGCCTTAAATGTTGTGTGTTTCACTCGATTTACGATATACTACACACCTGTACTAAGGCGCTCCACCTGAATATGTGGTACAGTTTACAATTTGTATTAACTGTTCCACCAAGCGTTTTACGCCAGGTAACACAGTTACTTGTGGATTAACCAGCATTTCTCAAAAGGTTAATTAACTAGGCTGTGTGCTGTAAATTCCTAAGTGTATATAATATTCACCTGTAAAGTTTTGTATATATATATATTTATGCCCTGCTGGTCTAATGGCTATGACACTCATGCAAATGAGAGATCCAGGTTCAAATCCTGGACAGGGCTAGGAAAAATATAATTATCTTGCATCTACAACAAGTAGGTATTCATAAGTATACGATATTAGCTATATTGAGTATAATAGGTATTCTTTGAGTCGTAGAGGGGGAATTGCGTACATTCATCACTTTCATTTATAGAGCCCAAAAATGCTTTGTTTTTGTAATAGATCTATCATTTTATGGTAAAACGTTTTGTGTTGATATACCTTTTGGGCACAAGAAACCAAAAAAGGCGTTTTTAGTAATTTTTGCGGAGCAAAGCGGAGTGCGCGCTAGCGCACGGAGCGTAGCGGAGCTATTTTCCTCGTTCCCATAAATATATTAGAGCGTGACGTATTTCCGTGATTTTCCCCCAATACATCAAAATTTCAAAACGTGAGCGTTTTTTGACCCCCTTATCCAACTTTTTTTTATGGTCATTTCTTCCGTGAAAATCTGGTTGATCGAGACACGCCGTTTTCAGTTGAGATCAGGTCGGCACAGAGCTTTAGCCACGGTCACTCTTACTAATATCACGTGACATTTTTCCAGATACATAGCGCTTGAAATGAAAATTGCGTTGATATGTATGAAGCGGGAGGCGGGTCAATAATGCGTAGTCCAATTTCGTTTCAATTTATTGTGCGACCACCATTTCTAGAAATCGTGGTCCAAGACTTTTGCGACGGCCCTTTCTAGAAATAGTGGTCGAAAATCGCGACCCCTCTTTTAGAAAGCGGCATCCAAAAACGGCGGTGCTTCTTAGAATTAGGCGTCAGAATAATTTTTTCGGCCACGCGTTCTAGAAAGCAGCGCCCAGAGTTCTTTAGGACCACGCATTCTACAAACCATCGGTGCAAATAGTGTCCGCCGACGCGTTCTAGAATGCGTCGGCGCTGAGAAATAATGTTTGTATCTTAAATTAGAAATGTCAATGTTGTTTTTAAATAGAATTTATGATAATGTTTCATAGAAGCTTAACAACACACCTGGAGATGGTCTAGAAATATGCGTTCAACACATTAAAACAATTACGACGACTCTTCCTAGAAGAAGGCGTCCAACAAAAAAATCAACGAGGTTGCGCCGACTCTTTCTAGAAATAGGCGTCCAGAGAAAAATGAGCAAAGTTACGCCGACTCTTTTTAGGAAGAGGCGTCCAGACAAAATGAGCAAAGTTGCGCCGACTCTTTCTAGAAATAGGCGTCCAGAGAAAAATGAGCAAAGTAACGCCGACTCTTTTTAGGAAGAGGCGTCCAGACAAAATGAGCAAAGTTGCGCCGACTCTTTCTAGGAAGAGGCGTCCAGACAAAATGAGTAAAGTTGCGCCGACTCTTTCAGGAAGAGGCGTCCAGACAAAATGAGTAAAGTTGCGCCGACTCTTTCTAGGAAGAGGCGTCCAGACAAAATGAGTAAAGTTGCGCCGACTCTTTCTAGGAAGAGGCGTCCAGACAAAATGAGTAAAGTTGCGCCGACTCTTTCTAGGAAGAGGCGTCGATCCTGCATAATTGCCCTGTAAATTTGCGCGGATGCTTTCTAGAATTTATTTCTAGACATTATTAGTTTGAGATACAGAGTCAATAATATGATTCAACTTATACTTACTTGCAACGAACTGTTTATTATTGACCACAATGTTATAAAACTGTTACGTAAAGCAGAAGAATCGATAAAGGAAAATAAAAATTCCTTAAAGTCGCAATATCATGCACCTAAGCACACCACTTTAAACCAAGGACGGCCACCTTATCTTCTCGCAAAATCTCAACTTGAAATGTAAGATATAAATTAAGTGAGAGTACAATTTAGAGACGTCTTCGTCAATTTGGATTGTCCGTCAGTAATACATACATACATATTGATGACAAAAAGCTGGATGAATCTGTTCAACAATTTGTGAAACGTTTCCCTAATTGTGGATATCGACGAATGGATGGCTTTCTTATGTCTAAAGAAATTCGTGTTACTGAGAAAAGAATTAGAGAATCCATGAGAAGAGTAGAAGAAGAGTATAATAATGTCAGCTCAAACTTATTTCACTAACTAATTAAACACATTACTTTAGATTCTGAGGCTAGTAAAGATAATATAGATAAAATATTATTCTGTCCGAAGAGTCCAAAAGGTTTTTCAGGCCAAATATGTGACATCTATTAAATAAAATGTCATTCAGAGTCAACTGTTTCAACATTCTGGTTTATCATGCCAGTAGAAAATATCTCAAGTTGTGCATAAATAGTTTATTTATTATATACATTAAATATATACAAAGCAATCATTTTGTGTTTCTTTATATAAATTGTATATTAGCACCCAATCTTGCGATAAAGCGAAGATTAGCTAGCTAGCTAGCTAGGTATAAACATCTTTGATTTTAACAATTTGATCTTGAGAAAGCCCACCAAAGTCTTAACTAAATATAAAAAAGAATTATTAAGTTACTTAGCTACAGAACACAATGCAAAATGCAAAACTGTAGGATAAAAAATGGCTACTCTTTACAGAAAAATATAAAATAGGAGAAACAAGAATAAAAAAACAAACTATTAGCCATTGTTGAAGTTTTACAACCTATAAAACAATTTCTTAAAATCAAAGGTGCTCTAATAGCAAAAAAATAATATCAAAGTCCCTGCAAAATAAAGTAATTTAGTGTTTTGTCCCTTACCTCGTGCACTGCCAAACTTTAGCTAGCTTCAAAATCGATTTTCTAGAAAAGAAAGAGAACTATAGCTAGCTACAGTTGATTTTATATATGTAGAACACAGACAGAATAACAGAATACAGAATAGTTTGCTGCCAAAGAGGAAAAAATTAGGTAACTAGCTAGCTAGCTATGCACGTACAAATAATCTTCACACGCGAGATCATTGAAAGATTCTTTTTCATTTGCATTACCGTTGGTGGCGTCAGTGAGAATCCTTGCAGCTTCCTGCACTGCTGCTATAAGGTCTTTCTTTCCATCCAGCCATCAACTTGGCCAACCACGCTTCGTCCACAAGTTGTTTTCCTAGAAATGTCTAATTTGCAGGACAAATTATTCAGGTTGGACGCCTCTTTCTAGAAAGCATCTACGCAAATTTACGGGTCAAATATGCAGGATGGACGCCTCTTTCTAGAAAGCATCAGCGCAAATTTACGGGTCAAATATGCAGGTTGGACGCCTCTTTCTAGAAAGCATCGGCGCAAATTTACGGGTCAAATATGCAGGATGGACGCCTCTCTAGTAGAGAAAGAGTCGGCGCAACTTTGCTCATTTTGTCTGGACGCCTCCTTCCTAAAAAGAGTCGGCGTTACTTTGCTCATTTTTCTCTGGACGCCTATTTCTAGAAAGAGTCGGCGCAACCTCGTTGATTTTTTTGTTGGACGCCTTCTTCTAGGAAGAGTCGTCGTAATTGTTTTAATGTGTTGAACGCATATTTCTAGACCATCTCCAGGTGTGTTGTTAAGCTTCTATGAAACATTATCATAAATTCTATTTAAAAACAACATTGACATTTCTAATTTAAGATACAAACATTATTTCTGAGCGCCGATGCATTCTAGAACGCGTCGGCGGACACTATTTGCACCGATGCTTTGTAGAATGCGTGGTCCTAAAGAACTCTGGGCGCTGCTTTCTAGAACGCGTGGCCGAAAAAATTATTCTGACGCCTAATTCTAAGAAGCACCGCCGTTTTTGGATGCCGCTTTCTAAAAGAGGGGTCGCGATTTTCGACCACTATTTCTAGAAAGCGCCGTCGCAAAAGTCTTGGACCACGATTTCTAGAATTGGTGGTCGCACAATAAATTGAAACGAAATTGGACTACGCATTATTGACCCGCCTCCCGCTTCATAGATATGGCCATATTGGCTTGTTGGTCGTAATGGACGGAAGGGCATTTTCAAGAAACGAAGAAAGGGTATGTTTAGCTAGCTAATATATCACTATTTTTTTACATGTAATGATCCCTTCTTCGCCTTTCTCACACCTAAAGCTAGCTAGCATAAAACTGCCGACTTAGCTGGAATAATAATAGAACTTAGATAGCATATAGCTATAGTAGCTACCTAGCTACTTCTTGTTTGCTCATTTTTATGCTAACTAGCTAGCATAAAAAAGAGCAAACAGTGCCATATAGCTACCATAATACACTAGCTACAAAGCTAGCATAGAATTAACTACTTAACTGGGATAAAACTACCAATGTAGCTAACATAAAATTAGCTATTTTTGCTAGCATAAAATCAGCTACATAATAGCAGCATAATACAGTCAGGGTAAACACTTAATTAGGCGACGGTAGGCTAGTTAGGGCATACCACCTATTTAGGCGACTCATTGTAGCCTAGTTAGACCATATGTAACCTAGTTAAGACATTACAATATTTAATGGCTTTTCACACATTCCTAAGAAAAAATCGCAAAAACTCTTTGTTCAGAATGGATAGTCTATGCAACCATGATTCCAAAATTTTCACTCGTGCCTCGATATGTTCGCGCAAGTAAGAATTATGTTAAAATGAAATATAAAACCTAATTAGGTTACGTGTCGCCTATTTAGGTGACGATAGTAAAATACGCAATAATTTAATGAAGATATTCTTTCACAAAACGCAAAAAAAAAGTTTTTTTTTAAGATGGATGTGGTAACAATTACTTTGTTTGCTCTGTAACGTTTCTTTTTGATTCACATCCTGTTTTAACAACGTTAAAATCTTCGTCAAACAATACCACGTTTTCGTCCGCCATATTTTTTTTTCCTGATGGCGTGGATGGCTGAAATCCATTATTTAAAACAACAAATATTGCCACACGAGGTTTGGGCTATAAGTTGCCAATGCGCGATGCAAATAAGACGATAATTGGTCAAAATTGTCTGTAAAGTGGACAGATTTGATTCACATAAAAATTGTAGTGCGAAACGCAATGATTTCGACGTATTTACAACAGAAAGTTTTCGTTCGCCTAGTTAGACTACGGGTAGCCTAATTAAACTACATCACGTCGCCTAACTAAACGACTCGCCTAATTAGGTCATGCCGCCTAATTAGGTGTTTACCCTGACTGTAATAGAAAAATTCTTTTGGACAGATTTTCTAACTATACATATACTACACAGTGAGTGAGATAATTCTACTCTGTAGGAATGTCCCATCACATAGCTTGTTCTAGCTACAATCATCCACAAAATTTCTTGTCTCTGCTGGCAATTTTATTCCAAAAACCAAGAACTAAAAAGTTTAGAAAGTCAGCAAAAAAAGAACATAGCTAGCTAGCTAGATATTTTGCAGATAGTACGTTCATAAAGGTATGTCACGTGTAATCGTTTACCTTGCTGAGCCACAAAGGTCAGTGTTAAACATGAGGGGGAATGGAGAGCCATATTTTTGTGGATGATTGTAGTTATATATATATTGTACGCACGTCCAGGAAATGTTTCATCAAATCGAAGATGAAACCGTTTGATCGATTACCATGAAGCACGTGGGAACTTTGTTTTTTATACGATTCAATTGAGAGGGGCATCTAAAATTTTTTGCTTGCGAACCTAGGGGACTCAGTCCCACGCTCCGCGACACTTTCTATACTAGTTGTGGAGAGTAGCGGAGCCCATTTCCTCATTAAATAAGCCAAATAAAGGCTGTATAGGAATTCCGCGTCTCGCCCCCTATACATCAAAATTATCAAACACTCTTCCCCACGGTTACGATTTCGCCCATTTTGGTTTTGTTTCCCAGCAATTTAATCTGGTCGTTTTTCCGTAAATTTCTGATTAAGCGAGACAACATGGATTTTAAACGGCAATGGAGGAGTTTTTGTTGTTATTTAAATATGGCGACGATGTGAGAAGGACCACGAGAATTTTACTGGAAAAGTTTACCTTTTATATCTATCAATCTCTGGTAGTAGTATCCTTATTTAATTCTCATTAGATATACTTTATCTTAAGTTATTAACTTTTAGTGCTTGCTTTTTTTCGTTATATATGGAAACTTTGTCCAGCGTAGCTAGCTAGCTAGCTATATAATGAAAGCTGAAGGGAATTTTTCATTAAATACCTAGCTAACAACCTAGCTAGCTAGCTAGCTATGTAGTAGCTAGTATATCATTATTTTTTACATGCAATGAACCCCTTTTTAGCCTCTACCTAGCTAATGCACCTCTTCTTAAGAGGCCGCCATCAAAAATATGTTATGTTCACGTCCACCGACCGACTCGCTTGTGGTAATAAAAACCCGAGTCGGCAAGTCGGAAAAAACCCGGAAAAATCGGACCGCCCGACCGACTCATTTTTACAGGAACTTCAGGACGCGAACATATAACAGTCAGGGATAACCGCAAATTAGGCTATGATAGTCTAATTAGTCTACGATAGCCTATTTAGGCGATTTATCTCTCCTAATTAGATTAAACATTGCTGTACACTGACAATTACATATAAATGACTACTATATAAATACAATAAAATATTGAAACCTAATAATATATATAATAATAATATAATAGTACCAATAATAAAGTTTTCAGGCATATATAACTTAGTACGTAATAATAATGTACGAAGTCAACTTAAAAATTGTTATGTTCGAAGGTATAGTTTAACGGGAAAACAGCACGGCTCTTGCCTTGCAGTTGCAGGTTCAATTCCTGCTGCCTTCCTTTATTATCTAAGATTAAAAGTAATTTGATTTTTAATTGTGTTATACTTCTAATGTTATATATAATGTTATGTTATACTTTAAAATGGTATATTTTTCACAGAAGTTGTTCAACCACTTGCCAAAACAAAGGCGCCTCAGACCAAATCAAGGAAAAGGCTAAGTACCTGCTCTCGATGGATGCCAACAAAAAGTTATTGCAGCAGGAACTCTTGAGAGAATGTGGGAAAGTTGTGACACTCAGAGACATTTCCAGCATCGCTGCAGAAAGCAAAAGAGAAAAATCTTGTAACGACCTGAACTCAGTTGTGGATATTTTAAGAAATAAATACGGTTGGTTTTGCTTATTTATCAACTCTGTACTATGGGGCAGTTATTGTCTTCTTTGTTTCTCTTTTGTTTTGTTTTTAGCCTTCATGCATCTATTTTGAAAGAGAATTTCTAAAAATACAGAGGTTTAACTCTTGACTTGCCAATTGATACTGTAAACATGATTGAAATAAAATTTCCACTTTGTAAACGATTTTTAAATCTACCGTAGGCTACACTGTTAGCATTCATAAAGAAAAAAATTTGATTGGTATTTTCTTTAAAACAACGTAAAAAACCAACAAGAAAGGTGGTTTTGTCATTGGCGGCCGCTGTTAAGAAAAATGGCACATGACGGAAGTTTGATGAATATTGTGCAAGAGTCAAGTGATCCTGATAGGAATAAATTACTAGCGATTTGTAAGTACGAAGGGAAAGAGTACGCCCACGCGCTGGAAGAAACACTCAACAACTTTCCGAAATTCGAAAAGGAGTACAAGTTATATTCCAATGATCAAACTGAACCGAAAGAAAAAATTAAACATTTTGTCCATCAGGGTTATAAGGAGAACTTTGACATTGGTAAAACTACCTGTGCTACATTAGAACATATTGTTATGCGACTCGTCAATGCATATAAATTATAAACCGTTAACACGACTGATGTATTTTTATTTTTGTTGTAATTCAAGAACTTTCATTTTGTAAAAATTCAGAACGTTTGGTATGGAGATCTTTATCTTTATATACTGTAATTTTAATATTACAGTGTTTAGTAGTGTTTGTACCGTGGCCCATAGGTGACATGCTTAGAATATATTTTATTTCTCCTTAAAGTCATATCAATGTAACTGTCGCCGCGTGTTATAACTGTCGCCGCAAGTTATAACTGTCGACTCGACTATAACTGTCGCCGCATAACTGTCGACTTGACATTTTTAAGGAGAAATAAAATATGTTCTAAGCATGTCAACTATGGGCCACGGTATGTTTGGTACACTTCGCACGCTTTTTTTTGTCTCCATATCATGTCGTGGGGAATAAAACCGGAGTTTTGTTTGTTTTGAGTTTTTTTATATTTTTATGTATTTATCGTGTTTTCCGCTATTACTCCCGGTAGATTTTCTGCCGGTAGTTAGTGCTGGCAGACTAATATCTCTCTTTATTCTGCCGGTAGTTGGTTACTGCCGGCAGAATTAATACCCTTATTAATACCCATATTACACTGCCTAGTGTAATATCTTTGTAATACACAGTAATATACTGTAGCACTTATTAGTATGCCGTGTTCTACACTGTATTACTTTGTAGTATATTCAGAAATACATTGTAATACCTTGTAGTATTCGGTAACATACTGTAATACCCTGTAGTATTCAGTAATACACTGTAATACTTGTAGTATTCGGTAATACACCGTAATACTTTGTAGTATTCGGTAATATACTGTAATACCTTGTAGTATTCAGTAATACACTGTAATACCTTGTAGTATTCAGTAATACACTGTAATACCTTGTAGTATTCAGAAATACACTGTAATACCTTGTAGTATTCGGTAATACACTGTAATACCTTGTAGTATTCAGTAATACACCGTAATACTTAGTAATATACTGTAATACCTTGTAGTATTCAGTAATACACTGTAACACTTTGTAGTAGTATTCAGTAGTACACTGTAATACCTTGTAGTATTCAGTATTACACTGTAATACATTGTAGTAGTATTCAGTAGTACACTGTAATACCTTGTAGTATTCAGTAATACACTGTAATACCTTCTAGTATTCGGTAATATACTGTAATACCCTGTAGTATTCAGTAATACACTGTAATACTTTGTAGTAGTATTCAGTAGTACACTGTAATACCTTGTAGTATTTAGTAATACACTGTAATACCTTGTAGTATTCGGTAATACACTATAGTACTTAGTAATATACGGTAATATCTTGTAGTATTCAGTAATACACTGTAATACCTTGTAATACACTGTAGTACTTAGTAATATACGGTAATATTTTGTAGTATTTGGTAGTATACTGTAATACCTTGTAGTATTCGGTAATACACTGTAATACCTTGTAGTATTCAGTAATACACTGTAGTACTTAGTAATATACGGTAATATCTTGTAGTATTCAGTAATATACGGTAATACTTTGTAGTAGTATTCAGTAGTACACTGTAATACCTTGTAGTATTTAGTAATACACTGTAATACCTTGTAGTATTCGGTAATACACTGTAGTACTTAGTAATATACGGTAATATCTTGTAGTATTCAGTAATACACTGTAATACCTTGTAATACACTGTAGTACTTAGTAATATACGGTAATATCTTGTAGTATTTGGTAGTACACTGTAATACCTTGTAGTATTCAGTAATACACTGTAATACTTTGTAGTATTCGGTAATACACTGTAATACCTTGTAGTATTCGGTAATACACTGTAATACCTTGTAGTATTCGGTAACACACTGTAATACCTTGTAGTATTCGGTAATACACTGTAATACCTTGTAGTATTCGGTAATACACTGTAATACCTTGTAGTATTCAGTAATACACTGTAATACTTTGTAGTATTCAGTAATACACTGTAATACTTTGTAGTAATATTCAGTAGTACACTGTAATACCCTGTAGTATTCAGTAATACACTGTAATACTTTGTAGTAGTATTCAGTAGTACACTGTAATACCTTGTAGTATTTAGTAATACACTGTAATACCTTGTAGTATTCGGTAATACACTGTAGTACTTAGTAATATACGGTAATATTTTGTAGTATTCAGTAATACACTGTAATACCTTGTAGTATTCAGTAATACACTGTAATACCTTGTAATACACTTTAGTACTTAGTAATATACGGTAATATCTTGTAGTATTTGGTAGTACACTGTAATACCTTGCAGTATTCGGTAATACACTGTAGTACTTAGTAATATACTGTAATACCTTGTAGTATTCAGTAATACACTGTAATACCTTGTAGTATTCAGTAATACACTGTAGTACTTAGTAATATACGGTAATATCTTGTAGTATTTGGTAGTACACTGTAATACTTAGTAATATACTGTAATACATGTAGTGTACTCAGTAACGTTAAGCAACGGGCACTTTACATAGAAAAACATTATTAATTGGGTGAAATTTGTTATCACTTTATTGATTGGTTGATTTAGCTACTTCGTAGCGTTGCTTCTTTTAGTGTATGGCAGCATGCATAAAAAAGCATGTCGCGTGCTTTATTGAGAAAGAAGGGGGGCTAGTATGGTGAGTGAGCTTTTGTTTTTATTTAAATTCTTAGCTGTTTAAATTGTTAGGAAAGACAGCTCCGTTGTGGATTACGAAGACATTTCTAGGTTTGCAATCAAAAAAATTTGTAGTCAGTCTCCTTTAAAAACAATGCCTTCAGACATACCAAGACGAACAAGTATGGCTTCCTTTTCTTAACATAGTGCATTTTGTGCTCTAGCTGTAAATAAAAGTAGTGAAAATGTGCATAAATTCAGCACTTTCAAAGATTACCTATTATCTCTATATATAGCTATATATATCATATCAGGTTATTGTAGGTGAAAGATTTTTCTAGCCCTGTCCAGGTTATGACACTTATGTAAGTAAGAGATCCATCTCTTACTTACATTAAGTGTCATAACCATTAGACCAACAGGGCATGATCATATATACAAAACTTTACAGGTGCATAATATATACACTTAGAACTTTACATCACACGTAGCTTAGTTAATTCAACTTTTTATTATGCTAACAAGTCAGGGGACCTCAGCAGAAACGCTTTAGTACAGGTATGCAGTATGTTGTAAATCCCCTTTAGGGTGAATGCCTTGCATAGGTTAACAATGTCACATATCAATATAGATACCCTTCTAAAAAATCTTTTTGTAACTTTGGTTAACCATGGGCTGAGCACTCAAAACAAGTATACCATGTGGCACACATTTACCTTATATCCTATATTATAATATGCTTGTGTGGGTGACTATGTTAGTCCATGGCACAATCATGGGTCACTTTCTTATGGCTCACACATTGTCTTCCCTAAAATTTACTAAAAAAAAATAAATAAGCCACAGAACGAGAAAACAGGGGTTTCATTTGTTAATTATGCTACAGTCAGGGGCGGATCCAGAGTTTTTCAAGACTTAGTCAAAACATTGCTGCGCAGCAGCAATGTTTGAACTAAGGCTTGAGTTTACCAGCTGGCCCCCCAATTGCGTTATGGGGCGAAACCCCAGAAACTTTGGCTAATTTCAGCTTTGCGGGTACAACAATCGCCGGAAATTGTCTTCCGATTCATCTAGTTATCATTAAAATTAACGAAAAGAAACGCTAAGCTATAAGAAAATCTCCTAAGAACATTCTTTATAAGAAACAGCTCCGTATTATATGTCATATTTTGGATAGATAAAAGCACTAATGTCGCTAAAAACATGTGCTAACATGTAGAACTTAAACTGTTTATCAATCAAAAACAACAACAGAGATTAACAGGGATTAACTACAATAAGTGAGACAATTGTGAATATATTTCAATATTTATAAATTCTTGCTGTTTCTGCCAATATCAGGCTTCATCAGCATCAAATGATCACACCAGTCATGGACAGCAAAATAAAACACAAACATAACATAAACAATAAGAATATGGAAAGATTACTTTTTAGCGGTAAGCTCCTTGGCTCTGGCATTTGCGTGGCAGGAAAAAAGATGCTAGGATTTGGTGAAGAAAGGTCTTTTACTGTGGATTTCTTCTAACGGGGACATCGTTGGGGTTATAAACTATTATCGAGTGTAGGTTGATGCCTTCTGATTTATTTGAATTCATTAAAAGTCATAAGAATGCCTTTGTGTGAAGAAATGAACTGATAATTACTTTGCTTCACTTAGCGCCCCCATCTTTTTTCCTGCCACGCAAATGGCAAAGCCGAAAGAGCTTACCGCTGAAAATGTAAACAACGGAATTCATCTATAGACAGTCTCCTGATGGATTGGATCTAAAAATAATATAGTTTACCATGACCTTCCACTCAACAAAGTTTGTTTCCTCATAGACATTCGAAGAGTTGTTTATTTTCATCACCGACCTTACTTATCCAGATGTCAAGTTCGTGCTTCTAATAACAACACAAATATTAATTGAGAAATAACTCCTTCACAATACAATGATGAAAAATCTGTTCAATGAGCTCATATTACAAAAACAATTATTGCCAGCTAGCTATACTGAAAACCTTTAAGAAAATGTAAGGTGTTGGAGAGTAAAAAACATACTTCTCACCATAAAGCAATAATTCCTTTATCTTCACACCTCGCCTATCAGCAGATGGAATGTAGCTATACTCTAGCTAGCTATATATCTGCACCTGAATTCGAATGCAGACTTTTACCAACCAAGGGATAAATATCTCCAGAAAACAAAAATGTCCGAGAATGAACACTTTCTAAAAGTTCTTTTTACTTTTCACGAAGAGATTCAACATTAGCACACTTTAAATCAGCAAGAACCCACACCAACATGTCTGCAGTAGCCATAATAGTACGGAAAGAATCCAAGACAAACGGCGCGAGTCTTTGACTGATCTTGACGGATGGGAGTTAAAACTATAGCCTAACAGGTTACAAGTAACCATGCAGTACGGAACGTAAATTTTCTACGCCAGCTACAGGCCACATATTGTTTTCGCTGTAAAATAAATAGAATCTGAACGGATTTTTTAACGCGCTCCGTCTGCAACACCTGGATATCATTGCTTGGCTAACATTTTTCGTCAAATTTACACTTACTCACGCGACTTATCTGACTAACCCTGGATCCGCGCCTGACAGTGTTGTACACGGTCATAATATTTTAAATAATTTATTTTACCCCTCTTTTAGTATCTCACACAAAGAAAAAAACAAAGCGAAGAAGACTGTCTCTTTTTTATATCTTTGTTTGTTTGTTCTTCTTTATCTTCTATTTTTGTGTTCTGTCGCGTTTGAATATAATTTGAATCTAAAACAAAAAAGTTGTTTAAGAAATATTTTTCAAAAAAAAGAAGAACGTACGATTATATAACATTACAAAGAGAACTGGTTGAAAATTTACCAGACAATTGTATACATTTCCTATCCATTCTCTTTCAAACGAAGCCAACTTTAGTAATTGAAATAAGATTATAATCTGAAAAATGGGTCAGCAGTTGATATCCAAAGAATATGTCTAAGCAGATCAAGTAAACTAAATTTCTTTATTCTTCCACAGCAACAATTGACGTAGCAGAATTTTCCATTTTATTAAAAAATTATATTTTTTTTGGCCACAGTCGTGATAAGAATTATTAAAAATAACGAGGATAATATTTGTCAAAAAGTTTAGAATATTGAGGCTAAAACATAAAACACTGTTCTTAAATAAAACAGTATGACCTTATAGAGAAGAATTTATATAAGCTGTAAAAAGTATTGTTTTCTGTTGTTACTGTTTTTAACACTACAGGGTGGGGTGTTTCAGTGTTGTTGTCGTTAACATAACAAAATGTAAACAAATTTAAATCATTTCATTCATTTTAAATATATTTAATTCTTAAATATGAAAATGCTGCATTGTTTTAACACTCGGAACGTTTGCACTGTTTTCTTTTTACATCTTGGAACGTGTGCATATACCCACTAAATATCACAAGAGTCTCTTGGAAGGTTTCTTTTAGCTTTACATCATACAGTAATAAAAATCTGGGGAAATAGTATAGAAAGGTCTTGTGACAGCGTCAAAAATTCTTTTAATCATGATATTTCTTTAACAAATCGTGGAAAGCATGTGATCCTATGCGGTATTCTGATCATCGCAATCAGCGGAACACAATAGAAGGAACAGCGTCACAAACTTTTGACAAAAATGGTAACACCCCATTGACATCATCATCATCATTTATATATTTTTTTAATGTCTGTGGAAAAGGATGGTAGACGGAAATAACTAATTTTAGTTGTCTTTTGATTTCTTACATTTTGTGCAAATATTTAGTAGGGTTGCTGTATGCAATAGACTAAATAGCTGATTGGAATGTGTAGTAGTAGTAGTACAGTAGTAGTTTGTACAAATTAACAAAATATGTTAGGGTTTTTGAATCCCTTTGGTATGCTTGTTTTCTCTCTGGTGTACTTTTGACACGAGCAAAACAAGTATATATTTTGATATTCTGAGTTTTTATTAGTTTTTGTTACACCTACCTGTATTTTTAAACATTTTGTTTCAGCAGGTATAAATAATGCAGATTGTGACTTTCAAAAATGCAAATTTAAATTTTATGGGTGGGATGTATTTTATGTTATGGTGAACTGACTGATTTACTTTTTCGCATTGTCAGATTAAGTAATTTTAGTAGATTTGGCTTTAAATGTCACATATAAGGCTGGACTTGAAAATATATATGTTTGCCATCACCCAGGTGAGGGTTTCAGCACTGACCCGGTCAGTCGGGATTTTATTTTATTTTTATTTTCAAAGCATGTCTATCTACGATATATTTTTCTTACATTTTAAGAGAATGTACTAAATAAGCGCCACCAAAAACAAAGCTTATGGTCTGTGTTATTATGAAGAACGTGAGGTATAGAGAACATTAAAGTCGGCCCTTTCCTTCATGCTGACACTCTTATGCTCCTCTGGTGCATTACACTGAGACTCCAACGAAAGGCGAAAGACCATTTGGAACCATGCCGCAAGTCAGCCTGACCTTCATCGTCACAGAGAATACTGCGAGAAGAGTGCGCACCCATGCAAATTTAATATAACCAGAACATGAGAGAGGTTAGGTGTCCTGTACCTTAATACAGCTTTCGCACGAATGTTCTTGTGATGTTATACCAAAGAAAAAACACAGTGAATAAAGTTTATAAAATCTCTTTAAAGGGGGGAAGAGAAATCAAAAATGTCTAGAAATATATTTAATGCCAAAAACATATAGCCAATCTGCCAACACATCATCGCGTTCAACGTTGTTTCAACTTTGCACTCATGGTTAATACGTTTTACAAAATTCATTTTTTATTGGGTTTCGTTTTTAAGGCTGGCTTTCGTGCATCTACAGAAAGGGGAAAAAAAATTTGTAACTGTGATCCAAAAAATGTTTTCCACCCGGCGCTATATTACTGACTTGGTCGGGCGACTGTAAACACCAATTTTTATAAGTCCCGCCTAAAGCAGTTGTTGGAGTTTTCATTGGTTATTTTTTCGATGCACATGCTTTAGTTTTTGATCCTTGAATAAGGCAGATCGTAAAATTCACACTGCAGTGTTATTTACTTTTTGATGTATGTGTGTCTATTACATGGATTAAATGAGAAATACAGTTGGTTCTTCTATGGGCATACACCTAGTCTCTATCCTAATAGTCATTGTCTGCTTTGTAACTGTGTTCATCTTTTTCGATTAAACGGACGATCTTTCTCTATTGAAATTTTGTAAATCTATTGTTTTAACATTTGACGTCATGTATCACTTTCGGAATATTATGCAAAATACAGTTGAAAACAAGATAGCTACAGTAAATAACAATCAAGAGAAAAACAAGAGAAAATGGCGAAATAAAAAAAATGAATTTACAGAGGATTATATCCTGCGTAAATTTAATTCTTTTTGTTTCGCCAATTGGACTTATTCTCAAAAACTTATTCAAACTATTTTTGTTACGTCGTTATTTTCGTTAATCTTGTATCTAAGGCAGGAATAGTTCAATACTGTTTTTTCCTTGACCATAATGATAAAAAATCACGTCTTGCGTGTTTGTTTTGTTTACCAGAAATACTTTTGAAGCCAGGTGTCACATTTAAATTCTTCGCAAGAAGTTAGAAATAAAAATTGAGAAGTATTTTCCGATATTGATGTGGAAAGTTCAGAAAACAATTATTTCAACTTTTTTTTAGACAACTCTTATAGTCCTAAATTAACTTAACATATAAATATTCTTATACAATTTTTAGAGTGATCTGAGCGTTATAAAATACGTTCTTAACAACAATCTTGTGGCACGATAACGGCTTGTCAGAAGCAAATAATGTTGCGTAATTATACTAACTTGGTTTTTTGCAAACGTAAAAAGTCAGCATTTTTTTTGCCGTCGTCAGTGCAAAGTATGAAGGCATTTACGACGGCATTGTCGAATGCCATCGTCGATTCCCATGCCTGCCAACATGATTTTTGTGTTTTCTTTACAGATCTGATGCTGTTGGCTACCTCTGGCTAAAAAGTGAAAGTTGCCAAATACAGTTGACTGCATCAGAATTTTTAAATAATTTTTTATATAAATATATTTAATATAAACTTTAGAAAAAGTCAAAGGTTTATTACTGCGACATTGTTTACCTGTAAAGTGCTAAGCCGGGTGTTAACAACGGACTGTTTTCTGTGTTTTTGTTTAAACCGAGGCTACAATAAAGTTTTTTGGAAAAGGGTATTACTTTTATACAAACTAGTCGTTAGCCCGTGGAAAAATCCACGGGTTCGCCCGTCCTTTTTATACCGCATTGCGTGCGTCTCGCTACTTGCGCAGCTAAGCTACCATTTTGCGTGACAGACGGACAGACATATACGGGTATTATAATATAGATGTGCCACCTGTGTACGAGTACTCAGCTCGGTGTCACAATTAATTTGTAAACGTTTATAAACGAAACTTATTTCACAAAGTAAAATAATATTGACTGATTGTTTTCGCTATGACGGGGTAACATAACAACGGATTGTAAACCGTGTTTTTATTTCCGCTAAAGTTGTGGGAAGTTTTTTTAGAAAAAATATACATATTAACTTGAAACACTATAATGTTGTGTGTGCTTCACTCTATTTACAACATACTGCATACCTGTACTAAAGCGCTCTATCTTAATATGTGGCACAGTTTACGGTTTTTATTAATCGTTCCACCAGATGTTGAACGCTGGTAACACCGTCACTTGTGGCATAACCTGGTGTTTCAAAGCAGGATGCCGGATCCCTGTGCTAAGCTTGCTTTCGCTCAGTTCCGCAAAAAATTTTAAACTACTCTTTCAATGTGTCGTGCAATTTCAAATGAGGTTAGGCTATGTAATCTAATTCAGCTATTATATCCTAGTTAAGTCGTGTTGATAGCCTAATTTAGGATACAAAATAATATTTTCAAGTTTTAAATATACATACACCTTGCGTAGATCCTACTTGTTTTAAAATTATTGTAATGCACCGCCTAAATAAATAAAATTTTAACAAAAACTAACGACAAGCTGCCACGATTATGTCTTGACTTAAATTCCTGTGAAAATAACCTTATTATGATACTAAATAACCTAATAAGGATGCCAAACAAATGTCATTATTAGAAAAACGTGATGCCTATTATGCATTTTGTAATGTAGTGCTTTTCAAAATGGCATTTTCGAATAGACAATCAGTATTTTATTTGGGACACATAGGTTAAAAATCTGTTACACGTTTTTTTTTTTACAAGAAACATGCATACAAAAAACATTGGCCCAAATTGGCAAAAAACTAAGAAGCATCTAAGAAACATGGGCAGACTCAGAAAGGCAAGAATCAATTTGACATATTCTTCTCCAAGAACCAAAAACTAAACAGAAAGCACTAAAAGTCAAACAAAAAATCAGCACAGGTTGTATGCACATTTTTATGGTGAAAGAAACTCACAAGAAAACATTTGCATCGATTTTTCTCAGGTAGGAAGTACTGTTCATTGGGAAAGTATGTTTTTGAAACAATGGAGAAACATTAAGCCTAACCCCAAATGCATGTTTCTTGTAATAAAAAAACGTCAATATATACCATATTGATAGATCTAAAATGAAATCAACAGTTGAAGATTATTTCAATTTACTTAGCAATTTGAAACTCGCATATTTAATGCTAAAATTTGTTCTAGAATTCAATCAAATGGAGCAAACAAAATGAAGAATGAGAACTATTGATGTCAGATGCAGAAAAAGTTCGACAATCGTCTAAGCCTATAAATAAAAACAAAGAGGTCTAAGCCTATAAATAAAAACAAAGAGCATGAAAGTAAGTTATTTATTTTTTCTATAAAATTACCTCAAGACGATTAATTAACGCTGGACTTTTTTTGCGGTTCTCACAACAAACGTTTTGATAAAGAAATGGATTTCTTATTTAGTACGCTCTATTTTTGTAACTTATTTTTGCTAATAAAGTTCGGCTTTGCAAAAATCAATCCCACTTTTAATTTAGCATTAATTTATCCTCCTACTGTAGCAAAGATAATTCTATATTTTAATAAGATGAATGTAACGAGACAACATTTTTAACTTCCATCAGTTTATTTAAATTTCCTGTTTCATAGGTGTTACAGGATATGTAATCATTATGTCTGCCAAGTCCAACGCATATTCCAATGTCTGTTAAAACAAGCCCGTCACAATTAACTAAAGTGAAGTCGTGGCAACCAAAAACACAAGAAGAAACTTATTAAATGAGGAGGACGGGAGTGAAAAATCCATACCATTAGTTGCTGAGAACTGGGCTTCTGTTTTTAATAGCAACACAGGGGGTGAGTTCCCGAGAATGCAACAATAACATTTAAGTTCACGAACCATATGGAAATAGACAAGTACATAGTAGTTCGTGTCGGTCGGGAATCTTCTTCGAATTCGACATAATCATCACCATCATCATTCTTAATAGATTGGATGACTTACGAACAACAACAAATCGAAGAATATCTAGAGTCGATTAGAACTATAGAATAAATTTGACAAATATGCAGTTGCAGTCATACAAAACAACGCTGTGGTTGGACAGTGCAAGCAAGTGCAACGCGCTAACCAACTGGGCTATCGTGACAAAACTAATTCGTGAATATTTAATATTTAATTTAAGTTTCTGACCTTTATTTTTTGAGCTGGTGTGTTAATCAAAACAAAACATTATTTTTTTGTTTACCACTGTTGCATTTATTTGAGCAAAATAATTTCAGTAGTATGACATTCTTTATCACAGCACGGTAAACTTCAAAGGGAAAAGCTTAAAAAATACGCTTTTTGATAAAGGGTGAAGGAGAGGGGGGGGGGGGGGGGGTTCTTTCGTTTATGAACAAAGCAAAACCCATGCAATTTTTTTCATAAAAAAATAGGCGATTAAAAAGCATTCTAAGTACTGTCCGGTTGCGTATTCGCCCATCTCAGCATTTTTAAAAATGCAATAAAATTCCTGTGCGCAAAATAAAAAAGGAATGGCGATTCTGTTGTGCAGACAACAGAAACAGCAATTTGGGAAGATTAGCGCAAGATTTATTACAAAAAGTATCAATTTGAAAAATATTATTCCTTGTGGTGCAAAAGTTTCCGTGAATGGATTACAAGCTTCTGAAAGTATACATTAGCATTACTTTGGTTTTACAAAAGGTATTTTTACCTAATTGTAAAAAAATATACCTCAACAACATGGATTTATGTTCGCGTTGATTAATGATCACGGTGTCTGACAACGGACAATTCTTTCCCATATGAATTAACACTTCTCGAGCGCAAAGTGTTAATTCTTTCGTCAAAATACTGAACACGACGTCCACGTCAATAACCGGGTGCATTAAGTCTTAAATTTCTCAGCTTCCCTTCTTTATACCAGCCAACGTAAGGCATAGACGAAGTAAATCAACTCGCCGTATATATTTAATTTAAAATCTATTACATGCTTTATGTATAAGAATATCAAAATTCTAACAAGGCTGGTCATTGTCTTTATTTCTCTGTTGTTTAAACAATAGACCAATTGTCTTTAACCAAAAATTCCAGCCTGGTATTCTTATAAAGTATGTTCTTATAAAAGAAAAAGCATGTAGGTGTACACTATTCTCACTTTTAAAGTTTTACTACCCAACCGTGGAAGGTTATCATATTCAAACCATTTCGAACACATTTGCCACTTGAGATAATTGTTCGAAATTAGCGTAAGAAAAACAAATCTAACCAAAATGCGTGCCTTTAACAGAATACTATGCCGTTAAAATCAGTATAACAATTGTGTCGATGTTGTGCCGCTGAAATCTTTCTAAAAAAGCTACAAATGGCATGTCAAAGAAAACAGTGTACTAAAAGTATGGATGTTATGTATAAATAACTACAGCAAATATATGAATGATCGGGCTCCTATATATATCTAACAAGATTATGGATGCTGTGTAGATCATATTGTTCTGCCCAGATTGCAAAAACCGTCTGTTTATAAAGAGGACGGTGGGATTATGTACGCATGGTCCGGTTATGTTTTTTTTGCACTGATTATGTCGTGGTGACCGGTTTATAAATGTGATTGGCATTTTCTTTGAATTTTTATGAATGAAACATTGACGAATTATTGTCACATGCCATTTTTCTCTGCAAGATAGAACACCATTGAAAACTAGGCATAGCGAAAAAAAGTCTTGACGTAATTCTTAGTATAAACTCCTCTTGTGATTACATTTCAACGTAATATACTTTGAAGTAACTAAACTTCACGGAACTAGAATTTGCGGATGGGTGGGTTCATTTTTATTTTTCACAGGAATTGAATTCTGGGGGGGATGACCTAAATTATTCGTTTTGCCGGAATTAACTTTGGTGAAAAGTTATTAAACTTGCGAATCCCAAAGTTTAGTTTTCACGAAATGCCGTTTCATTTGAGAAAACAACAACAACTTTGCCACCAGGGCTATTTGCTTGTCACGAATGATATAAAAGCCGGCCTGCCCCGATTATGTTCGTTCTATAATAAGTAAGAAATAATATGAAAAATGTGGTACATAAGCCGGTCGACCCTGATTACGTTCGTTCTATTATAGTCTCAAATAATACTAGACTGTCGTACATACGTCGGCCTGCCCCGATTATGTGCGTTTTTTCAGTAACAAATGATATTAGACTGTCGTACATAAACCGGCCTGCCCTGATTATGTTCCTTTTGTAAGTGCCAAATAATACTTTTTAAACTGTCGTACATAATAAGCCGGCCTGTCCTGATTATGTTGCCCTGATTATGTATTTTCTGCCCTGTTCTTAACCGGGGCAACCTGCCGTACATAATTAGGGCAGCGTTTATTAACCGGGCAGAACAATATCATCGTTACAAACGGACGGATGCTTTGCCCATCGACACATTTCCATAAAACTGTGAATAATAAATTAGAGACAGTGTGAAATTTGTATGGCATGGATGCTGTGTCGTTTTCGACACATTCGCTGTACGGCTGAAAACTTTGTGAAAAATGTATGTATGCCTTGTCAAAGAAAACAGCGTACTAAAACATTACAGCAAATATATGAATGATCGGGCTCCATAAATTTCTAACAAGATTATGAATGCTGTGTAGATGGTATCATCTTTGCAAATACACGGATGCTTTGCCCATCGACACATTTCGACCAAACTGTGAATCATAAGTTAAAGACAGTGTGAAATATGTATGAATCCTTTGTCGTTTTCGACAGATTCTATCAGTTGCACGGATGCTGTACGGCGGGAATCTTCATGCTGTGTTCATCCATACATTACAACGAACGAGTGAATGATCAGTTAAAAGCAGCGTAAGAAATGTATGGATGCTGTGTCGTTTACGACACATTTAAAAAGTGCGCCAAATAAAATTTTCTTAAAAAAATCTGCCGAATTTATGTATACTGGTCGTTGATAGCAAGCAACAACTGTGTATTTGCTTTCCCCTCTTGAAAATTATAGCGAATGTGTGCATGAGAGTTCTGTAACCATGGAACCAATGTACGTCTGCCGTGCCTTTAACAGAACACTGTGTGGTGAAAATCAATATAAGAATTGCGTCGATACTGTGGCGGTTTCACGCGCTGTTAGTAAAAGTGTGGATGCTGTTTCTAACAAAACGTTATAATCAATGCAAAATGTCATGTCGTTTTGCACATAGTCTAACAAATGTATGGATGCTCAGGAACTGAAATCTTTCTAAAAAGAGTATGACTGCCATGTCAAGCAAAAAAGTGTACTAAGTTATGTTGTGCAAATCATTGCAGCAAATATATGAATGGTCGTGTTCCTATAAAGTTTTAAAAAGATGATGGATTTAGTGCAGCTCTGTCGGTAGAGCGTTTGAATCATGTCCTCTACTTGAGATTATAAGTACAATATCCTCCCATTGTCTAGTTAGTTAGACATTTCAAAAGTATTTTTGTAGCAATGGGAGCTAAACACTGGAAACCTGGTCCATCCGGAAAACCATTGACCACAAACCACATTAAATAGAAATCACCATCAGCGGTTTGAGGCAGAATTGCCAGAGAATTTACTGGATGGTTCTTATGTTATGACAATTTTTTTTGCAGTAACCCTAATGATCAGGATGTTTTTTTATGCCACTACCTGTACTACCACTACCTGTACATGGTAGAGCTTAAAAGTACTGCCAAAGTCCTTTTCCATGTATTGGAATAAAATGTTAGTGTTGATCGTTATGTTGTTATTTGTTTCTTTACAATGCATATTATGACTGCTAGGTGACATATATATCTCTGTTTGTTATTACTTTTCTTAAAATTCATAGTTTCCAAATCGCTTGTATTCATTTCCAACGTTTTTTCGTGTAACACTTCTGTGATCTAATAGTAAGATTCTTACAGAGAAAATCTGTAAAAGATCCAGGTTCAGTCACATTTTCTTTTTATATGACTCTTGCTACATTACATCAAGTCCAAGTGTACCAATTCAACGACAAAGGTGAAGTCTCTCTAAGTGCAATAATTAATGCTTTTTTTAGCATGCCACTTTGATTTATGCAGAAATAATCTGCACAAATGTATAACGGCATTTATGTAGAGTGAAACTAACTGTAAGTAGGATTCAGGCGTCTCAGACACAAGAAAAAGCAGAAAATATTGAGTCCTAACTTCCAAGAAAATTCTGTGCTTTTAGTGTGAGCGTAAAACCGCTTGGGTTTCATGTTTTTATTATGAAACTAGCCGGATAACCCGACATTAAACGACAGTTTGAGCGTTAAAGTGCAGTTAAACCCTGACATTCATCTCATTGAGTGATTACCTTAAGGGAAGAAATTATTTGCGGAAGAAATTTGTGCGGAACTTTTTTTTGCGGAATTAATTTTTGCGGATTTTGCCCTAATCCGCAAAAATAAATTCCGCAGAAGTTAAGAAATTTTGGTCATCCGCAAAAATAAATTCCGCAAACTTTTTGAAATACTTTATGCGTAAAGAATCGATCTGTTGACTTTGCTTTACGTTTAAAGGCCTCTTTAGCTTGACGATCCATGTAGAAATATTTTCGATATTTTCAGTGACGATATTTGATCTTAGATTTGTTACAGCTTAGTATTCTTTTTTTGATATTTTGATGAAAAATAGAGAGATGATATTCCATAAATCGGATGTTTTTCATACACGTTTAGGTACTAAATTCGTTTTTTCCCGACTTTCGATTTACCAAAAAGCTATCCACAAAAATTTATTCCGTAAAATATGCCATTTTTGGGTCACTCATCCGCAAAAATAAATTCCGCACAAAATTCTTCCGCAAATAATTTCTTCCCTTAAGGTAGTGCATATATACGTTATGCTAAAACTCTGTTGAGTTGTTATAGAAAGAAGTTTTCTGCAAGTGCGATTCAAATAAAATTGAGTTATCAGACATTGAATGCCAGTTGGATCACTTAAACCATGTCACACATCCTGGCGAAGCGCTTTATTCAGATGTACTGTATCCCCTACCTGAATATTTATTTTAAAATTTCGCAAGTAGAGGTAAAAAAAGCACAAAATAACTACACCCTATCAAAACCTTTTCCAGCAAGGTTAGCCACCTAACATTTTCTATTTTGCAAAAAGTTGTCACGATGGCTCAAAATTTTAACTGTACCAGTACTTTAAATAAAGAAACAGTAGCCATCACCTTAAATTTGTTTTGTTTAAGACACACAAATGCTAGATAACGTGTCACATAAAAACTAGCCCGGTAACTATAAACCCAACATCCATTTTAAAAATCAGGAAACAATTTTTTTGTTTTTTTAAGAAAAAATACAGAATTTATGTCAATATTTCTTTGTGTATCAAAGCTGCATTGGCCAAACATGCCTTTCGTACTGATCAGAGTGTTTATATTCCGTGAATTATGTTTAGCATGGGTAAGATTCATGCTATTTTTGTTTAAAAAAAATTGAGATATTTGAAGTAAGTCTGTCTACGAAAAAACAGTTATCCACATTAATTAGTCAGCTCAAAATACATCTGCAAACTAATTACAGACGATATGACATCCACAAAAATTAGTCCACATGGAATTTAATTCATGTGAAACATAATTCAGTGGTTCTGTATTGTTATCCATTAACATCTTAGCTTGAACTGATTAACTTTACAGAGTCAAGCATGGTTTTCCAATATTCCCGCATATAACTTAATGAAAATCATACCATACATCACAAAACTTTGTTAAAATTTAATTGGAATGGAGTTCTCTAAAAGTCTGGATGTAATACAATTTTCTCAATGAATGTGTAGTCTACGAAGTCTGTTTATTTCTGGTTGTCTTTTTGTGACCATGTCAATTGAAAACACTGTTTGGATTTTTATAAAGCAATAAAGAACAAAGAATCAACAAGCATGTGCAGTTAGTGAGTGACATACATCGCTACTTTTGTGCCACAATGGACCAGTGTCAGTGTTGCAAGTGTTTTGATTGTGCGTCAAAACCAATACATATGTTTTCAGTCAGAAAATATAATCAACAAATCACCAAGCTCAAAAAATACAATCAATTAAGAAACTTTATGAAATTCTTGAAACTTGTACTTGAAAAGAGCATTGGCTATTAAAAATTGATTCTAGACCTATTTGTATTGATGAAAACTGCACACAGTTATAATCTATGATATAAAGCCACTAGTACTAGTGGAACAAATACTCCACATAAATCTTTTTTTTTTCATTCAGCCCAAAAAACAGCAAAAATGCAATGTGTACCAACAAGGATTTTTCTGTATAAAGAAATTCGTTCAATAAGAACAACGAGTTTCCATTCATTACTATCTGCATGCATATATAGATGGGTTTTTTTATTTATATATTTCCAGCATTAAAAAATAATTATTTGAGGAAACTTCCCAAATGTTTCCATTCATTACTATTTGCATCTATATAAATGTTTTTATATTTCTTATTTTTTACAACGTTAAAAAATAATTATTTGAGGAAACTTCTTAAATGTTTGTACTTTCACACAACTGTTTAAAAAGTTATGCAGACTTTACTTTGGACTAAAACGTTCATTTACTTTATATATTTATTGTACATGAAACAGAGAGCAGTGTCCTTCTAGGTTTATTAAGAAACATTTACGTTATATTTAGGTTAAATCTTGGCATGTATTTTTTGGCTTTGCTAAATTGTATTTTTGGTAATATAGAACGGACAGCCAATTACTGATATGAAAAATCGTAAGAATAATATCAAACGAAGATCCATACAATGTGAATGTAAGTCCTTGATTTTTTATTGTTTTAGCTTTCTCAAATAGAAATATGTGAACACATGTTTTCAGAATACTATTAGACCTCTATGTGTTGTCTGCAAATTCCGGAGAATTGCTTTAATCTTTTATTGTTATGTATTTTGTTTTTTAGTGAAGAAACTGATTATTAATATCCACTGGCTGTTATTGTTTTGCCCATTTCTATGACCAAAAATTGCAGCAAGCTCAATTGACATCAAGTTAAAAATGCGTTAGCACAAGCAGATCAATATTAACAAATATGTTCTTGCTTAATTAGTTTTATATATTAAGTCGGGCATATAACTTCACAATAAAAATAAATACGAGAAGTTTGATTGATGATGATTATTTGTTTGATTGATGATTTTTATTTTATTTTAACAGATATTTCGTCTTGTTACTACAAGACATTATCGACGTAAATTGTTACAATTATCTCACAATTTTTTTTTAATATAATTTTCAACAACTACACAATACACAGAAAACCAAAACATATAACACATAACGGCAAACCCAAGGGTATATAAACTATATACAGTTGGTGAGGGTAACGTCCACCGCGCGGAGCACAAATGCACTCCTCCCCTTGTTGACTATAAAAATATTTATCTTAAAACAATTTTAATGGAACAGATAATTCCTGCACATTAAGCGTGGGACTGATATCACGAATATACATGGGCTCAGCTATTTTTCTCTTTTTAAAGTGGTGAACATTATCTATTAAAATACTGAAGTTCTTTTGTTCAGCAGGTGGGTGATTCTCAGTGGCTGAATGTCTTAGGATTTGAGAGTTCTTATCTTATATATTATAGCTTTTGGTGATCTATCATTCTTTTATTTAGCTTCCTCGCTGTTTCACCAATGTATGTAGCATCGCACGATTGCACCGGACAAGTATATTTGTACACAACACAATGTTTGTGTTCTTCCTTGGAATCTTTCACAGAAAATAGCGAAAATAACTTTCGACATTGATAAGCAATGCGTGGCTTGACATTGGCAGGTAGAAACTGTTTGAAAGTGTTATTTAGACGCTTTACTAAGCAGTTACCCTGATCTCCTTTGTATGGTAGAACCATGAAAGGTGTTATTAGAGGTTCATTGGTGTCTTCATCAGAAACAGTGTCGGCATTTTGAATGTTAGATTTTCACCGTGTGTTGTTAATTACATTATATACAACTGCTTCTGGATAACCATTGATTTTTATAAACACATTTTTTAATTCATTTAGTTCGTATTTCAGATCTTGTGATGAAGAGCATATATTAAACGCTCTCAACACCAACGATTTAACCGTTCCAAATTTCCATGGGCGTGGTACAAATGAATTCCAGTGCATTTATATTTCAGTGTTCGTGTCTTCTCGATAAATGGATGTGTTAAATGAACCATCATTCATACATTTCACTTTTACATCAAGAAATTATCGTTTTCAATTTCATATGTGAACTGGATATTCGAATGGTAACTATTAAGTGTGACCAGCACATTGTTTATCTGGTTTTCCTTAACAAAACATATAGTGTCATCTACATATCGCTTCCAAAATTTTACTGAATTTTCTAATTTTGGGACTATTTCATTCTCCAACTCAACCATGAAGATATTTGCTAGGACTGGTCCTAGAGGCGAGCCCATTGCTACACCATCAACCATCTACAGTTGGTTGTTAAAACTGAAATGTACATGTTTTGTACATAAGATTAATAGATGTTTCATTTCCTCTCGCTTAATTTTTGTTTCTATAACTTTTTCAACATATGTCCTTTTCAATATTATGTCTATCGTTTGTTCCAAAGGGACGTTGGTGAATAAACTAGTGACGTCAAAAGATACTAGTTTGTAATTATGAGGTATCTTTTCTCCTTTCAATGATGACATAAAATCTAAAGAGCTATCAGTAGTATATGTTGACTTTGTCAGTGGTGTTAAAAATCTCGCGAGGTACTTTGATGTGTTATAAGTAGCAGATCCGATATTTGATATGATGTGTCGTAATGGTAAATCGTCAGCTACTGTAGAATTAGGTGGTATCTTGTAAACCTTGGCGGTACCATAAAACTGAGCAGGGCGGGAACCTTGTGGATACAACTTTTTGTGAGACAAGGTTTAATTTTTCTAAGTGCTCTCTGAACTTGATTAATTAGTTTTCTTATTGACATTTGGTGTTATATACTTTAGTGGTTGTATTATAAGATGGAACGTAAATATCTACGCAAATGTTTATCGTCGTCTTGTGTTTAATCCCCTTCTAAACTGCCTTTATCTCTTTATTTTATATCTTTATCTCGAGATTAATTGTTAATCGCATTTGATGCGGTACTTTAATATCAGATTTTTATTTCCTTAAGGGGCGGCAGAAATTTATATCTGTAAGGCTTTTACAAAACATTTAAGAAAGAATTGGCAAGTCAGGAGGAATCCATACACATAAAATTAGCTAACATTTGCGAAATTGCCTTAGCAAAATATTCAGGTGAGAATTCCCGATTTTAAAAGTAATCCATACATAACAGATTCAGTTATTTCGGTAAATCGGGCCTCTGATAAACATTTAGAAAAAATAACTCCTGTTTCAAAAAGTACTCCATATGTAAGAGATACGGTTGTTTCCGTAAATTAGACCTTTGATAAAAATTTAGAGAAAAGCTCCTGTTTTAGAAGCAATCTACGGAAGCCCATTAGTGCCATTTAATTTGCTTCGGAAATGTGACCCTAAGTGGAGCAAAGAAACATTTAAAATTTGATATGCCCCACTTATGAAGACATAACACAAGCAGCAAAAATTTTAAATTGCTGCCCCAGTTATGAAGTCATAACACAGTCAGCAAGTAAACCAACGTCTACCAAACACAAACGGGTTTTTTAAGACCACACATCTTTAAAAAAACATTGTCTTGGTCTCAGTACAAGTTAACTGAAGTGAACAAAAAACTTCTAAACAATTTGCTTAAGAACACTAGCCACTACGTTCAAAATACTCCCCCCCCCCTATGGATTAACTTCACTTTTCATAGGCATTATTAGCTTTACTTGTTGAAAACAAAACTGTATTGGACCATGTTGTTGCTTACATTTAACTTAACCAGCTTTGACGGAAATGCGCCTAGACAAAATAACCTTACAAAGTCTTTCAAAAAATTTTAGTCCTTATCATTTATGACATAAGTCCATTAGTATAGTATGTAACAAATGTAACTGTGACAAGGCTTTACACATTGTGTAAAGCGGATAGAGTAGAAGTGTGCACAAAATAATGTTTTAAAAGATTTGTGGCTATGAAATAGCCGTTTTTGTTGAGCAATGACAACGTTTAACCTACGAATCCGTAAAGAGTTCTTCCTTGACGTTTCAAGGCATAAACAACATCCATAGCGGTAACGGTCTAGCGTTTAGATTGCTCTGTATATTTACATAAAATCTGGTTCATCCTTTAATTAAAAGTCATAAAAAACTTCACGTGGTTTTTACAACAATAATGGTAGCAATGCTGCAGTCTAAGTGGGGCAGCGAAAATGCGTTTTAGCGATGCTCCTGTTATGAATCCTTAAGTGAAGCATGCGTTAAAATTGAGGATTGTGCAAGGGCGCGAAGCGCCCGCAGTGCAATCCCGATTTTATAAATAAAATCGAAGCCAACGATCTAATACTGGATAAACGCCCTTTCACGCCTTGAGTAAGAAAGTCATTATGAATACATACTGCAGGACCTTCGATTTTATTTTATATCAGAGTTGACTTGATACTACAAACATAAAATCGCATATGAGCCAATTCAGAAACTTGATTTTGGCATGGGAATGCAAAAGAACATACCTTATAGTCAGAAATTTTCGCGACAACTAATTTTCGCGATTTTCGCGATTTTTGGGCATTTTCGCAAAATTAAAATGCCGCGAAAAAAATTTAATTGACGAAATCGCGAAAATAAAAACCGCGAAATATTTTCTTTTTTTCTTCATTTTTTAGACTCCACAGGGTAGCAGACGTAAAATTTTCGCAACAAAATAATTCTAGTGATACCCAGTTTGATAAAACCCGGGAAAATTAAGGAAGAAATGCACTTTTAAACACAATTTTAGAAGGCGGTTTGCCTGTTAACCTAAATGGCATTTTGTGTTATAAATCATCGATCTCCTTTTTTATGAAATTTCCTCTTTTTTTAAACTTTCCTGTCTAACTCTTACACCTATGAAACCTCTTCAGTTTTAATTCTTTTATCCCTAGTGACATTCCTAATCAGATACCAAAGGCCAGAAGAGGTCGGAGGACATGGGTCTAAAAGCCAGTATGGGATTTCGTTTCGACATTTTCCTTAACGTCAATACCATTATTTAGGCAAACGCCGAGGCGAGTTTGAAAGGTTGTACTATCCTCGCTTGATCAAAAATAAAGGTTCTTCCGCTACCTTATTGATTATAACATTGACCTTTTATGAAAAAAAGCTTCCTTTTACAGATGTCATTATTAAAGTAGAAAAACGTACTTAAAAATCATATTTTGTTTTTCCTCCACTCCGTAACTCTATGAAATTCGCGAAAATTAAATGTCGCGAAAAAAATTCAAGGCAACGAATCGCGAAAATAAAAATCGCGAAATTGTCCCAAAATTTTTATCGCGAAATTAAAATGTCACGAAAATTTCTGACTATAAGGTAATGAAAGAAAGTTTGTTTATATTTTCACAAATAAAGTATACAGATTATGTACTGCCGCGACCACGATTTCCACGGTATGCACCACGAAAAGAACCTCTGCCTGAAATATAAATAAAAGTAAATAAATAAATGACGAGGTGGCTGTGAAGCCTGGGTGGGTGGGCAGTATTAGATCGTTGGCTTCGATTTTATTTATAAAATCGGGATTGCACTGCGGGCGCTTCGCGCCCTTGCACAATCCTCAATTTCATTGCATAAAATCTCCGCCCGATCTAATACTGGATAAACGCCCTTTCAGGCCTTGAGGCTGAAAGTCATTACTCAGGACCTCTGTTCAAAGCGTCAAGACAGCAGACTCGAATATTTCAGGTTCAACTAGGATCTCCTTTCTATAGGTTCTTTCAAAAGTTGTAGAAGTAGTCCAGTGACCTTTTTTCAATATTTCGGTCATAGGTACGCCCTGTACTACTGCCTTGGAGGAGGAAGCAGATCTAGTGGAATGCCCCTTGAACGTACTGGTATCTATGCCAGATAGAGTGAGGACTTCTAAAATCCACCTTGAAATTGTACAAGGTTTAACCGCTTTATGAGGTTTCACAAAGCTCAAAAGGAGTTGAAAATTTTCACCTCTCCAGGGAGAGCTCCTTTCTAGATAAACATCAATGTGATTGCAAACACATAAATTAAGATCCTCTTTGAAATGCATAAACTTCAAGGGAGGACGAGGCTTACGTTGCTTGGCTGTTTTAGTAGGCTTGCCAAAATGAAATGAATAACCAGAATGGTGTTTAACTAAATATCTGACGTCCAAATAGGCCACTTCATGAGCCCTAGCAGCGGAAGTCAAAGCTAATAGCATTGTCAATTTTAAAGTTAACATTTTGTCAGAAATGTTCTGCAGACTAATTGATGACAAAAATGTCACTACTCTTTCCACATCCCAAATGAAAGTATATTTAGGTTGAGGAAACCGCTGATTGTGAACACCTGCCAAAAGAGAAGATACCAAAGGATGTTTACCCACAGCAACCCCATCTATGGGCTCATGGTAAGCAGAAATAGCTGATCTATACCCAGCAATTGTGCTATGTTCTAATCCCTCGTGAAAAGAGTCAGATAAAAATTCGATTACAAAATTTATAGCACATCGAACGGGATCAACTTGTTGTCTACGACACCAGCTACTCCACTTATTCCAGGCCGACTGGTAATGGGAGATTGTTCCAGACCTTCTGGATGCTGTGATAAGATTGGAAGCTTTCTGCGAAATTCCAATTGTTTCGAGACTTCCCCTGAAACTGTCCAAGCCACTAACTGAAGAGTTCGATTTTGAAGAAGCGGGTGGTTTTGTCCCTGTGGGTTTGACAATAAATCCTTTTTCAGAGGTAAAAGTATCGGCTTTTGTACAGATAAGTGGAGTAACTGAGGATACCAGGTTTGTGTTTGCCAGGCTGGGGCAATAACAATTAATGTCGCACAGTCGTACTGGACCTTCCATAACACTTTTCCTATTAGGCAAAATGGAGGGAAGGCGTAACCTCGGATATGTTTCCAACATGCCTGAAATGCATCCTGTCCCTTGCTGTATGGGTCTATTTTCCAGGCATAATACAGGGGCACTTGATGAGTCAACCTTGAAGCAAACAGGTCTATGCACGGAGTTCCCCTTGCTTTGCACAGCGCCAGAAACACATTCCGATTCAACATCCATTCGCTTGAGTCTCTCACATTCCGTGACATGAAATCTGCTTCCACATTGAGCTTTCCTGGGAGGTACTCCACAGTAATCGTGATCTGGTGGTCCAGAAGATACCTCCAGATCTCCCGAGTCACTTTGTTCAATGGTTCGCTTCGAGTGCCACCCATCTTCTTGAGATAGGTTAGTGCCACAATGTTGTCCATCTGAATGTGAATGGACAGAGCTTCTGGGTGTAACCGATGAAATGAAAGTATTGCTAGTTTTGCCGCTTTCAATTCTAGAACATTTATATGCAGGTTTTTCTCCGAAGCGGACCATTGACCTCCTGTTTTCTTGCCATTGCAGTAAGCCCCCCACCCCTGAAGGGATGCATCCGATGATATTACTAGTTGAGGAGGACATGACACCAGACACCGCCCATTTGACAACTGTAGGTTCTGGCACCACCAATTGAGCTCCCCTTTCACGTCCTGTGTCAGTGTTATCAAAGAGTCGTAACTTCCCTTGGCAGACAGCTCTAAAATTTGTTGTCTTTGCATAGCTCTGTATTGCAGGGGTGCTGGAAGTACCGCCACTGCTGATGAAGAAAGAAGACCTATCACCTTCATCAGATCCCTTACTGAGACCTTTGATGCAGACAATAGACCTTTGCACTGGGACAATATTTTTTCCATCTTCTCCCAAGGTAAACCCAGTTTCAAATTGTCGGAATCCACCTCTACTCCCAGAAATTGAATTAAATGTGTTGGTTGTAACACGGATTTTTTCAGATTTATTGAGAATCCTAGATGTTGAAGAATGAAAATCAAAGTGTCGCGTGCCATCTCTGCCTTTTGGGCTGTCTCGGCCAGGATTAAACAATCGTCTAAGATAAATGATGAGGCGGACATTTAGTCGTCTCAACATTGCTATTGGAACCTTCATCAATTTTGAAAAAATTCTTGGAGCAGGTCCTAGACCGAAACAGAGGCACACAAACTGGTAAATCTTTTGTCTCCATTGAAACCTTACATATTTCTGAGAGCGTTGGTGAAGAGGAACTGAAAAATAAGCATCTTTCAGGTCTATTTTGCACATGTAGTCCCCTTTCTTCAAGAGCTCCTTCAACAGACCCAAGGTTTCCATCTTGAAGTGCTCGTATGGAATGTTCTGATTCAATTTTTTTAGATTTATGACCGGTCTGTACCCCCCATCCTTCTTGGGAACCAGAAATATCGAGCTTAGAAACTGGTTCCGACCTGGGGAAGCAACCCTCTCTATGGCCCCTTTGGCTAACATTTCCTGAACCTCTTTTTCTACTAGAGTCTCCTCCTCTGCTGTTAACTTGGGAGGACGAGGAGGATGAGTTTGTTGAGGAACTGACAGAAAAGGCACTTGGTACCCTTGGACCCATTGAAGAATCTCTGGATCCTGAGTCAGAACCTCCCAATTCTGAATATAAAAGCTTAGCCTCCCTGCCTGAGATAAATTCGGTTGCAGTACTTGTGGAAACAAGTCTCTTACTAAAGGATGAACCTTTGTCAAGGAAAGAGGCTCCTCGACCTTTGAACACACAACAGGTACTGAAATTGAAGGAAGTAGTTTTACCTCTGTTTTGGTTGCTTCCTTTCCACAGGTTGTTCCCCCTGCCTCGCCCTTGAAACAGGGGGCCTTTCCGAAAGGGCCGATTGCCTGAGAAACCTGATGATGATGAAGCTCCTCTGGAGGAAGAAGTTGATGTCCGTGGTGATTTCAATCCGGTGAAAATGCCTTCAGATTTTTTTAAGGCTTTGCTATCTTTGATCATTTTTGATTCAAAAGCGTCACCGAACAAACAATCATTGTCTGCCGCATCTAATTCTTTAGATTGGTTTTTCAAGATATCCTTCACTTTAGTAGTTGAATCAATCAAAGTCGATAACACATTCTCCCTTCTGTGGTAAGCCATAGAATTGTGGGTTTGAGCCAATAGAAGAATCGTTTGTTCAAATAAGTTCGACACTTCTTTCAGAGCCTCGTCTTTGGGATTCTGCTCTTTTTCTGAATCCATCATGGCCCAAATTTTGGACAGCGGTCCAAAAACCAAATGCAATTTGTCGTGGACATTTTTGAATGCTTTTTCCATCTTTAATGTGGAATACTTAGAATTGTCCTGTAATAGTATCTTTATGTAGGAATCCAATTCTGGTACCTTCCGTATATTTGAAGGCACTGGGTTTTGAGCAAGAACTTTTTCCTTCACATCCTTGTCTGGTATGTGGGATTTCATGTATTTGTGGACGTAGTCGCACAAAGCAGCTGGTAACTCCCATGAATCATGGGAATCATCGTCGAGCTCGAACCGTGCTCGTTTAGCAGAGGGTTCCTCGACATGCTCTTCATCTCTCTGGGTATCACCGGGCGGAACCTCGGGATCCACAGTGTTGTCGTGATCAATTCTATGATACAAACGTTTAAACATCATCAAAATCGGAAATTATGACGATATGCATTCCTCTTATAGCCGAGGATAACAAAATAGTACTATCTCTTACCAAACACGGAATGAATGAAGAGATATTTGTGGATTTAAAATTCAAAATATGAAAGAAACTTACGAAGCGTCCATCTTGATTAGCGTGAATTGGCGAAAGAGGTCCTGAGTAATGACTTTCAGCCTCAAGGCCTGAAAGGGCGTTTATCCAGTATTAGATCGGGCGGAGATTTTATGCAATGAAATTTGCGCTGCTCCTGTTATGAATTTATAAGTGAAGCATATGTTGAACTTTTCACTGCTCATGTTATGAATTCATAAGTGAAGCATGCGTTGAAGTTTTTTCTGCTCTTGTTAGGTATTATTAAGTGAGGCACAGAAACATTTTTATTTCATTGCTCGTGTTATTTTCTAGGTGAGGCATACAAAAAAAATTAAAATATTTCTCTGCTCCACTTAGGGTGACATATGTGAAGCAAAATTAATGGCACTAATGGGCTTCCGTACAAATATGTATCACGCCGTCTTCGTTAAGGATTAATCTGTTATTTTCGAATATAGAAGAATCCGTTTTTTGTGAAACAATTGTTAATATATATTGAACGATTGTAGTTTGTAGTTGTAGTTTCTTGATGAAATCTAGTGGTGTTTGTGTATTTCACAGACTGAAAGCTATGAGTTATACTTTCAGGTTTATTGAATGGTTTTATGATGGTTCTCATAATGTATATGAATGTACTGACAGTAACTCAAAATTTCTTTGTAGTTTCCTCAAATAATTATATTTTTCAAAAAATATGCTCATGCACTACGAAAGTCAAAACCATTATCATCCGTGGCATCACAGAATGTTTCACAAGAAGATTGCTACTTCTTTATATATTGCTTTTTGTTAGTATAGGAGGTTTTTTATATGGCTACTTCAAAACAATGATCAAGCTTGTGGCCATCCTTTTTAATATATTTCATAGCATGCCGGGAATGATATTTTGAAACATTCACTTTCCGTTTGATAGCCCATTGTGATTGATTTCAATTTATTTCCACAAATGAATATATATAATACAGTGTCACGTATGAGGTGTGCTAGTTTTACGTATACTATACGTCTTGTATTATTCTAAGAAGCAATTAACTACTTGTTAAAAAGGGAAAAATATATATTCTACAAATAGTTGATATAGTATACAGCTAATAGTTTCTCTCTTCTTGATTTAAGTAGAATGAAAAGTCCTTGCAGGCTAAAAGATTTCGGAACAAATTCAATTTATTTTATTCCCTTTATAGTTCAGAAACATACTTTAATGACTTGACACAAGTTGATAATATAAATTGATTACAAACAATAGAACATACTGTGTGGAATGAGTGAGAAGGAGAAGGAGAAAACGAAGGAGGAAAAAGCCCGTTTAAACAAAATTTCGATACGATACGAAATCTTAAAAAAATATGTAATCCCGGAAAAGAGCTATGGTGGTTCAAATATTAAATACAGATGATAAAAGCTACATTATTCCGGGTCACTGTCTGAGCCGGACAGGGAAAAATCGCTTTCACTGTCACTGTTTTTGTCGCTCAAATCATCTTCATTGTCTATAGCAGATATGTTTTGATCAATGGCAATAACACCCGCAAATTCCTGACACCCTTCCAACAGTTGCCTTTCCGCGATGTCTATGTCTCTCTTCAGGATTCACCTTTACGCCATGGGTAAGCACTGAAATATAAAAAAAATGTCATAGCGAAGCATTTAAGAAACCATATCTAATCCTAAGTTTTAAAAGTGCAACAGCTGTTGTCAAGATATCCCAATCAGAAGCACACAATAAAGAAGAATCCTGTACATTTGACAAAACCAAAAAAATAAATATAAACTAGCACAATTAGGCAAAAGAAGCATTCACCATACCTCATTCGCATAAAAGTTGGAGCTATTGATATCTATGTCATTTTCCAATTATTCCATAATATCTTTGTAAAAAAGCAAGTAGCTAGACATTTCTTTTTTTGAGTATGCCGACTTCTTCTTCACATCTTTTCAACAGCTCATTTTCGTTGTTGCCACTATTTTTTAAACCCTACAGTACCTCGATCCGAATGTTTTCACAATGACTGTAAAATCATGATATATGGAGTGTCAAGAAATGTAACAACAATTCTACTTACCATCAATTCCTGTATTTTCCATCCATGGGAAATCGAAGTTACTGTCTTCGCCGGACTTCTCCTCAACACGAGGTACACCAATGTCCCCGCAATGGTGTTATAACATTTCATGAAGTCTACCCATGATAGTTGAGAACTGTTTTGTGATGGCGGCATTTTACCCAAAAAATCCAATGCTAATTGGAATGTGTTCCTTCAAATCTGAAAAAGTAGAAAATAAAGTATGATGACACAACATGTATCAACAAAAACGTATTGGAGTATGCTTCACTGTCCAAAATTCAGAATAACAAACAATTTTTTTTTGAATATCAAGCCGAAAAAATCTGCAAATTAATTGACTTATATTTTGAGATAAAAATATAGTATGTTACCTAATTCTAATAACCATATCCTAATACTGTATATATTTAGAAATAAAAACACATTGAGCAAAATATTTCAGCATCAAGCCTTCGTTGTAAAATTTAAAAACTTTAAAAATTGTAAAATTTAAACCCTCTACTTCTATTTTATACATAAACAGTATTGGCTCGCAAGTTTTACTATACCATACAATATAATTTTCAACATTTATAATTTTTATCAACGTCTCCACAGATTTACATACTATGTAATTCAATTCTCCTTTTATTATCTGCCTTCTTTGTTTCTTGTTTGTCCTTATATGCATTGCTTCTACCCATGAAATAAGGTGTCGTTGTCCTTTTCGCTAGCTGTTGTTATTTTTAAGTTTTTCACGGAGCAACTTTTCCATTTTGCTAGCAGGATAATTCTTTGTTGAGATCTACTCTAGATCTTTTTCATGAAAAAAGAAGATGTATTCAGATGATAGAATATATCTTGCCTACTTTAATCATAGAAACTTTGCAAGATTGAATTGAATTGAAGAAAACTTTCGAAAAGTGAAATTAAATTTCATGAAATAAATTTTCGCCATGGCACCATTGTGTGATTGTTTCATGAAAAGTACATACACATTTTCAATGTGTTTATTGAAATTTCAACACGTTCTTGTTTCAATTATTTCTTTTGAAATTTACTATATTGGTCAGGAAGGAACCATTTTTTGCTCGAAATATACTTCTTCTGCACTTCACTCACAAGTTACCTAGTGTACCTAGTGCAAATATACAACCACCTTCAATCTACATTCGCTCCGCGTTCATTTTTTTAAATCATGGAACAATATTCAGCAACCTTTCCCAACAAACTATCTGATTCTGATTACTTAAGTCTCAAATGATCTTCCATTATAGAACACTTCATAGACTGTTATTAAACAATTGATATTTTATACTCTTAGCCTTCTACTTTGTGCAAGTTTAGTACTATACTGTGAGTTCCTGTGTTATGGTAGTTATCCTTTTTAAGCAATTTAGTTTTTGGCGGTTGTCTATACCATGGCAAACAACTCTGTTTGTGAGTGACCACGGTAAAATACACAGTATGGATTGGTGGCCCCTTAACTCACCGCTGGAGGCAAGAAAGAAGGTAAGATAACTCTTGTACGTGCCTAACTGGCTGGCCATCTCCAAAACCCACCCTCACACCTCCCCCTCCTAGCTAATGACGGCAGTTTATTATTTTCCACTTTCATATTAGAATCTTGATTACCCGTGAATAAATAACCTTAGCTACTTCCCCTAAACGACTATCGTGCAGATAAACGCACAGTTCTGTGAAAAAACTAGTTTTACAGTCTGTCTAGCCATAAATTTAGCCAGGAGACCCAGCGTTGTCCCTTCAAACCGCCTTTATGATCAATTTTTTCTTTCTCTATCAAAGAAAGCTTAAATAACTAGGCTAGCCATAAAGTATGATATGAAATGTTGTGGAAGGTTGAGCTGGGTATCCTGGCTACAGCCTCTGCTGTCTAGTGTAAGTGGCGGCTTCTCAAGTTTGTAGATACCTGATGATGACGTAAATAAATAAATCTTAGTGTTATATTTCCTTGTCTGAAAACAGGGAAGAGGGTGGGGTACAGGGATGCAGTAGTCTGTAAACCGCGGAGCGCCCTGCAGTGCAGCAGCGATGCGCTCCGTCCTGACACTGGTTACCAGGTCTCTATATTATATGGATTCTCGGATCTCCTAAAAAAATCATCATTATATCCATTTTATATCAATTTTTAGAAGCCCGTTCATTCCAGTGCATATGGACATAATATCCATTCTACATTATCGATATATTGTCCGTTTTTTTTATAGTGAGTATGTTGTAAAAACAAATCCCTTAGAAGTCAAAAAAGTCATAAAGAGAACATTTTTAACCTTGTCAAAACCCAACAACTTTACTATTCAAATCTGACTGTTGAAATCTTTGTTGTCGAACCATTAATCACGGTAGAAAAATTCGAAAGAGCTTAAATTTCTGATTTGTTTCCATTTTAAAAAAGCGGCAAAAGATAAATAAGAATCTCTTCATATCGTTACTTGTTGGTACTGGCATGGATAGAACTTGATGATGTGGTTACAAAAGACTGGGTAACAAAGCGTACGGCGGTTCTTATTATCAATGGCAATTAAAAATAATTAAAATACCGCGGATATCGAATTGAACCTTCGATTTTTTTTGTAGATTTTGGGCGAGATTATTGGAGCTTATTCTATTACACCGCAATTTTGCACACAAAAAGACAGAATAAGGGTATTACTGTATGAATTATAAAATTTGAATTGATTTGGATTATTGTTTGTTGCAGTATGAAACTAATTACTGCAGCACCATGTTGTTCTTCAATTTGAACTACCACCTTTTAAAGATGGATTGGATTCGAACCAATAACTTTCATAGTCTTACAACAATAGACATAATTTACGTGGAATTCACAAAATTCAATGTCACTTCAAATAAAAACACATCATAAAGCTTGTTGTTACAAAATTAATTGTGAGCTAAAAACCCTAGCTAAGTATTACAGGTTTATTGAAACTGTTGTCTCCTTGAATTAACAAATTTTAGACTTTCGCCAAAGTTTTTATTAAAGTAAAGGGTGTAGCCACCTATTTGAAAACTTTGTTGCAGCCAACTGGTATTCGGCTATTTTCGCTTTTCAGCCAGATTTTTTAAAAAATTCACGTTAATTTAATGTCCCTTATTAAAGGGTAACGTAAATATCCAGGACGTTTAAAAAGTTACTAGTTGTATTTTTCTGACATCGCAACAGCGATTATAGCCAGGGACGAGGTTGTATTATTATAAACTCGCTACGGACGACGTTGTACTTATATAACATAACACAAGTTAACCTGGGAAGAGGCCAGGGAAGGGCTACAAAAGGTTAGTATGTATCACTATGCTCGGCAGCATGATTGCATGTATTAATGTAACTGTGTCTCTTTTGTTACTTGCAGAGTAATGAATTACCCAATGGGTTATGGCATATGCTTGTCATTCATAAAACAACGCATCCATCCATACCGTATGCATTTAATTTTTTGCAACGTGAAATGCATCCTTAAACAAAATTTAAAATTCTGATTAATACTGAGAATTAAAACGCAAAGGCCTACTAAATATCTCGATTAACATTTAAGGTCGTTTTTTGATCACATGAAACGTGTACAACTGTTCTAAATTTTAACGAGTTTGTTCGGAAACGCATGCTGTACAAAAAAGGAAGGGGAAACTTTATTCTAGTCAGTACACAAGCAAGCGAATTGAATTAAGTAAATATTTAGGCAAGTAGCCAGGCCTATCCATACCTACACATACAATACTGAAAACAAGGCAAAGCTTATTCTGATTAAAAAACAATTAGACAAGTAGCGAAACCTATCAATTCATCATTAAAAAAGTATTTTGGGGAATAACCTTACGCAATATAAAAAAAGAACAGAATAAAAAAACGGTCCAACGATCACTTTTTTCTACTCAAAATCGAAAGGGCGAGTAGCACACGCGTGCGTATATCATTGCATGTGCATACATCAAAGATTTTGTTAAAGCTCTCTCGCACCTTGGAGGAAGAAGCTCGCACCAAATGAAATGTTCAATGTTCTAGCAAGCGAATAAAAAAACCTTTCTTCTACTCTGTAAACAGGCAAGGGAGCAAAAGATCCTGACATACAACCTAAAAGAGATCTGATAAAAACGCTATCGCGAAAGGTGAAGTATTAAATCTCTTGGTCGGCCAATTAGAGAAAATACTTTTTTCCACTCAGAAAACAGGCACGAGAGTGTGAGACCCATCCATACATCATTTGAAATGAGAATTTTGGAAGTTGCCTTTCACGCTGAATAAAATGTTAGATATCCATCCATACACTACTAAAAAGGAGATTTAGCTAGTAAGCGAATCAAAAGCGAAACTTTATTCTACACCACAAAGAAGCAATCAAGAAGAAGACCCTACCAGATATGTCTAAAAACACTTCACATTCCACTCAGATAACAAGCACGCGCGATAATATCAGATGTCCTAGCATGTGAATTCACGGGAAGACTTTATTCCACTCAGTAAGAAGCAGGAACAAGGGACACCGATCCATACCACCATACAATATTAAAAGGATATTTTGCAAAATACCTTCAGGCGGAAAAACATACAACATGTCCTAGCAGACCTGTGTATACAAAATTAGTTCTACTCAGTAAACAACCAAGAAAATAAGAGATCCATCCATACCTTATAAAAATAGAGATTTTATCAATATACATGCATCATTTGAAAAACACATTTTTTGTATTTACCCTTCGCGCGAATTAAAATATTTAGCACGTCAACCTTAGATGTTCTAACAGCTCAATTCACGGAATACTTTATTCAACACAGTAAGAATGGAGGAATGTGGGACACCTATCCATACATCTATCAAAAGAGAGATATTGAAACAAGCAGTAGATTTGGATAACTATGCATACACAAATAAAAACGATATTTTAGAAAAATACTTATGTGTATCATGTTTTTTTTGCTGTTTATAGGAAGCAGTGTAATGTAATTTTGAACTTTCAATATTTTTAAAACTAAAACCTCATGACAAAAATGATAAAAATGTATATGGACTTTTTTGTTCGTAGCCGTTAGAAAAACTATTCGGAGGAACATAGTTATTAATATAGTGGAATTAGCTAAATAAAATTGAGTTATGACTTCATCTTTCACGTTTTACCGGCAATGTTACTTGTCTACATTTATAGCGACAATATGGTTGCTACGAAGTTAAGTTATATTGTGCTGTACAAGGCCCGTTCTTAAGGCTCTCTAGCCATTGAACGCTACTTTCGACTTTCTCATAGCTAATAACCGGTTGAAAATAGCTATTAGTTAATAATAGTATGAATAGAATTTGATTTAGCTAATATTGGGTGTATTTCGACTCCTAAAAAGAAATAGTACTCTAGCATTTTTTTGGCAAACAGTAAAATTTGTTGAGTTATTTCTAAAAGGTTTTAGTAATTCTAATAGACTAAGGCAGTTCACAAGATAGTTAGCGTATTGCTCTGAATAGATCTGTCATCATGCTCCATCCATACTACACGAAGGTAGCATAGAAGCACACAGTATGTTACAAATTTTTTTTTATGGTCATTTCCTTTTTGAACATTATATTTAATTAAAACGTATATACAGTTGACTCTCTCTAATCCGAATCTCTTCTTATCCGAATCTTTCTATAATCCGAACAAATTAAAAGTCACCGTCAATTTTCCTTAAGAAACTCTCATAATTTACTTTCTACTATCCGAATCTCTGTAATCCGAAAACCTCTATAATCCGAACTAATTTTCAGGTGCCTTCGGCTAAATTCTCTCTATAATCCGAATTTTTAAGTGTAAATATACCATTAACACTTTCGAATGTTTTTGTTTTTCGTAATTTGAATCTCTGTCGAATTCGAATGTTTTGATTTTTGAAGACAAAGAGAAATCGCAAGAAATCGCAAGTCAGTGAGTTCTTTTATTTTCGTTCAAACTTACTTATTCGTTTTTATTTCTCACCTTACTTATTTTAAATTTTTTTCAAAAAAGTTCGATTTCTCTCTCTTATCCGAATTTTCACCCTTGAAACCTGGGAATTCGAAATTAGAGAGACTTTCTTACTATCCGGATCTCTCTGTAAATCCGAAAAAAAAGTTATCCCCCTTGAGATTCGGAATTAGGGAGAGTCAAACTGTACATACATTGCCAATAAAATAATTGTTGGTCTGTTTCTATAGCGAAATATCGCCGCTTTATTAAAAGGAAAAATGCTATTCTGGTGATGTCGACATAAGTATGATTATATAAAGGTAGCAGAACTACTTTAGGATCCACTGACAGAGATGCGGACAAGGTTTAGATGAAAAAGACTGAACGGACTACCTCGAACACATATGCATATAGACTTGATAAGCGCAAAACAAATGTTACATCTTATCCATGCTGAAATTTTTTGAAAAATTATGTTACGCTTTTACAGAAATCATTTCGGAAAGCCGAGTATAGAACTTTCGACACACGCGACCCATTCCGCCACACACGGATATCGGTAGTGGCGTTAAAGTTTCATGCTCTACTTGCAAAATAAGTTTATTGTAATTTCTCTTTTTTTTCCTTTTTATTTACATCATATGCTTTTGGTAGCACACCTTAGCATCTAAAAAATGCCATTTGACCAGTGTTTCCAAAAACCTCTTGTGCATACATAACTCTCGATTCCTGAGAAACATTCGCTGTCCACTCGTTGAATGGCTCACCAGGTAACTGTTGTAGACACGGTTCAATACGTACATCATGACAAACTTCTTTTAGTTAACATTCCCCGTGACATTTAACGGATTTCATTGTCTAAGCGAAACGAAGCCACATTTTTGCATGACAAAGCATGATTAATTGTGAACTTGAAATTCGAATCAGAGGCCAGAAGCATAGCTTGTTAATTGTGTATCCCTCGTTCCTTGAAGGTAGTCAGTCAACTACATACACTGCTTCCTGGTTGATATCGTTCAGTCTGATTTCCTGCTTACTCATTTTGATTTCTGACATGATCGAGAATGACACTAATCTTAGCAATTTATTTTGTATGATTGGTTTTTCTTTTGTTTCAATTCTGGATCTTCTTCATATTGTCGAGGTCTGTTGTTTTTATTTGTTTTACCCAAGACATTCAGTTATTTGTGATAAGTTTTTAGAATATTGGTACTTCAAGACCACCAAGTTTAATCGGGAAGTGACAGCAGTTGTCTCTCGTTTTTTGTTTACTTTAATACCTCCCGTCAGTGCTGGTATTAATTCGAATTCAATAACTACGAGTACTTCTTCCAATAATTATATATGTGTGGTATGTTTCGCATACAGTACGTTAATTTATGCTTGTTGATAAAACAACTTTATGCCCCTTGCGACTCTGTTTTAGCAATTTTACCTTCAGCATCTTTAATTCATTAATCCAATCTACTACCTTATCCAAAACATATCCACCTTTGAAGCTTCTAGAACCAATTACATTATTACATTATTACCAATTACATGTTACAAACTGCGGTGTGATTAGTTTCCTCAAAAAATTATTTTTAACTAAATTTTACTTATTGGATTTGATTTTCACATTGCAACTAGTTACTGCCATAGCTCAGCAAAACCTGAATAACTGAACGTATATCCTGAGTAAATTAAAAAATTTCCTACTTTCTTTTCTTTTCTTGTAGTTACCTCCTTTCTTGAAACTTTTGTTTTTAAAAATTTTTGAATTGATTTGCATTATTGTTTGTTGCACACCATGTTGTTCTTCCATTTGAACTACCACCTTTTTAAAGACGGATTGGATTCGAACCAATAACTTTCATGGTTTTACAACAATGGAAATATTTTTTAATAACATAATATGTTATGTTATTTAAAAAATATTTTCATTGAAAAGTTTTTCCATATTTCCATACAAAAGGTCACACATAGTATCAGCATTTACACAAATCTAAATTTTGTTACCAGAAGACTTCCTTTATCCCACTCTTCCAAGAATCATTATCACCAAAGTTATTATTAGAACAGAAAAATCCCAAGAAGAGTTTGCGAACAATAAAAACATTGTGCATCATCATTAAATTTAAAACAACAGAAATTTACCTAGTTTTTAAATCATTACACTGTAAAACTAATCCCACCACTCCACGATTTTTGTTTTAATATGAGGGGTGGTAATAATTTGAAACGAGTCGTAAAATTTTCAGAAATTGGGTGTTGCTTGTTCAATTTTTCAGCATAAGTCACAATAAAGCCTCGAGGTAGGAAATTTAGCTCACTGGAGAGAGGGATATACTTCAACTTAGGGGTATTTCAACTGGCAATATTACCTGTGTCATATAATATGTCCCTCCTGAAAGTCAATATACTGAATAAAAATTTGACTACTTATTTGATAATTATGGTATCAAGTTAGCAGTATCTCTACACTGTCTCAATTTAACAAGGATTGTCCAGATTTCAGACATGTCTAGCCTAGTTAACTAAGTTTTCTTCGAGATATTAAAATGAGTTTTTTATATAATAATTTTTTCAGTGCAAACCTGAATTAAAATCAACCAATGAGCATAAAGCCAGCATGGCCACATCTAACATTAAAGAAGAAAAGATTTCCCAATAATGATCACGTGAGCAAAGAACAATAGAATTTCTTGCCTTATATTCACAAATTTCTTTTATACAAGACAAAAAATATCTTCTGAGCAATTGTATTTCAAGTGGCAAAACTGGTATTTTATTTAATAAAGCATGTTAACATAGATGGCAAAGATAAATGTATCATAAAAGAAAAAAATAACTTTAAGACAAAGTAATTATTACTACTAAGTGAGCACACAGCACTATTCGTCTTGCTTTAAAAAATAAGCTTACTTAAAATAATTAGTTTAACAAAATTCAATCTAGCTCAGGCTACAGAAAGTTAATTATATGCTTAACTCAGATATCTTGAAAAGATGACGCCACACTGCCTCTTTTTTTTCAAAAATAAATACAAATGTGCCAGCTCTTTCGGAACATGTATTCAGTATGGAATTAGCTACATTTCATGTTGGTAGAAATTATAATTTAAAAAAAATATTCTCTTATATAAATTATATAAAAAATCAACCTGGCCTACTTTTCCACCACATCAGATTTTAAAACTAACGTTTCCTCAAAAAATTATTTTTTAATTTTTTTATAAAATTATTATCATCAGATAACTTGAAAAAACATATCAATTAAACTTTTTATAGCAAATTTCCAGTTAATGTATACTATTCAATAGCATGGCTTTCCAATGAATGGCTTATTAAGTATTTATTGACGTTAACAGTGTAAGTTATTGTTGCCAGAAATGTATCCTGGAAAGATTCAATTTTTATCATGAAAATTATACCAGCAATCATTCATCATTTTTCCTCAAAAAGTTATTTTTTTGGTCTAATAACAGCAGATCACAGAGAATTTACACAACTAAAAATCTTGTGGTAACATTTTTAAAATTAAAAATCTTGATTTGTAAAACATTATATGCACAAATCCTATATAACAAATTATAAAAAAATTTAAAAAGAAATTGTAATGATCATCTGTTTTTAAACATCAATGCACATGCATCTTGCCCACGAAAAAAAGAATTGTATGGAGCAAAAGATCGAAATGGAACTGGAGTTAAAAAAATAATGTCTTTTAGTAAAACACAATCGTTACCCGTGAAAAGATAGTCTGCTGCCATGTTGAGGGGCGGATTGACACGGCAAAAAATAGTAGATGATTGCAGTGGAATACAAACATGGTTAGACATAGCCCTCTCTTTGTCATGTATTCCTGCAGTATATACTTGCTATAGGTTACTTCTAACGACAAAGGCAATGTGTTTCGTTAATAATTTAACCACTCCATAAGTGAATAATAAAAAATTAAAAAATTGCACGCGCAAATTCTCAAATATAGAATCATGCGTGTTGTTTTTTCATGGAATTCCTGGTACAATGTGCATATGTTATACAGTGATAGTCTGATCTCTAGTTATCTGAAACCACTGTTGGGACTGTCAAGATTAAGGCCCTGGACGCCACTTCAAATTTTGATCTTTAATAGATCCCAGTTAGGAGAGATGTTCCAAGGGTACGATCTTGACGGCCCCATCACTGCTCCTCTGCTATCGTAATAACTCCAGTTTAAAATGGTGTCAGGAGTAATTCTTGCAAGTAGATGTTTTTTATCTTCTCTTTTTTCCTCATTTTCTGTGATCGCTTTTACTTTCATCAGAACTTCAAGTTTTGTCGATTTATTATTTGTGTTTTTTCTGTTTAAGTGTAAATGATACAGTTTCCCTGTAGTGTGTGTGTGGAAAACCAGTTAAAAAACAACGGACATGCCATTTTATGCAATTCTTGTGATGAGTGGTCCCACTGTAATTGCAATGGAATCTATACTTCTGAATACCTATTTCATTAAACAAGGCCCAATGATCCTTGGTTATGCCTAAGTTATGTCAATCATGCTGTGCCCTTTTTTATTCCTCAGATATATAATATCGTAAAAATATGGACAATGCTCCCACTTCAACTAATTTACAAACCTCTGTTCAACCGGTTTGGACAAGTGGACGCAAAATGCCCTTTCTCGAAAAGAGAAAAACAGGTCCTGATCCTGGAGGCGAGATGAAGAGGTGCTAGAGCCTGGGATTGCGAGGATGATGTTGAAAGAAGCAATGAGGCCCTTTGCATGTACTGACTAAAAAAAGGTCATCTATGCATCCAACCAATGTGCTTGGATCACTAACCATGTGTGTATTGATTGGCAAACTAAGTTACAAATCTGGTATGTAATCATTTCCTGGCAAAGATGCAGAAAAAAGACAACACAACATCTTAGGTAATTGCTCAATGCTAAGGACCAGGACTTAATCCTTCATGTGTGATTATTTGTGGTCATTCTTATAAGGGAGACAGACACTGGGACTACTGCCACTGTTTCTACATTCAGGTCGTACTCACCAATATAATCCATCGAAATAGACAAGGCTAAGAGAGCATTAAGCATGGGAGGAAGAAGCAGGTCAAAGTTAACATACTTGCACTTCTTAATTATTTCCACGTCCCAGGAGGGGTAGGCGGAATAAAAGAAAAAATAAGTGTGCAAAGCATCAACATTGCCATTATAGCAAGACACATAAGGAAAATGGTGGCAGAAGTTGTGTGTCAGTAAAGTTGAGGGCTCTATTTGTGTTCTTGTGGCTGAAATACAATCAGAGTTTCCTAATTGAGCCCTAATTTTATCTACCCTTAACAGCAATTTTGAAGGAATTAGCTTTAAGGATGAGTTTTTCCTTCCAAGCTTTAGCCACTGTTCCACTGCGTTTGTTTTGGTACCAACTTGTGGAAACAGAAAATGTGGGCAGAACCTGTGCTGTTATTAGAATGCAGTCATAGTAAATACAGCTGGTAAATCCACCAAAGTTGTGAGGAGTTCTTTGTAGGTTTGAAAAACCTTACGAGTGATTACCCATCCTATCTTGATAACTACTTTATCAGCAAAGTATTGTGATACCATCAATGAGTCAAACCTTTTGAGCCATCCCATGATTTTATAGATATTTTCCCATACCTCAATATTTCAGCTTTTCCTTTCAGGCTGCACCCTTTCCATTCTGAAAAGACAACCGATAGCCAATGCTATATTGAAAAAAAAGATAAATCGTACCAGTCTAAGTAACTATAACCATCTACTCACAGTCAAATTGAGAAGTGTGTGGTGTGTTCTTGATCATTTTATTGACAGGAAGCCAGCATTCAATAATTCCACATCCCACTTTGATGATGGGTTATTAGTCTTCTCCACAGTCTAAGAGGGTGTTGGATATGCCATTAAGAAGAATAATAACATATAAATCACCACTCAAAAGAAAGACATGCAACCAACAACTGGGAAACCATCATTGTCTACAATAACATCAGTTCCGTGTCTCTCTAACAGGCAAAGTGGATGTGTTCATTTTCCTTTTTTAAACCCTTATATCTCATTAACCGCTTATCAAAACCACATGATCATATACATTTTCTTGATCAGCAGTTTAAGCTCTACACAATAGACGCAACGTGAAAACAAGGTTCTAATTTTTTGTGTGGATGAGTTGCTGACGTTATCAAAATTCAAAATGCTACATAAAGCTGTTAGCTGACTAACAAAACAGAAAAATTTGGTTTGTTGAACTCACTGTAATGTTATTATTTTTACATTACTATTGTTTCTCTTTATAATGTGTTTTACTAAGCATAAATAGCTAGCTTTAGTTTTAGCTAAGTGTTCCCAGTTTAAGTATATTTAACTGGGTGTCTTAGCTACTGTTAGCCTCCAAGGCCTGCTCCCCACCCCATGGCTAGCTCTAACCTATGACTTATGTTAGATAGATAGATGTGCATATTTTACATGGCTAGCCTCACAAATATCGAGGGATATACCTGTCTATTATTTCCAGGAGGGGCCATGCTTAGATGGAGAGTCCTAGAGTATTTAATGCTCATTTTGAGCTACGCAGACCCAATTAGGGCCCGCGCTCTACTAGAAAACTCCGGCAACATCCAACGGCCACACAGTGTGCCATCTCCCCAGTTTCCCTCACATGGCTTGGGTTAACCCGGGGCTATTGGTAACATTTCCACTGCCATGTTGAATCGCCGTCAAGAGGAATCGAACCCGGTCTCCCGCACAGAGTACACAGCTATAACACTAATCTACGGCGCCACGGGTCTGCGTAGCTCAAAATGAGCATTAAATACTCTAAGACTCTCCATCTAAGCCATTGGCCCCTCCTGGAAATAATAAACAGGGTATATCCCTCGATATTTGTGAGGCTAGCCATGTAAAATATGCACATCTATCTATCTATCTAGAAATTTACGTGGTTTATGAATTTATTTTAATTTATGAGAGGGATGGTATGGTTGTTTCCTGTTTTTGTTTGTGTTGCAAACTGCTGTGTTTTAAAATTTTTATGTAGAACTTTTGTGGGAAAAGACCACATGCATTATACTGAAAGAACAAATTTGTGGAATTGGACTCCACTTTAGGCTGTTGTGTAAGCTAATGGCTTTTTTATATTTCGTATTATAAACTTTTGTTTAGGGAAGAACCTATGTCCATAAGCAATGTGTCCAATAAATTTCAGGAAAAAATATTGTGTATTGACGGCCTGGCAGACGTCATCAAAATACAAGTTACGATTCTCTATTCCAATTTACTGCTGCCTAAGTGGATTTTACAGTGCAAAATTTTATTTTTGTACTTTAGAGGACTTTACTGAGGTCAGCAAAATGTTAAAATTTTAAAACATTATCTCCTTATGCGTTTGAGAACACATATGATCCTATACATTATTTTTAATCATCGTTTCAATCAGATAGCCATTACAGGCAACAGATAAACTACATCTCGCCAATTTTTTTACTGCTGATGTTAGCAAAATCTGCCAAAACAACCTAATCTTCTTGTCTGAGTGGCATTATCAACTATTATGTAGTAATTCAAAATGTTGTGTTATCGTAATAATTGAGATTTACTTTTAAAAATTCAGAATATAGGTCAATACTTCAAGTTTAAGGATTTTCCAGGTTATTTGAAACCCTGGTTTGTGTAAAGGGGAAATCTTGAGGTTACTAGCTTCTTGTTTTACTTAATTGGTTGCCAGAATGTTCAGAAAAAAAAACAGAAGATAGTTTTGTTTTTATCTTGAATGAAGTTTATTAAAAAATACAATGCAGTTTATTAAAAAGAATACACCAGTCCCATTTATCTTTTATCATTCTGCACAGTGGGTGTTTTTTTAACTTACTAATTACAAGCTTTTTATTAGTAGCTAGCTAGTAGTAGCTAGCTAAACATGTTTTATAGTTAAAAATAAATATACAGCTACTTTACCACACCAAGCATCAATACATAGCGTGAATTCAAAATGATTCAGTTTTTTATTGCATTTCAGCCTTCAAAGAGGGGAAACACTTTGAACGATTAGCTGGCATCTTAATTACATAATTCATTAATAAACAAATACTGACGCTTTTGATAACGTACTGTGAAATACAAAGCCAAGCTCAAAAGTATACAGACCAAGCTTGTGAGGTCTGTGCCTGACAAATGGCTTGTATTTTACAGGGAGGATCAAAACCGGTCATAGCCATTTAAGCTGAATCTATTCTCGTTTTTGAAACACATCAATCAAATTTTGCACATGATTAGTATGGCAATACTAATGGCAATTTTCTCCACAACTACTTAAATTAGAATGTACAGTTCAAATTAGGAAGGGAGAAGAAAACGTTCGAAATTACGGTTAAAAACGAACCAACCAAATTAAGGGTATTTGTTTCAGTTATTTTAAACCGACTTACCCTTTCCAAACATTCCAGTCAGCTCTTCGTCTGAATCAAATGTCTTTTCGCATGTTACGCAGAAGCAAATTGTATATTCAGCAGTGGCTTTTTACTATACTTTTTTGTTCATGAGCAATCAGCAGCTCTTGCAGCAACGTTCCATGTGATCCAGATGTTGGAAGCCCACGCTGGAAAGAAAAATTGAAAGTTCAATATCTTCAGCCGAAGCCATCACCCTCGCTTTGATTTAACTTTTTTTAATTATCGTTTTGTTGTAAAATGTATAGCTAAGAATTGATTAAAAACTTGTATAAACAGGAAACACACCACGACCACACAACAAACTTCGCATGGCTGCTGGCTGCGCTGTTTGTATTTATCTCTCTCTGGGTT